>LPNX010945503.1:70310-115343 GCA_001517045.1 Pseudotsuga menziesii
ACTAATTTTTCGAATAGAAAAAAAAAATGAATCTTAGCTTTGTGTAATTTTAACTTGTTATCATCACTAGGAATTTAAGTAAGAGATTCGAGGTTTATTAATTTTTGGAATAGAAAAACAAAAGAAATTGAATATTGGCTTTGAGTAATTTTAACTTGTTATCATCAATATATATGAGTAAGGGATTAGAGGTTTATTAATATAAGCAAGAGATTCGAGGTTTATTAGATTGTCTGATTTGTTCTAAAAAGTGAGTGTGTGTGCGTGTGTGTGTGTGTGTGTGTGTGTGTGTGTGTATTAAAAGAGCTACAACAAAGTTGTACAGTAGAATAATACAAAATAAAAGCTGAGTTTGAATTAAAAAATCAGCATTTCCATCCGTACATTAGAATAATACAAAATGAAAGTTGATTTTGAGTTAAAAAATCAGCATTTCCATCAGACAAAAATGATCCAAGAAAAGACGGGAATCCTTGTGGAGGATTTCATAGAGCTAGAAGTATAGATTCGGAAAAATAAATATAAAATAAAAATTGTTTTACAAAACATAATTACTGCATTGTAATGAAATGTGTGATGGCTTTGAGTTTCATCTTGATCCATGTCGGCCTTCTACGATCCTTGATTCCCCAGGTCCATATCTTCAATTATCTTGTAGACAATGTTTTCTTCATTGAACTCCCTTGGTGCTAAGCCTAACGACATTTAGAAATCTGAAGTTGCGGATTGATAGACAATTTTTTCTTCTTTGAACTCCCCTGGTCCTAAGCCTAATGACATTTGGAAATATGAAGCTGCATATTGAGAGCCTTGAATGAGATTATTAACCATAAGCTTGAGGTGCGAGCATTTGGCTTCCAAAGCTTGAATTTGTCTTCGAAAATATGAAGCTAAAACATTTAGAGAAAAAAAATTGGGCTCAAAACTTAGCATGCAAGGCATTGTGACAAAGGATTCACCACTAGGATGGTGACTTGGTGTTCTCGTGTCTTTGTAAAACATCTTTTGTACTCCATCTTTTCAGATTTGGAATGTAATATCCATGAATTTAGTATTTTATGAGTCATGCTAAAAGAATTTAGTGTGTTTTCCCCCTTTCCGATGTATTCAAATTTTAGACTCCATATTCTTTTAATGCAATAAACTAAAGGCATTTTTGGCTCTGCCCTTTGCTGATTTATATTTGTATTTGTGAGAAAAGATTGCGAAAGTATTACTGCTTATTGTGTTTAGAAATTTCATGAGTTCACTTTTAGATCGATAAAGGGAGTTATTATTTCATTCTGAGTTTCATACATGTTTATTTCATTTCATTTGGTTTGCTTAAACTACTGTGATGTTCTTCAATTGCCCAAATATGTTTTCCCTTCTTGGATATGCGAATGGATGGAATTCCACCCTCTCTGAAGTATACAGATCTAAGCAGTTATACATCTTAGATTGTATTAGTCTTTATACCATCACTCTCTCTAACAATGTATTGTTCTTAAAATTCTTTTGCATCTTCCATTAAAATCAATTATGTGTCTCATAGTTCTGGGAAAAGACACCCATCGGATAAGGAAGTTCTATGTCATATTCTAGATTTGTTTTCAACTCTACTATGTTTGCCAACATTGTTTCTGAGTTTTACATTTCCTATTTTCTTTTCCCAAATCAGATAAATAGTTAATCTCAAAACAGCATAGGCATTTTGGAGGAGTTAGTGGGCAATGCCTTCTGGGATTGAAAAAGGCTAACCCCTTTGATCCAATAACTAGCTTGAGACCTAAAGAGGATTGTGGATTCCCTCACATCATTCCTTTCCCAAGGGGAATATCTTGGGGGATAACACTCTATTATATCATGTTTTTACAAAACAAGAATGAAAGCTATGATAATTCATGGAAGACTAAAATTCTTGTAATGTTTGAGCATTTGTCCATTTTCAGAATATGAAATGAATAAAATATCTGCTAAATCTGTCCTATGTATTATGTTTTTCACAGCATAAACTAGAGTTGAAATTTTAGTCTCTTATGATTAATTTTAGGTCCATATACTGCAGCAAAGTATTCACCTTGTGAAAAATTTAAGTATTAGTTGCAGGTTTAGAAACTGCTCAAAGTAGTTGTAAACAATTGGAAAATTTCATAACCTATTTGAACTGATATGATCATATTAGTCAGACAACCATCTATTATATTTTTAATGGTTATACCAGATCAAAAAACATTTAGCATAATAACATCATAACCATAAGCAAAGGATCACTGAAAGAAAGACAAATGCAACAACACAAGAGAACACAAAGATTTTCCTCAGGGAAACCATAAGGGAGAAAACTCCGCAAAACTTTCTCAGTATAGAATTCAACCAAGACAGTGTAAAACCCAGGCAACTGCTTCTTACTCCTTTCTAACGCACCGGTTCTTCTCTCTCTTGAAAAGCTGCTTGAGTGAGTGAGTACAAATGAAGGGGAGTGCCTCCCTATTTATATTCTTTTGTTGACTTGACCTCTAACTTGGTGGGGTCGAATTCACTGGCTGTCAGGGCCGACTTGTCCAACTGGACATTACAAATAGCATTTATTATATTGACACTTGGGTACTAATGAACCGACTTACATTCGGAGGTTTACATTGCATCCTTCAATGACTCTAACAAGACCAAACTCATCTCCAATAGGAGGAATACAATACAACTAGAATATCTTCCAAAGTTATATTATTTCAACACTCCCTCTTAACTAGGAAGGTTTTCAACTTTAGTATCAACTGCTACTATTACAACTGTACAATTGACTGGTGAGACTCTATATGTCATAGGAAGTTTTGGTACAACATCATGCATCTTCATCATTGATCTTGGCTGGATCTTCTTCTATAATCATCTTTCTTCAATCTCCTTCTTGTCATCTTCTAGAACATCTTTTGCAGTTATCTACTGAATCATCCCATTAGAGGAAATTTGAGGTCTAAAATGGGCCTCCTAAGGAAAATAATAAAATAATAGTTATTAATTTTGGAGGAAGAATGAAAAAAACTACTTTTTGTGTTCGTATTTTCGACATATCTCCTTATGTTTTTACTCAAATTCTGAGCGAGAGAGCTCGTTGGATGCAGAATTTAATTCCACATCCAACAAACACCCACACTGCATACTTTTGATGGACCCCGCTACCCCAAAAACAAGAAATACTTGGAAAATGTGATGATGACATCATCATCGCGTTTTTCTAGGTATTTCTTATTTTTTGGGGTAGTGGGGTTCCGTCAAAAGTATGCAGTGTGGGTGCTCATTGGATGCGGAATTAAATTCCGCATCCAACAAGCTCTCCCGCTTGAAATTTGAGTAAAAACAAAGGGAGATATGTCGAAAATACGAACAAAAAAAGTATTTTCTTTTATGACAAATATGCCAATTCAACCTTTATGGTTGACTCATTTTATTGAAATTCTATTGGTTCTTGAATTCCAACTCACAAAATTTATTGTTGTCATGTTTTCTTATAAGGCCCATTTTAGATCCCAAATTTCCTCTAATGACTGGTCAACATCATCTTCTGAATCATCCATTGGTCATCATCAGTGTGTGAACACTGAACCATCATTTGTTTCATCATCTGAACCATCATTATCTGCATCTTCAGTATGTAGATACTAATCCATCATCATCTGCATCTTCAGTATGTGAATAATGAACCTTTATCATCTGCATCTTCAATAGGTAAATACTGAACCATCATCATCTGCATCTTCATTATGTGAATACTGAGAACATCATCATCTACATCATAAGTATAATCAATTGTATCTCCATAATGTGAATACTGAATCACCATCATCTATAACTTCAATATATGAATACTGAAACATCATCATCTGTCTCTTCAGTATGGAAATACTGAAGCATCATATGTGCATCAATAATGTGTAAGTACTGAAACAATCAACAACATCATTAGCATATTGGTGCTAAGGAACAAATCATCTGTAATGCTAGATCATCATCTACATTACCAGCATAGAGATGCTGGAACATTACAAACATCATCATCAGTATAGAAGTACTGAAACTATCACAGTAAACATCTCAACATCAATCAATCATCAATCAAGCATCTCAGCAATCAGTTGTAACCATGTCAATAGAAATCAATTGTAACTATCCCAACAATCATCTCAGAAATCAACTGTAACTATCTCAACAATCATCTCAGCAATCAACAGTGTGACTACACTATACACATCTCATCAATCATCGGTATAATCAATACTGACATATCTCAATCAGTACAATAGTACTCAACAATCAACATACTAATCAACAGTCATCAATATAACAATACTGAGCTAACATATCAACAGTCATCAGTATAATAATACTGAGCTAACATCTCAGTAGTCATTAGTATAACAATACTGAACTAACATCTCAACAGTCATCAGTATAACAATACTGAACTATCATCTCAATAGTCATCAGTATAACAATATTGAACTATCATCTCAACAGTCATCAGTATAACCATACTGAACTAACATCTCATCAGTATAACATTATTGAAGGAAAACATCTCATCAATCAACAGTATAGCAATACTGAGGATACATCTTGCCCTTCATCTTCTTTGGAGCAGCATCACGGTGAGTTATCTAGTAGATCCATCCAGTTATTTTGTCTAACTTACTAACTCTTTCAAGCCAAACAAGTCTAGTTAGACAGATGGATCTTCCTGGGTACCAAACAAGCCTTGCCTGAATTACTAACCCTTTTGGGTCAAACAATCCTAGCCAGACATACTAATCCCCCTAGGATCGACAAGCCTTTAGTCTGGATTACTAACCCTTTCAGGCCAAACAAGCCTAGCCATACGTACCCTCCTCTAGACTGACCTACTCACCACTGCATCCAACATTTGTTGTCACTCCCTCTTTCGAGAGAGGTCCTTTCGGAATACACCAAGCTTGTCTTGAAAGTATTCAAACTTTACACACGCCAGAGGCTTAGTCAACACATCTGCCACTTGTTCCTCTGTAGGAACATACTTGAGCTTGATAGCTCCTTTCTGAACCATGTCTCAAATGAAGTGATATCTTACTTCAATATGTTTTGACTTATCATGAAACACTGGATTTCTGTCATCTTGATACAACTCTTATTATCACAAAGGATATTAGTAACATCTATCTCTTCATCAAATAAACACGCCAACATATTTCGAAGCCATACTGCTTCACTACAAGCTGAACAAGAAGCAATGTATTATGCTTCTACTATGCTAAGGGAAATATTGGTCTTCTTTCTACTGAACCAAGAGATCATTCCTAATCCCAAACTAAAACATCCACCCGAAGTACTCTTCTGTCTTTAGAACTTCCTGCCCAATCTGAGTCTGTGAACCCATGTAAACTGATCTCGATGTCTGAGGTATATCTGAGCCCATAATCTAGAGTTCCTTTTAAATACCTCATCAAATGTTTTGCTCCTATTAGGTGAATATGCTTGGGATTCACCATGTACTAACTTAGTGTGTTTACAACAAAACAAATATCAGGTCTTGTATTGGTTAAGTACATCAGTGAACAAATGATCTGTCTGTATATATTAGCATCTATAACTTCTGATGTATCATCATTTAGTAACTTCAAGTTTGTTGTCATCGGAGTGGTCATATCCTTACAATCTAGCATTCCAAACCTCTTCATAATTTCCACCGTATATTTCCCTTGGTTTAGGAAAATATCATCTGGGGATTTCCAAACTTCAAGACCTAGAAAGTAGTGCATCATTCCAAGGTCTTTCATCTCAAATTCTGCAGCTGGCTTCTTCTTTCATTCAATGATTAGTTTATCTTCTCCTGTTAGGAATAAGTAATCCACATATAAAAGTAGTATCATAAGCCCATCATTCTCAACCTTATAATAAAGGTTAGAATCTGCCTTACTCTTGGTAAAACCTAAACTCATCAGGAATCCATCTATTCTTTCATACCATGCTCTGGGTGCTTGTTTTAGCCCATACAATGCTTTCTTGAGTCTGCATACATAAGCTTCTCGATCATCAGTCTCGAAACCTTGCGGTTGTTTGATATACACTTCTTCCTCTATCAAGCCATTTAGAATAGTTGTGTTCACATCCATTTGATGTAACTTCCATTTATTCTTGGATGCCAAGGCAAGGACAGTTATGATTGAAGTGTACCTAGCGACTGGAGCAAAAGTCTCTTCATATTCAATTCCTTCCTTTTGGGAGAACCCTCTTGCTACGAATCTTTCCTTGTATTTTTCTATACTACCATCTGCGGAATGCTTTGTTTTGAAGATCCATTTTGAGGATACCACTGATTTGTCTTTTGGTCTTGGGACTATTTCCCACACATCATTCTTTATTATGGATTGGTATTCCTCAACCGTTACATCAACCCATTCCTTCTGTTTTGTTTCATATTCAAAACAAGTTGGTTCTTTATCAACTAGATCACTCATCAAGTCCATGTAACTGGGATATGACTTTGGCTTTTTTCTTTCTCTAGTGATTCCTTCTGGAACACCAAGTCTTTTTGCTTCTTCAATTACATCACGAGCCCAGACAGTCTTTCTCTTTCGAGAAATAATTTCATTGGGCACTTCTTTAGGAAACTGAGGTTCCATCTTGTCATGATCCTCAAGTATCTGACTTTCTTCTTCATTCCCAATTGGTTTAAGAATATCTGTAGCGTTGATAGTTTCATGTTCGTCTTCAACTTCTCTATCTTTCTTTGAATTTTTAAAAGTTGATTCTTTGTCAAATGTTACATCTCTGCTAAGCTTAATCTGATGGTATCCTGGGATAAAGATCCAATAGACTTTTGACTATTCACTATATCCCATAAACAATCCCTTCTTTCCTGAAGGTTCTAGATTTGTTCTTTTCTCCTTGGGAATATTAATATACACAGGGAAACAAAATATATTTAGGTGACTTACCTTAGGCTTTTCTCCGAAGAACATTTCTTCTGGAGTTGTGTTCCCAAGGGCACTGTGGGAGATTTTGTCTTGTACATATACTGTTGTTCTGGATGCTTCTTCCCACCAGTACATTGGTAGATCTTGATCATGTATCATGGCTTTTATTTCTTCCATGATAGATCTATTCTTTCTCTCTATCACACCATTTTGTTGAGGATTGTAGGGAATGGTGAGCTCCCTCTTAATCCCAACTTCCTTGAAGAAATCATTGAATTCATTTGATGTGAACTCTCCTCCATTATCTGATCTTAAAATATGTATTTTCCTCTCAAAGAGGTTTTCTATTAGGTCCTTAAACTCTTTAAACCTTTCAAACACTTCATCCTTCTTTTTCAAAAAATATATCCAAGTATTGCG
Source organism: Pseudotsuga menziesii (assembly GCA_001517045.1). Taxonomy (NCBI): domain Eukaryota; kingdom Viridiplantae; phylum Streptophyta; class Pinopsida; order Pinales; family Pinaceae; genus Pseudotsuga; species Pseudotsuga menziesii. Next base: position 77,660 of record LPNX010945503.1, read on the forward strand.
GGAGTAGTCCTCAATAAAGGAAGCATAGTATACATACCCTCTTAATGAAGTGTTTTGCATTGGCCCGCATATATCCGAATGGATAATATCTAGGATCCCATTTTCTTTAATGTCACTCTTCGGATAGGGATTCTTAGTATTCTTTCCTTGTGCACATCCTTTGCATACACCTTCATGTTTTATCTGAATTTCTGGTAGACCAGTCACAACCTTGCTTACTATTGGAAAATCTCTGTAATGAATATGAGCAAGCCTTCTATGCCAAATCTCACATCGATTTATTGTACTTGTTTCTAAATTTGAATCTGCATGTCCCTTCAGTTTGTAGAGTCCTCCTTCTTCAATTCCAATTTCTACTGCATCATTTATGGTCTTTCCTTTTAACCACATGAGAACTTTTCCATCTATGAAGGAAAGTTTGAATCCTTTCGTGTCCAAGGTTGAAATAGACAAGAGGTTCTTCTTTAGTCCATGGACATATAGGACATCCTTCATCGTCATGGAATTTCTAGAATCCAACTTATAGGATGCTTCTCCCATTCCTTTAATGGGGTACTGAGAGTCATCTCCAAGCATTACTTTCTGTGGTGAATCTTTTTGTACAAGGCATGATAGTGAATCCTTGTAACCTATCATGTGTTTGGATGCACCACTGTCTACTAACCAAGTGTCATTTCCTGGTGAGACAGATCCTGTTAGGGCAGAAATCAGTACATATTCCTCACTAGAATCTTCATCTTTCTTTGCTTCCTCTTCTACTTCTTGATCACTATCTTCAGTAGCATGAGCTTGGAACCTTCACATCTTTTTAAATCTTTATGATTTCATGGTATAGTTGATGGCAATGTCTCCCATCTTATGACAAGTGAAGCACTCAAAATTTGAGAAGTCTTTCTTGGGTCTTTCGAACCCTTGAGTCTTGTGAGGATGATCATAACTCTTTCTTTTGTGTTTGCCTTTGGCATGGGCTATCAAGGCTTGATCTTCATTTTAATTTAGCTTCACTTCTCTGGCTAAGATTCTTTCTTCTTCTTGAACAAATTCTTCCCATAGCTTTCTGAATTTGGTTAGCTTTCTTCTTGAACATATTCTTTGGATAAAAGCTTCCCAATCTCTTGGAAGACCATTTAGGGTGGTCATCACAATTTTTGCTTCTTCTATTGTATCACCAATGGCTTCTAGCTGATATTTAATTTGAGCCACTCTTTAAAAGTAAGATTGCATAGACTCTGACTTTTGTGTCTTCACACTTTTGAGGTGATTCCTTAGAGTCATCTTCCTGTTGATATTTCTCCCTTCAAATAAACTGGAGAGGGCATCAAACATTTCTTTTGGAGTTTCTCTTGATGATACTTGCGGAATCAAGTTATCCTTGATGGAGTCAGCTGTGATCCTTTTGGCTATGATCATATCCTTTTTATTCTTGAACTTAGCTTCCTCCTCTTCTAGTTCTTTCGATTCCTCCTTCACAAAATTGTCTAAATCGTTCTCTTATAGGATGAGCATGATCCTATACTTCCATGCTCTAAAGTTTTCATCTCCTTCAAGATTTTCATCTAGCTTGGTTTTCTTAGTCATCTTCAATAGAATGAGAACTTCAAATGGAACAGGGAGGAAGAGTACTTACTTGAAGAAAATAGTTTTTGGTTGACCTCCTTCTGGAAGACCTAGGGTTTGATGTAGAAACCATAATTTATCAACTGGAAACCCTAATAGGGTTGATAGGTGGAAAAGATGCGCCCTCCTGAGGTGAGGTAGACTGTATCTTCCTTTTTCTAAGATTGATGATGAAACCCTGGGAAAACTGAAACCCTAGTTTGTCCTGGCAATAATAACAGGTCCAAAATTTAAAATTCTTGAAATTAAATTTTGTCACCATAGAAAGATGCGCCCTTCAAAGGCGAGTTGGATGAGCCCTCTTTTCTGGTTGAACTGTCGAGGGATTTGTTAAGAACAACAAATCCTAGTTGTGCAGTGTCTCCTTTCAGGGTGTCTCTAATACCATGTTAAAATTATTTATAATTGCTTAGATGATATCATAAAACAATTTGCCACTAGAAGATCACTGAAAGAACAACATGCACAAAAACATAAGAACACAAGAACACAGAGATTTTCCTCGGGGAAACCATAAGGGAGAAAACCCCGCAAAACTTCCTCAGTATAGAATTCGACCAAGACAATGTAAAACCCAAACAAGTGCTTCTTACTCCTTTCTAGCGCACCAGTTCTTCTCTCTCTTGCAAAACTGCTTGAGTGAGTGAGTACAAATTAAGGGGAGTGCATCCCTATTTATATTCTTCTGTTGACTTGACCTCTAACTTGGTGGGGCCGACTTCACTAGCTGTCAGGGCCAACTTGTCCAACTAGACATTACAAATAGTATTTATTATATTGACACTTGGGTACTAATGACCCGACTTACATTCGGAGGTTTACATTGCATCCTTCAATGACTCTAACAAGACCAAACTCATCTCCAATAGGAGGAATACAATGCAACTATAATATATTCCAAAGTTACATTATTACAACACCAGCAGTGTCCATGGACATTCTTGTTTTAACTTAGGTCCATATACTACAGATAGGGATTCACCTTGTGAAAACTGTGAGTATCAGTTGGAGGTTTAGAAAGAAAGCTTGTGTTTTTGGATTGGGTTGTTATACTATGGAAATACCATGTTCCTAATCAGGAATCGGTACCTTTTTTTTAATATAAATTTATACAAACCTATTATATTTAGGGAAGATATCTAAAATTAATTTCATGGAAGCTGCTCAATGTAGTTGTAAACAATTGGAAAATTATATAACCTATCTAAAGTTTAAACCGATATGATCATATTAGTCAGGCAGCCATTAATGTGCATTGGCATGCTTGTTTTAGCTCATCTCCATATACTGCAGCTAGTGATTCACCTTGTGAAAATGTAAGTTTCAGTTGGAGGTTTATTCTGTTTTGTTGTGTTTGGTGACTGGTCTACTCTCCAGGCATTTTTGTTTTCTCTAAGATAGTTCCTAGATAAATTATAGATTGTTGAAGAAAGTCTTTTGTACAGGCATGGGATGATGAATCTATAAAAGAGTGCTCTCCCAGATATGGCAACATTCAAGTACACAAGTTTTTTATTGGAAACGGGTGTTGGCAAGCTAGGAAAAGGGGAGGAACCAAGTGGAAGTGTGAATCCGGTTGAAAAAAACAAAATACCAGCATACACAATAGGTGCCATGACCCCTTGCTCAAGGATTTACGCTTTCTTGGGGCAAGAAATTGTGAGATCCTTGGAACATGATATTAGTGATCACCCATATAAGTAGTGGATTGAAACATACTCTTTTGAAAACAGTGAGGTTATTTTTACAGCTCAGGCATTAGCTTTTTGCAACAACCTACATGCTTCTATTTTGGGAACTTGTATATTTTGCATGATTATCAATGAAAATAAATTGACTGCATGTTTTGATTGATTCAAATTGTGTTTGAAGCGAGCATCAGCATCATGAATGGAAACGTTTCTTGACAAACTGGCTAATTCTCTAACTAGAGAAGAGCTTGAGGTGTTGGGGAGGTTGTATTATCATGCCTTAAAACTAGAAAGAAAATTCTTTTCAGCTTAACCTCTCTATCAGAAAAATTTAGTTCCACTGTTGAAACTAAGTAATTCATCCAACCACCGATATAACATTGTCTCGGATTTTGAGTTATCTTGCACTATCTTGGATTCCTCTGCAGTATTATCAGAAATTGGAATATTGACAACTCTTAAAGTTGAGAAAAATGGTGCTGAAAACTTAGATGATTGCAAGTCATCAATGGATTTGAGAAACACTTGGGATGCACTTCATCAATGCTAATTTGTAGAAAAACCTGGAAAATAATTCATGTGGATTACATGCTGAGTAAATATTTAGAAATTCTCTAAAATATACTGCTTAGATTTCTTTCTTTTTTGTACTTGTAAGAAACCGCAAAAGAACTGAATTTTCTGCTTCCTTTCCGTAATGCTGTAAGAAATCCAGAGATTTAAGAAAAGCAGTACCCATTTCATCGTTTTCGTTTTCTTGGTCACTTGTTTTCCAGTCCGTTAACACTAAAGTGAACCAATGTGTGGCGATATCTTATTTGCTAGGGGGACTAGGAATATTCATAGACAATGTCTCCATAGAGAACGCCCCCAAATTGTCGATTTCCTATTTTCAATTTTCGATTTTCGGGTATCCGAACCGAAAATTCTAGTTTTTGTTAAGATTATTTGGGGTATCCTCAATTTCAGGAATCGGAAATAGGGAATCCAACAAATTATTTCAACAAAAACCTTAGTCTCTGGTTTCTGATATCCGAAATATCAAAAATCAAAAATAGCAGATACCCCAAATAACCTTCACAAAAACTCGAATTTCCAGTTTCTGATACCCGAAAATCAAAAATCGGAAATAGGAAATCGACAATCTTTAAGGCAGACAAAATGTTGTGATGAGTATAGAGTCAGACAAAGTGGATGAAGTAGAGCTTCACAGTGCAGTAGAGAATTCTACTAAGCATCTGGAGCCATTCGAAGCCCAGTTGATGGAGTATACAAGTTATGCTGACACAACTACAATACTTGGTCAATACATGCTATATTGGGAACTTCACTTCAACAAAAAAGTAGTTGTAGTTGCAGTTCCTTCTTCATTTTTTGAAGATTGTTTGTCACTATAGAAGAATCCATGAATTGTGTTTATTGCCAAGGAAGAGCGGCTGGTAATTCCATTGGCCCTCTAGAAATTAGGGTAGTAAAAGAGGGAACGTTCGAGCAGTTGATGGAATATTATGCTCTCACTAGAGGGGCATCAATGAGTCAATACAAAGCTCCCAAAAGCATTAAATTCAATCTCATTGTTGAGCTTCTAAACTCTAGGGTCGTGCATTTCTAGTTCAGTTCGAAGCCCCCATAATGGGCTCCAGCATGCAGAAATTGCGCATAACATCAATTTAATTATGTGATTGAGCCTAACATCAATTTAATTATGTGATTAGAAAAATGTTCACGGTTTGAACTTAAATATGTAACTACCGAGGTTAGTTATGATATAATGAAGAAATGGACTATGTTGTTTCTTGAGATTATATAACCGTAGCCTGTATCTCAATTTTCAAATAAATATAAATACAATCTCATTCATCTTGTCTTGAGATTTTATTTTATGTTTCTATTGGTTTGTAAGTTGATTTGTATTTTTTCCCTATTAGATATATAAAATTTTATTGATTTTTGTAAGTGGTTAATTATTCAAAAAAGAATACGAACAGACAGAATAAAGCCTATTCCTTTGTATGTTTGGGAAATTGCATTTTTTTTTGGAAATGTCATGGAAATCGAATGGTTTAGAGATCCTCCAGATGAACCAATTCCTTAAATGCATCATCGCTATAAACATTATGTAACAATCTCCACAAAACAAATAACAACATTCACATATCAAATGTTTGAAATAACTATCGAAGTTGTCTGTTGTTAAAAACAAATAACAACATTAACATATCAAATGTTTGAAATAATTGTTGAAGTTACCCGTTGTTAATTAATTAGGTCATATTTAGGGTAAAAGATATAAAAAAATATGTCATTTTTAATATTTATGGTTAAGTGTATATAATGTTTATGATTAAGTAGATATGATTTTTTTAACAAGCATGTTTTTTCATTGTTTTTAATTTTGGCTTACATTTTCTTAATGAATATAATTTTTATTCTTCATTAAAAAATATGTAAAAAATGTATTTATAAGAACAAAAATTTCCAATCTATCCCATGAAGAATTTTCAGGTCCTCAAATGATTGTTCATAGTTACGGTAGAAATGCCATGATCATTATGTTCATATATAATTTTTGATAAGATATAATTTTTTTTAGAGTATTTTACACTCTGAATAATTGATAGATTTATGTTGAAATGCTTTATGTTCATATAATTTTGTTTTTGGGGTTTCATACTAATTGTTTCTTGATTTTCATAGTTATTATGGTAATGAATATTATTTTTATTATTTTTATAAAAACATATTTTTATAATTTTATAATAAAAAATATATTCACCATTTTAAATTTTTATTAACTGATCAACTCCATGCCGCCTTTTTCGGTCTCTGCCAGATCACGGGATCACTTATGAACATCAGTTTTAAAACAAATATTTAATATAAAAATAATAATGCAACTCCATTCATTTATGTTAAATTTTAAATTAACAATGGATATCCCGTGGATTATCATTTTCAGGATTTTTTGGAAGTAGTAGTCGACGAGTTGCTCGATCCATAAAGAAGACAAACGAACAGATTTAAATGTAGAAAAAAAAGAGAATTGTTACCTGAGAAATGGCCGAACACATGGGAGACATAGAGGATTTGATCCAACAAAGTCTACTGAATATGGGAAGCCATCAATTGGACAATTTGGCTCAGATTTTGGCTTTTGAATGTCGCATACCATTAGAGAGGCTTTAGGAAATGTTGGAATCCTCTGAGGAAGCCAAGAGAATAATTGGGTATGTTGATTGTCTTTTTACTGAACAAAAAAAAGATGCTTGTTGGCCATGTCACTCTGCGTTTGCTGAGAAAAATTACTGCTTTCATGGAGGATATGGACGTAGATGGGCTAATCAATTCCAGTAACTCTGGTTGGGATATCGAGCCTCTTTGCTCTAAACACTTACATTCAATTGGCAATGCCAGTGAGAACATGCCAATAAGTCCGTATGTGAAAATATATGAGATTAAAGAGACAGTATCTGAATTGGATTATGGAGTGTGGGGGAATATAGATGTTGCATTGATATTGATCATACTGTATGAATCTCATGACCAAGAATGTCTTGAAGCTGCTAAAAAATATGGGGTCGATCCACTTCTTTATAAGAATTTCGTTGTGGGTAATATTCCCACAGATTAGTATCTGTCACCAAGATTCAGATTTCATTCAGAGTTGATAAGAGAATACCTCTTTGAAAACATTCTGAAAATGGGTTTCTAACTGCTTGGGTTGATGTTGGGTTCCAATACTCAGGAAGCGAGTCTTAGAAGCACAAAATAACTTCTGGAAAATCTCTATTGTCGCTGCAATTTGGAAATTAATTTTCTTATATTTTAACGTCTTGGGGTTGTTGCTTGTACACTATTTACTCCACCAAACTCAAAATTCATCCTGATTTTCTCCAAATTTCATTTTGCAAGTTCATACGTTTTCTTCCTATGTATTGAATTCATACTGTTGCAAGTTTCGAGCATGGAAATAAGGTTGATTTCTGGAAATTGTACAAACAATTTATCTTATAAATAAATAATAAGCATTTTCAATCTATTTTATATTTGCTTTAAAATAGATATTTCCAATTTCCAAATTCCGAAAATCGGGAATCGCAAATCAGAAAACAATGATTTAGAAAATAAAAAACGATATCCCGGGATCCGAAATATCAGAAATCGGAGAAATGAATCAACATTATAACTAAAAAAACCCATGTTTTCAGTTTCCCAAATCCGAAATATTGGCAATCATAAACCTGAGTCTTCGGTTTTTGATATCCGAAATATTGAAAATCGAAAATTGGGCATAAACAAAATATTGTTACTTGTGGGCTATTCCATGCCATTCATGGCATTAATCTTTAGTGTTCATTATAAATTTATAATATTCTAAGGACCCGGTAAACATTTTTCACCAAGGGATTATGTTCGTGTTGCTTCCAGCTCCTGTTGTTCTTTGAGAAGTGAATTTCTAGTATAAATTACTTTAGAGCACAATAAACTCAAATTTTAGAGGGAGATTGAACTTACATATGTAACTACCGAGGTTAGTTATGATATAATGAACAAATGGATTGTGTTGTTTCTGGAGATTATATAACCGTAGCATGTATCTCAATTTTCAAATAAATATAAATACAATCTCATTCATCTTTGTCTGGAGCTTTTATTTTATGTTTCTATTGGTTTGTAAGTTGATTTGTATTTTTGCCCTATTAGATATATAAATTTAAATTGGTTTTTGTAAGTGGTTAATTACTAATTACACACACATTTTTAGTTCATATTCTAAAATTTATAAAATCTAAAATTACACACACATTTTTAGTTCATATACCTCCAATACTAAATATTTAATATATATTTGATATTTCCAAATAATAATAATATTTTATTATTGGCTTCCTTTTTATTTGGAATTTTCTTAGTCCTTTTTTTATTATTCAATTTAAGAAAAACAAACAAATACAATACAATTTTGTTAACAATCCTACTTATTTTATCTGTATTATACCTTTATAAACACAAACCTTCTAAGATAAAGATATAATTAATAAATTAGTTTCAAACCTTATGTGAATGATCATGATGGTCAGGCATTAGATGCAAATATTTATAAAGAAAAGAGGGAAAGATCCAATGCTCTCCTTCAAGAATCACAGATTATGGGCATGGAAGGCAATATTCAAGTGATTACTAACCGGATATTGAAGGAAAACAATAGTCGAGTCGTTGCCATTGTGGGCATGGGAGGGTAGGGTAAAACCCTTCTGCTCCAACACATTTTCAACAGCGAAGAGACAGATTCTAAAGACAAACTCTTTATCGAGTTTAAAGAACACCTTGGAATCAATATTTAACGATGCAATGAATAGAGACTCCGTTCAATTTGAATTCAATAGCGGAAAATTCCACCATAGTTTCTACGATTAATGAAGAGATAAATACCATTGCACTTCTCTACTTATTTTATTATTTTTTGATTTAAGTTCATTACTATATAAAGGAGGTTTTGAAACAATATTTAAAATTTGTATAAATTGTCTAAAAAAAATCTTTTGTATTGTCTTAAATTTTGTGTATAAGCGAGTGTGTTAAATTATTGTTTTTATTTGAGACAAAACAAATTTGTGTATTTTCTTAAATATTGTTTTTATTTTACACAAAAGAAACTTTATAATGTCTTAAATTATTGTTATTGTCTTAAACCATTCTCTTTATTTGAGACAAAAAACAATTAGGTGATCTATATAAAACCACCATAGATCTAGATTTATTAAGCACCAAAGTCTTTATTTTAGAAAAAATAAACGAGGTCTATAAGCATCAAAGTATTTATTTAAAAAAAATGAAATGAAAATAATAAGAACTCAGAAATACTAAATATTAATAGACATGCCAATTATACCAATATTAGTAGTAGTTGCAAGATATTTCACTTTAGCCAAATTAGAAAGCTTTGGTCATTTTACGAAATACATATCACTGCTAAAATTGTTTATTCAATAAGAACATATACATTAATATATCATGCACTTTTGGAAACCATTTAACCTCTAAATATTTACATAGTAATCACTTATAAACCACGAATTGATTAAAAATGCATGATAGCTAAACAAATAATATTAAAATACATTTTAATTAAGAAATTTAATTAAAAATGTATTTTAGTTCAAATGTTATTTATTCAAATGTATTTACAGAAAGTGGATGAAAAAAAAATCAAAGTTCCAATTTCCGCATTCTGCATTGCGGGAATCAGAAATCGAGAAATAAGCGATTTTCAATTTCCGATATCGAAAACCGGAGACTCAAGTTTTTGTTGAAATAATTTTATGGCTTCCCGATTTCTGATTCCCGATATTTCGGATATCGAAAACCGGAAACATTGGTTTTTTATTTATAATGTTGATTCATTCCTCCAATTTCCAATATTTCGGATCCCAGATATCGGGTATATCGATTTTTATTTTAATAATGTTCATTTGTCCGATTTCTGACTTTTTCTTTTCCATATTGGAAACCGGAGATCCCACGTGCTTTTTGAATGAATGATTGTTTCATGATTTGCAATTAGCTTGCTCTCCACTCAACAACAATGCAATGCTTCGGTTGATAATACATAGACATCTCCTCTCCAAGTTTTGGGTATCTAAAACTCTCCTCTTAAGGAGGGTCAAACAATCACAATGAAAGATAATTTCTATTTTGTCGATTTTATTTTATATATATATATATATATATATTGCTAAAAAGAATTCAATTGACATGATTTGATACATTACCTCTGACATAATCAAGTATTGTACGTCAAAGTTATTATGTTAGAAATTTCGGCTACTTTTGGCAAATACTTTCTTTATTTCGGCTTTAATTTCTTTATTTTTGTTTCTATTTTTAATTTAACGAACTCTCATTTTTAATTCAAATTAATAAATATGTTTTTCAATTAAACTTATGTTAATATCATTTGATGATGATCAATAATAAGTAAACACTAAATAATTCCATACATGATTATAAAATAAAATTATAATATTAAAGGCATGCATATCTTATTATTTCATGCGGGAACGTTGTTTCCTAAGTCTAGGAGCCGACTTCTAGTTATGATTTAATATTGTATTAGAATGCAAACTATATTTTCACATGGGAGACTTGTAGACAGCAAATTATTTTAACACATTATTAAAAGTATTTGAAACTTTTCAACCATATTCACCTACTACGAAACTAACAAACTTACTACAAAACTAACTAACTTTGAAGAAGAGCAGAAAAAAATAAAAAATAAAAAATAAAAAGAAAGTACATTTTAAGATTTAAAATTCAAATAGCCACTCAAAATTCAATTAATTATATTATAAATAAAAAGAAAAGCACGGAAAAAATAAATAAATAAATAAAGGATAAAAAGTACATATCTTATAAGGTTTACAATTCAAATAGCCACTCAAAATTCAATTAATTGTTTTATAAATATCTACATAGAAAGGTATTTTTGATTGTGTCAAAAATATAAAAAACAATAAAAATATAATTTTGTATTAAAAAAATACTAAACTAATTGATAATTTTGTATTAAAAAAATGTTACTAAACTAATTAATGACATTTGTCATTGATCCTCTGAAATAATTATTAGCAAATGATATGCTAATTTCAACATAAATAGATTACATATTATTATTATGTAACATAGTTTAATATTCATACACATATTATTATTATGTAACATAATTTAATATTAAAAAATAAAATAAAATGAAGTAAACTTTTATACTATGTTTAAGTTTAATATGATTTTTTAAGTTTTCATTTAACAACGTCATTATATTTATAGCGATGTTATTGTTGGAAATTATTTTTTATTATCTATCATAAATTAGAAAGATTAAATCTAACGTCAATTTCCGCATTTCTAACCGAAAAAGCCTGAAAGTGCGGGAACTTGTTTCGTAAGTGGAGGAGCCGACTTCCGCAATCCGAACCGGAAATCGGAAATCGGGAAGGTGTGAGAATGCGAAAGGCCTTTTTCTCATTGAGATATATTGATTTTTATTTTAATAATAACTTTTAAGAGTAAAAATATTTATATACATTATAAATTATTTTTTTCTTAATTGTGTATAATTGAAGTATTTAAATATTTAAATTTAAATTATTTTTGGATTTTGTTGGTACTTATTTAAAAAGCATGACAATTACAACTTTTAGGTGCAAATAGATAATTCTCTATGGAGACATTGTCTCAGTTCTCAATTATGTATAGTTGAAGTATTTAAAGATTTGAATTTAAATTATTTTTGGATTTTGTTGGTACTTATTTAAAAAGCATGGCAATTACAATTTTTAGGTGCAAATAGATAATTATCTATGGAGACATTGTCTCAGAAGATTCCTCGTCCCCCTAGCAAATAGAATCTTGCCATGTGTCGGTTCACTTTAGTGCTAACGGACTAGAAAATAAGCGACAGATTTTGGGGGCTTGGAATGGACAAATTTAGACTTACTGCGCCCTTGGAAATTTTAACGAAAGGTCCCTCGGTCACTGCCAAATTTAGCGGTCATATTGATGATCCACTGCAAAACGTTCTCCATCCCTGAACTTGGTTGCACCCCTCCAGAGGTGAGAAAATTTTTCTCTCTGGTTCTCTCTGGTTCTTTTTCTTCTTCCTGCAAATTGTACCAATTTAGAGGCCAAAATATCTGCCAAATTTAGAGGCAGACCGATCAGAAATTACACAAAGCGAGTTTAAAAACTCCATGCCGCCTTCTTCGGTCCCTGCCAGATCATGGGATATAATAACCGAAAATTTTAACCATGGGTGTGTTGTACCTACCAAAATATTCTTAAATAGTTACTCTTTAAATATATTTTTTTATGAAATTGATTTTAGTAATTGACTTATGAAATTGTTTTTTCTAATAAATAAATAATTTTAAAATTAATTTTTTTAGTGGTAAGCCACGTCCCATGGGTATGTGTTTAGACTTTAGAGTCTTCTTTATACATGTTTTCTAACATGATATATATTTGACCACTAAACCAACTAGCCAATATTTGTCGGTACCAATTCTTCATCTTCCTATAAACCTTTGTTATTCATTTCATACCTAGACTTTGATAGAGACCTAGACTACAACTTTCTACCTTAAAAAGTTGAATTATCTACATTAGATTTCAAGTGAATCACAAATATGAGAATCCTCACTACGCAGCATAACCTCATTGTTCTTGGAAGTGATAGGCATCAATATACTAGTAGCAATAGTCTCCTCTATAGGATCCTTAAGTTCAAAATAATAAGAACTAAGAAATACTAAATATTAATAGGCATGCCAATTAGATATTTCACTTTAGCCAAATTAAATTTCCAGATATGTTGATCCTCGAAATGTAATTTCCAGTCTCCCAAGGTAAGTCAGAAAGGTTCAATTGCAAAAAGACTTGATATTTTTACCCTCTCGACGTTTTTTTACACCTCTCGGTGCAAATGCTAGTAATTATAAGCTCAGTGTATTACTTAGAAAGGTAAACATGCTACTTGCTAGACTAGATTATGAATGGAGAGGATAACACTACATCTAATTAACTTTAAAATTAATAGATTTATAAAAATAAGATTTAAAAATTCAATAAATCAACCATAATCACATCATTAAATTAATCATTATGAAACATGTTTTGTTTTGTAATCAGGGAATTGACAACTAGGGTTGGGTTCGTACATGCATGACATGGGTCATTTCTAATTCGACAACAGTATACCCTTAGGCATACCAATGATGCCCCACACATGACACATAGGACTTAGCTGAGATTTGAATCCATGATGTCACAAGAAGTGCCTTAAAATAGTCTACACACTGAGGTCTAAAATTGTGAAGGACATGGACGTGGGCTTTGATCCACTTAAGTATACAAAGGTCATGAGATCATTTAATACAATCTCTTTGAATACAACCACAGACTCAACCATTATCTCAAAATATAACTTTAATTTAAGCCTCACAAAAATTAACTCGAAAAAACTATTTACTTTTTATTAATAAATAAAACCTCTTTAAATTATCATCATTAAATATTTAAATCATATTAAATATCCTTAACTTTTACCAAATTAAATAATAATAAAAAATCAACATAACTATAAAAGATATTAAAACAACTATAAAAAAAAATATAATTGTAAACATATAACTACAAACTTCAAATTCCATTGATAATCTATTACATAGGTATTAAAAAACAGCATGAACGTTCATTGCAGCACATCTCGTATGCCCTTTAAAATTTCTTTTCTCAACAACCTTGAATCCCTCCCCTTCTTATTGCCTTTCTTTATTATAAAACTTTTAATTATTTAGCCACTCCATAGACTTAGTTTTTTTAATTAATCACTTTATATATATATATATATATATATATATATATATATATTTAGTATTTTAATTAATTTCTCTACTTTTATTTTATATTAAGTTTTTTTAATTAATCATTTTATTTTTCATTTTACATTATTTTATGGAGTGAGCTAAATTCTAGACTATTTGTACGGATTTTCCAAATTACTAAAATTAAGTAAGAATTGTTGAAATTGCACTTCAAATTATTGAAATTGCAGTGCTCTAGGGTTATTTAGCGTCTTGAATCCATTATTGCAATCAAATTTGCAATTTCAACAATCAAAATCGCAATTTCAAGAGAAATTCCCTCACTTAATTTGTAACACATCCAAAGTAAAAACCATAATTCAAAATCATAATTTTCTTTTAAAATACATGTTTCATGTATCTTATATTATTTTGTTTTCACGTGTTTATAACCTGGAAGATTTGCTATGATGCATGGGCTTAATGGTTTGAGATCTCTTATCCTTTATGCAGAAAGTGTTTTCATCGTTGTAAGGGTTCTCCTTCAAAAGCTGGAAGTTTAACACCTTAGGAGATGGATGCGTTTAAACCTTTAACTTGCATAGCGTTATTGCTAACCAATTAATTTTTCCTGCAGGTATTTTATCTTGTTGCCAAGACTTAAAAGGGTCTACAAGCTACTTAGCTCACCAAACCTAACACATAACAAGGTGAAAGAGGTTGAAATTGTGTTCGTGTATCCAACTATGGAACTAGGTTGGAAAGCAAGAAATTTAAATAAAAAGAACTGTTTTTCACGTTTGCAAGTGCTTTACAGCTGGATGATTAAAGAGTTGACTTTAACTTTTGTTTTTCCTTGCCAACCACTCTGTCAAAAAATCATTCCCTTCAATGTAAGAACTACACCACAGTTCAAGCTCAACTCTGCGTATGCCAAAGCCATGGTAGTAACTTACAGGTGCCTTAATGGCCCCTTGGTTATACAGGACTTTCTTTCATCCTCTGAAGCAGTCTATATTCGTGTTCTTCCTCCAATCTGCACAGTTAGGGTTTGTAACACCAAAGGATCTTTTCCACAATTTCCACCATCGAAATTCATCTTTAAAAAAGCAGGTATGGAATTTTGGGTTTCGCCTATGGTTTAAACTTCAAAAAAAAATTCCTTACGTATTGTATATATAGAACGGTGATTGCCACTGTAGGTGTGGCTGCACTGCTAAATGCTTCTCGCTTCTTCTGGTAAGTTCTAGGTTAAAATGGGGGCTCTATCCCTGTTCTAAAGTTTAAGGAAGGGAAATTTTTGGTTTGGTTGGTCGTTCAATTCTTTACTAGTTTAGCAGTGGTTCTATTGGTTGGTCATAATATATCAAGGGTTTTCTGTTGGGCTTGGACATATCAAGTCATTCAACTCTTGCTTTAATGGTAACTTCGATTAATAGATAATAGGGTTTGGTGTTTGGTAAAAACATAAATAAGTTTTATTATTCAGTTTAATCCATAAATAAATATAAATATGCCTAAAACTAATTTTGGAAAACAAAAGAATTCAAATCTTCTATTCGTACCGCTACTTTCAAATAAAATATAGTTTATTTATTAAACCCTATATGGGTTCGACGATTCACTGTAAAACAAAGTAATAATCAAACCTTGGTTTTCGATTTCCTGGTTGTAAAAACAAAATATTAACAACCCTAGGTTATTATGTTAATAACCTAACACATGCATAAGCAAAAGAAACTATATTTTGAACAGTAATAAGGGAATACACTAATCTTAGTGTTTTTCAGCATTCATATAGGAAATAGAATTAGCAGTAAGTCTTTTCATACAACAATAACGGTATTGGAAATAAGTTTGGTTTAAGAATGAAACATATCTGGAAATTGTAGCTTTAGCAGTCACACACCATTTTGCCACTAAAACTTGTTAGCAATTTTACTTGCTTAGCTTCACCCCCTTGCCTAGACTCTTAGGTTTAAAAGTGTTCCTCTACAACCTGAAGTTGCCACCAGTATTCCAGAGAATAAGTTATCTCAGAACCTAGCATTCTCTTATGCTTCACTAATAGTTCTGATACAGAGCCTAACATCTACGCAATGTTCACTGGAAGCTCTATGCTATCTGTAACACCCTGGTTTTGACCCCGATGCATTAGATGTGTATGATGTATATATTGTAATGATCATGGTGCGGAGCTAAAGGCCAAGGCCCCACCATTGATTTGGTTATGCTATGTTTCGGATTTACATTGTCACCGATGGTATGTCGGGGCATGCAGCATATATTAAGTTTGTCATCATGTAAATATGCATCTTTAATTAAAATGAACCCGACCAGCTATGCTCGCTGCAACCATAATGAAAAGGGCATGATTTTCACAAGGATAAGGGTGGGGGAAATGTCAAACCTTGGCTAATGGGGGGGAAAAAGTCATGTGTCATCTTTCCTTGTCTTACCCAACCTCCACCATTAAGAACTGCTGCTGAGTAGTTGAGGCAGTTATTGTTTGGGAGTGGAGTGTGGTAGGACTGTCAGTCCTTGCCCACACGCACACTCCACCCGCGGTTGACTTCACAATGGCAAAAGAAACCACCGCCATCATTCCAGCGAACTCACTACTACACTCTCTCGACGCCGGTGCTGAAACACTCACGCACTCTCCACTACCCATTCTCGTCGTTGTTTGTCATCCACGCGTAGAGGCAGAGCTGTTGATCCTCACGCATAAGCGGAATTCTTGTTCTCTCTCATGCACAGGACTTTCCTGGTTTTACCCACGTAGTTTTGCCTCTACGGATTTGCGGATGGTGTGGCTGTATCTTTTCCTCACAGGCTGAGTTGTGGGTTCTGCGTTGTTGTTACTCACGCAGCAAGCTGGGAGCCATTTGGTCACTGTCACCCATGATTGTTCCTGTGGAAGGCCATTTACGCTCAGGGACTGTGTTGCGGTCTGTGTAATTCTTCTCTGCTTGCTTAGTTGCCCAGGAGGAACTGTTGTTTTTCCCTCATGTTGTGATTGCGTTTGTTGTTGTGTTTGGGACTGTTGTAATTCATTTGGGAGTCATTTTGGCCACGATAGGGCCAAGAACAACTCAGGAGTCGTTTCCCCTGTTAAGCTGTAATAGCTGATTGATTGCATGTGTGCAATGGTTGGTCTTCGGACTATATTCGGAGCAGGGATGAGGGCTTGGTTTGCTTGATAAACCTGGTGTGTTTGGAAACCACACAGATAGAGCTAGAGGGCTGGCTTTCTTCTCCACAACCCCTGAATAGCACTGGAAGGGAATGCAGGGCCTGAGGGACTGTGTAGCAGAGAAGGTACTGATTCCTTGTGTTGGGTGTGTGTGGGTGTCTTAGAAGTCAGGCTAGTTCTGGTGTAGGTGTTCCTGGCTCTATAATGAGCTCACCAGCTTAGCTTTTAGCCTTTCCCAACTCTTGGATGGCGTGATAAACCTGACCATGTTGGCTTGGATGTCTTGTTGATGGCCTGATAAACCCAACTGTGTTGGCTTGGCTATGTTTTGTGTATCCTTGGCTATGTATAAGCCTGTTTGTTCCTTATTCCTTGGAGAATCATGCCCAACTCGGGGGTGGTAGCGTTGCTGAGAGATTAAGGAGCACGCTGGCCTATGGTTGGGTGGAACGTTGCAGCGACGTAGCTGGTTACGGAACGAGTTCTTTATAAGATAAGTAATCTTGTCTATTTTACTTCTGCAATCGTATTTACTGTTAATGAATGTGATGAACATGTTGAATGAATGCTTGTATAAATGTATATTGCTTCCACTGTGTATGATAGATAATTGCAGCTGTGCATGATAAATGTTCATGTGTGCATGTTCTAGTTCAAAGCATTCATTTCAGCATTTCAGCAATTTTATGAATGCACATGTTCATGGGGCTGGTAGCCTGGATGGTTAACGCCATGGTAGCATCTTCTTCGCCGATCGGAGGGACGGGGATGCTACATTATATCAAGAATTCACTTTAGAGCCTTCACTCATGGCGATCTTTGGTAGCTATGTCTAGAATTCATTTTTCTTCGTAATAATCATACTTTATTTTTCTTGCCTAGGACTTTTATAGCAAAATAACTAATTCCCTTAAATCTGGCTACTTGTCTCCATAGAGAATGATTAAGGTTTGATAATTGTTTTAAACCCAAGTTTCAATCAATTTATTGTGCAACTGTTAAAACTTCCAATTTCCATATATATATATATATATATATATATATATATATAATTTACTTATTTCTTTAAAAGCAAATAACAATAGGCTTCGTTGATATTTGAGAGGTTGGCGAGAACGAGGGTTGGGCTCTGATGGAGGAGTACGGTTGACCAGGGCGTCCAAATTTGACAGGGGGGTGGGTCAGTATGACCGTACCACCCCCTGTCACGATCATCATGACTGTTTGGGTTTTCTGCAGGCCTTCTTTTTACCCACAGATGTTCTTCTAGGCCATTGTTTTCTTGTTTTTTGTTAGGGTTTATTGTCAGCTAACGGCTTGGGTCTGCTGCAGAATGGTTTTTTATTGCTAGGGTTTGATTTAGCTTGGCTGTTGCGGTTGTGATGGAAGACTTGGATTTGGTTGATTACTCCAGTGACCACCTGGAGGCTCAGGATGTGTGGGGAATGCCAGCTGGAGGGTTGTTGGAGGCTCTGGAGGATCTCCCGAGGCTGGGGCCAGAAGGAACTGGTTCGACCGGTTTAGGGATGGTAAGACCGGTTTCAGACTTTTCACCCTCCGATTTTCTCACATTTTCCCCTCATAGATCTTCGCTGGATGATGTTGTGGTTTACAATAGGCTTCAGGTGGACCTGCTGGGCAGTGCTAGCTGGAGGGATGCCGGGGACTTCTTTGTCCAGAATCTAGGGTTTCCGGTGAACGGTTTGGAGGGGGGTTTTGAAGTTGTGAATGGTTTTGAACTAGAAGCGGAAGTGGGGGTGGCCAGATAGGTGGAACAAGCTTGCGGGGCGGGGGGAGGAGGTTTTGAGGCGGATTTGAGGGTGTCGCTGGGCTTATCGGAACATCGGGGGTGTGCGAGCCCTCTCCCTACTTCGAGGACGTCGAAGGGGGCTGAAGTGGTTGCGACAAGGGAAGAGGAGGTTACCAGGGGCCCTGCTAAGCGGCGTAAGAAGAGTTGGGTTAAATCCATAGCTGCGGGATGCTATGCTGTTGGAGAAGATATTCCTTGGGATAGGGTTCTGGAGATGTCGCAGATGACGCTGGTAGGTAGGGTTTTGGGCAGAAACTTCGCTCGTAAAATGGTGGTGGACTAGGTGGATGGGCGTTGGCGAGAGATGTTGGGCTATGTTCCGGAAGTGGATATGTTACTCCATGGTTGGTTTGCAGTGGTGCTTAAATCAGAGGCTGATATGAGACTGTTACTGAATAAAAATTGGCATTTGAACCACACGCCTGTTTTACTGAAGCCATGGCATCCCCTTTTCGATGCTAGTCGGGAGAGAGTTGACAAGATTCCTATCTGGGTTCGGCTCCCAGGTTTGCCTCTTCATTTTTGGGATCCTATACACTTCAGAAAGATTGGGGAAAATTTGGGAAATTTTTTGGAGGCGGACCTCACTTACCTGGAGACTCATTACAAACAGGTGGCTCGAATATTGGTGGAGATGAATATCTGAGAGGGTCTTCCGGAGACCATAAATTTGGATTGGGGGCCAGATATCATTACACAGACACTGGATTATGAAAACGTGCCTTTTCGTTGCAGGAGGTGTCATGCTTATGGACATCCGGTCTCGGAGTGTCGCCTTCCGCTGCGTACTATAAATGGTGGGAAAAGAAAAGCTCAAATGGAGGATTCATTGGGTGATCCAAAAGTTCTGGAGACTACTGATCCCATGTCGGTGACTGAGGGTTCAGGACATGAGAGGACTTCTGAGGACTCTGATCCTTTTAGCCAGGACTCTGAGGGGGAACCAGATGCTCGTGCTGTCACTCCACCTGTTCCAGTAGCCAAGGCTGAGCTTTCTACACCTGTGGAAGAAGATGTACCTCCGAGGCCTTCTATCCAGGGTACCTCTACTTACTCCCTCTCTCCTTCTATTAATTTATTATTGAATCAGTGTACTTTGGTTGGTCTTGATTGGGTGGAGGGGTTAAAAATTTTGACTATATCGAGCCCTTCAGAAGTTGGATACTTGCCCTCGGTGGCGGGCCAGGCTGGGGCTTCATCCATCTTGGTGGATGACATTTCAGAACCTATCCATGAACTATCATACTGCTAACACCCACCTATTAGAAGATCCTCCGCACATTCTTGAGCCGGACCCGGGGAAGGGGGCGGTGGATCCTGGTTATTCGTCTCCTGAGACTTCAGAATCGGGGTACTTCCTCCGATCTTGCAAAAAGAAGCCCAAGGGGGGGCTGGGGAAAGACCCGGTGCCGGTGCGGAAGGGCAGGGGAAGAAATTCACATTTCTCAAAGGCCCAGTCGAGGGCCAAGAATGATCTTCGAGAAGGGAAAAAACTCTCTATTGAGAGGGCACTTAGAGCGGTGAATGCCCGGAAGATAGTTAGGACATGAAGATCATGTCCTTCAATTACCGAGGTTTGGTTGGGCCCAAAAAGAAATCAGCCTTCAAAAGGGTGCTTACTCTTGAACACCCTGATGTGATCTTGCTACAAGAGACTTTAGGCTTAGGGGATATCATAAAGGAAAGATTGGAGAGCTGGCTGGTAGGTTGGAATTTTGTGACGCTGGATGTAAGGGGTCGCTCTGGAGGGTTGGCTATGGGATGGAAGTTAAGTGCGGCCAAGCTCATAAACTCTTGGGGGATGGATTCAGTTCTGGGAGCTGAGCTATTATCAGTTTATTTGGGCACAAGTATTACAGTAATTAATGTTTATGGGCCTTATGTGAACCGTGTTCCATTCTGGGAATCTCTTCTACAGGAACCACTCCTTGGAGGAGACTTGGTTGTGGTGGAGGGAGATCTAAATTTTACTTTGGGACAGACAGAAATTTGGGGCCCTCATGCCCAAGCGGATCCACAGGCAGGGTTTTTTCTTCAGAAGCTGGTTGAAAAAAACCTTCTGGCCCATAGAGCCCATCAAGCTGAAGCCTACTTGGCGGAATAATAGGGGTGGAGAACCTAGGGTGGCGAAAAGATTGGACAGGTTTCTAGTGGCTGAACTGTTGGTGGACAGGTTTTTTCTAGTTAGGCAATGGGTTGGAAGTGGGGGAAGTTCTGATCATTTTCCTATTTTCTTTGAGATTAAAAAAGGGCCTATCAATCCGCCCAGCCCTCTGAAGTATAACAAATCTTGGTTACAAGATGAATCTTTCAAAAATCTATTCCTGACACTTTGGAGGCCTTATGATGAGACTCTTGATCGTTCAGCGGCCTTTCAATTTGCTAAAAATATAAAAAGGTTAAAAGGGGAGGTCAAGGATTGGGCTATTGCCAAAAGACTGAGGGAGGATACAGAATTAAAGCACGTAGAGGCTGAACTTTTACAGATCTATGAAGGGGAAGGAGGGGGGCTTCTAACTCCGGCATCAAAAGAAGCCTTGACTAGGCTTGAAGGAAGAAGGAACACTATTTTGCTAGAAAGGGAGGAAGCCTGGAGACTCAAAAGACGAGCGATTTGGCTAGAGAGTGGGGATGAGAATACCAAATTCTTTCATGCCTATACCAGGGGAAGAAAGGCAGCTAATACTATCTGGTGCCTGAAAGATGAAGAAGGACTTGAACATTTTGATTTTGAAGGGAAAGCTAGATGTGGGGTGAATCATTTTGAATCTTTGTTTCGGGCACCAGCTCAGGCTACCATTGCTGAAGTTATCAGGGTTGCTTAGATGTTTCCGAGGTATGCCAAGGAGGAGGATAATAGGAGGTTGATGAGACCTGTGACCGAAGAAGAATTAAAGGAAGTACTGGGAAGCTTTCAAAAAGACAAGAGCCCTGGACCGGATGGGTGGTCGATTGAATTCTTCCTAGAACTATATGAGGTTTTGGGTATGGATCTGATCCAGGTGGTCGAAGATACTCGAATATCTGGAAGAATTCCTGCTAGTTTCAACTCCACTTTCATAGCCCTCATTCCAAAGACGGACAATCCAGCTTCTCTCAATGAATTTAGGCCCATCTCCTTATGCAATTGTATCTATAAGATTGTTGCGAAGGTTATTGCTCGCAGATTAAAAGTTATATTATCTGAGAATATTTCAGCTGAGCAATTTGGGTTTTTGGAATGCCGACAGATCCATGAGGCCATAGGGGTGGCACAGGAAGGCATGCACAGTTTGAAAAGCATGAGTATTAAAGGGGCTATTCTGAAAATTGATCTCTCTAAGGCATATGATAAGGTGAGTTGGATTTATCTTCATTTGCTTCTAACTCATCTGGGGTTTGGTATAAATTTCATCAGATGGATTATGTCTTGGATAACTACTGTCTCCTTCTCTGTGTTAATAAACGGAGCGACCTCTCCTTTCTTCCATGCTGAAAGGGGCCTTCGTCAAGGTTGTCCATTATCTCCTTTGCTCTTTTTGCTGGTGGCAGAAGGTTTAAGCAGGGCTTTAAACGAGGCAAAGAGGTTGGGTCGTTTTTCTGGAGTTTGTATTGGTGAACAGTTAGCTATTACTCATCTACTATTTGTGGATGATGTATTGATCTTCTGTTCTAGAGATAGAAGGGATACTCGGGTACTGAAGGAGATATTGGACCTGTTCACAAAAGCAACGGGGATGGATATAAATTTTGAAAAATCAACTCTTACTACACACCTGCTGCGACCGTAAGAAGAGCTAGAACTAGTCAAGAATTTTCCTTTTATTTCCTTAGGACTTGATGTGGGTCTAAAATACCTGGGGTTCTCACTAAAAGCTAACTTATACCTGAAAAAGGATTGGAGCTGGCCGATAGGCAAGGTGGAGAAAAGATTACAAGTCTGGAGTCATAGGTGGCTGTCGAGAGCTGGGAGGCTGGTTTTGGTCAAGGCTATTTTGGAAGCCATACCAGTATATTGGATGTCACTTTCTTGGATCCCAAAAGGGACTCTCGAACAAATCAGGCGGATCTGTTTTAGATTTCTGTGGAGTGGTAAGAAGGAAGGACAGGTGACTCCTTGGGTAAACTGGAAGAGGATAGCTGTCCCAAAGGGGCTTGGGGGGTGGGGCCTTAAAAATATCTTCTTATTTGCACAAGCACTGGCTGCAAAAGGTGGGTGGAGACTGATCAAGACTTCAAGTTTATGGACTCGTGTTATCAAACAGAAATATTTGCCACATGAGAGTATTGAGGAATGGATTAGAAGGCCCAGGAAGTCACATGCAAGGGGATCGGTCATTTGGAAGGTAGTGGTGAAATCCTTCTCACTAATAGATTCAAACCTGACGTGGGACATGGGTAATGGAGAAAAGGTACAAGTTGGAAGGGACCCATGGCTGGGGAGTGAACATCATCATGTGCTACCCGATGAAGTTATCAATGCTCTGGCAATAAGGGGGATCACTACCCTGAATCAGCTGGCTGACCAGAGACCAGAGGACCCATGGACACAACATTGGAAAAGTGCAAACATGCTAGGGCTGGGGGAACCAGTAGCAGCTTCCTTTGAAAACTATATAAGAGTACTGCAATTGGCACACATTCAGATCTCGGAGCAGGAAGATGTCTTGATATGGGACTCGGATCCGGAAGGGGTTTATACTCCAAAGGCGGGTTATTTACAATTAAGTGCAGAGGCTGGGATAAGGGAGGAGGTATGGTGGTGGAGACCTCTTTGGAAGTTAAAGTGCCCCCCAAAAGCAAGACTGTTTATGTGGTGTGTCTTAGAGAATAGGATACCGACATGAGACATTCTACAGAAAAGAAGTTTTCAGGGCCCTGGTTGGTGTGTTATGTGTAAGAAGGAACTGGAATCGATCTCACATCTTTTCATTTCATGTCCTTTCTCGATTGTTGTATGGAAAGAATGTATGAGGCTGGTTGGGCTGGATTATAGATGGGAAGGCTATTCTGTGAACAGTGCGTGGGATAACTGGTGGAGAACGGTCTCACATTATAAATTGAAATCCTTACCCTTGATAGTTATCTAGGGAATCTAGCTGGCAAGGAACGGGGCTATTTTTCAGGACAAAGCATTTGTACCTAAAATAACCAGTGCTCAAGCTGTGGGATTATACAAAGCACTTCTTGAACATGTGAGGGCAGCTAATCAGAGAAGGAGTATGGAATTTGATCTGGATAAAACTCACCCGTGGGGCTTCTTTGATGGAGTAGCCCAAAATGATGTATGTGGAGGGGGGGCTTACTTATATTTGTCTGATTCTCATTACTTTTCTCTTACCATGGGACTGGGTGCGGGTACGAATAACTTTGCAGAGATTATGAGCTTAAAACTCCTACTCATTTTTGCTACTGAGAAAGGTATAAAAAGGTTGACAGTCCTTGGTGATTCTATGAATGTTATCAACTAGACCAAGAAAACACAAGCGTGCAGAAATGTTAGCCTTGCAAATATTCTTACTACTATTCAGGCAGTCATACAAACTTTTGATTTTTTCTCCTGCCGGCATGTGTACAGGGAAAATAACCAAAAAGTGGACCAGGCATCCAAAGAAGAGCTGCTCCTGGAACTAGGCACTTGGAAAGTAAGAGAAGAAAGGGACGGGCAGAGCTATGAGTACTTCCATAGACCATTTATGGAATGAGTCACTACATGATATTTTGATCTCTAAAATATGATATAAGCTCTATAATTATATTTCTTTTTTGCATTATCAGCTAAAGATGTAACAGCAAAGTAGTCCGGTGGGACAGAACTCTTGTTATTTTGAAAAACATAAATGTTTTATACTATGCATGATGAAAGCAGACGTAATAGTCTCATCAATGGAACCTATGTTTAATAGGACTTGGCCAATTCACTGATACAGTGGATCTACATAATGTAATTTTGATCTCAATAGATGAATGAAATTACGCTTTTTTCTTTTGGAAAAAAAAAAGCAAATAACAATAACAATATCAAAAGTAATTAGAAGGTGTTACACAATTTTGGTAATATTATCCAACAAAAATGTAAATCATCTAGAATTTAGCTCACGCCTTATTTTATTATAGGCTTTCTTCATTTTTTGAATTCAATAGTTTTTAATATTTATAGTATATTTAAAACTAACTTATTTGTCAATCTTCATTATTTAAAATTTAAAATTAAATAATTAATTTTTTATTAATATTATTATATTTAAATCAAATTTGTGTTTTCAAACTTTTTCTATTTAATCTTTTTAAATTTTAAATTATTATTATTTGTTTAATTTATTTTATTTTAAGATTATTATAATTTCTTCGATCTACCACTTAAATTTTCATTAAAAATTATAATATAAATTGTTGAATTAAAAAATTTATACTATAAATGTTTTATTAGAATTTCATTAAAGATTATAATACAAATTGTCAAGTTAAAAAAATCATATTATAAAGAAGAAGGTTAAATGTTTTATTAATTTTAAATTAATAAAATTGTTTTTTATAATAAAAAATTATGTAGATCAACATTTAATAGCTCTTAATTAATCCAAAATAATTTATGTTGGATTTTAAAATAAAATAATAACAAGTTTTTTCTTTATAAAACATTTCCATTATTACTATTATAATATGGTGAATTAGTTTAACATTTATTAATACTAACTTTGATTTAATATATTATTATTATTATGATATACTAAACATTATTTTTTATTTTGATAGACGTTTTTATTTGAGATTTGGGGTGAACTACGACTTATACTTTTATGGAGTGAGCTAAAATCTAGACCATTTGTATAAATTTTTAAATTTTCTTATTGAAATTGCACTTTCAAATTGTTGAAATTGCAGTATCATGGTGCCCCAAGGTTATTCAACTCCATGAATCCATTTTTTGCAATCAAAATTGCAATTTCAGCAATCAAAATCGTAATTTCAACATAAATTCCCTCACCCAATTCTAACAATATTCGCCAACAAAAAATGCAAATAATCTAGAATTTAGCTCACCCCTTATTTATTATAAACTTTCATTATTTTTTAAATTCAATCGTTTTTATATTTATAGTATATTTAAAACTCACCTCTTTGTCAATCTTCTTTATTTAAAATTAAATAATTAATTTTTTATTAATATTATTATATTTTAATAAATTTGTTTTTTTAAACATTTTCTATTTAATCTTTTTAAATGTGAAATTTAAAATTATTATTATTATTTTGTTTAATTTATTTTATTTTAATATTATTATAACTTTTTCAATCTTCCACTTAAATTTTCATTAAAAATTATTATATAAATTTTCAAATTTAAAATTATTATTATTATTTTGTTTAATTTATTTTATTTTAATATTATTATAACTTTTTCAAACTTCCACTTAAATTTTCATTAAAAATTATTATATAAATGGTTAAATTAAGAAAATTCATATGGTAATCAATAAGGTTAACTGTTTTATTAGAATTTTATTAAAAATTATAATACAAGTAGTCAAATTAAAAAAAAATCATAAGAAGGTTAAATGTTTTACCAATTTTAAATAAAATTGTTGTTTTTTATAATAAAAAATTTATGTAAATTAATTTTTAATAGTTCTTAATTAATTTAAAATAGTTTATGTTGGATTTTAAACTAAAATAATAATAATTTTTTTTTATAAAACATTTATATTATTATTATTATAAGATGATGATGGTGGTGTTTAACATCTACTAAGACCAACTTTGATTTAATATATTATTGTTATTATGATATATTAAATTGTATTTTTAATTAATAATGAGTAATTCTAATTAACATTAACAAGTGTCTTTTTAAAAAATAATGAAATATTATAAAAAATAATATGTAAACTCACATTGAATTTAAAAGTTTTATAATAAAGAAAGGCACTAAGAAGAATTAAAAGTTTTATAATAAAGAAAGACAATAAGAAAAATAAAAAGAATGTAAATGTTGAGGAAAGATTTTTATTTAACCACTCCATAGACTTAGACATTTTAATTAATCATTCTACTTTTCACTTCAAATTATTTTATTACATGCTTTCTTCATTTTCTAAATTCAATTTTTTCTTACGTTTATAGTATGTTTAAAACTCACTCCTTTGTAGATCCTTTTGAGTTAAAAATTAAAAATTAATAATTGATTAAATTTTATTAATAATTTTTTTTTATTGATGGAACATTGCTCGGGAAACCCTTAGGTAATTGTCCATTTTTTTAGGATGGTATTTGAGATAAACCTTATTATGAGGCCTAATCAGGTGGGGACATCGAGTGAGGCCCTGTCATAGCCACCTCGAGATTTAGCCCCATGACTTTTGCTAGCATAAACAACTCTCAACCACTTGAACTAACCCACTAAGCTATTTATTAATATTATTATATTTAATCAAAATTGTCTTTTCTCAACATTCTTTACTTAATTTTTTTAATTTAAATTTTATAATTATAATTTCGTTTAATCTATTTTATTTTAATATTACTATAACTTTTTTATCTCCCATTTAAATTTTCATTAAAAATTATAATATAAATTGACAAATTAAATTTAAATTTTATAATTATAATTATAATTTCGTTTAATCTATTTTATTTTAATATTATTATAACTTTTTATTTAATATTTAAATTTTCATTAAAAATTATAATATAAATTGCTAAATTAAGAAAAATCATATTATAATCAAGAAGGTTAAATGTTTTACTAATTTTAAATTGATGAAATTATTATTTTTAATAATAATAAAAAAAGTATGCCTTGGATGTGGGTTTTCTGAGGAAAGACGTGGTTGAGGGAAGGACATTTCATTAAATGTCCACCCAAGATTCATGTCCATCACTCTCGTGATTGAATGGTTCACTTCTCCCTACGCAAGGTAATTAAGATCGATGACGTTTGGTTTGAAACACAAGTCACCTCGTAGTACGGCAACAACATGAAGGCTTTCAATTCACCAGGTGTTCTCGCATGGAGTTGGTCTCTGTAGATGGTAATCCTCCTCGCGCTCTTTATCCTCCTCATTTCGACATGGCTCATTAGTTCTCTGTCCAGGAAGACCGTTAAGGTTCGAGAGTTCTGGAATTACTCCTCCACCATGGCGTGACATCTTCGTGCTACGCCTCACAAGGGGAGCATCTCCAGGGGGGTGAGGGGTCATGCTAGGATGCATCGTATTCCTTCTTTGGGCTATGGTGCTCACATCCCGTAGGAGGCAAATGTTGTAGCTCATCATCGCACTACTCGGCCCCTGAGACAATGACAATCCCACTATTGGCATATGAAGAATGCCTTAGCTCAGGTGCTCTGGGATAAAGACAGAGCTTCCTCTTCTTCTCCCTCCATCAACTCACATAGCTCTTATGGCAAGTCGACATCCTCATCTTCATCGAGCTTGCATCTGCAGGATCCTCCACATAAAACCCTACAACAAAATGATGTTATGTCCATCCAGAATCTGAAAGAGGCTTCGCATAATCCAGAGTTGAACGTGCAGAAAGTAGGGGGTCGTGAGCAGGCTAGTAGCTTGTCCCAGATGATGTCAGAACCTCCTCCAGCAATTGTACCACCTCCCGATTCACAACCTGCTCTTTTTGCTGATGAAGAGGATTATTACAAGCCCTGTATCATTGTTGAAGAACCCTGGAGGAAGACATAAGGCCTTAGATTTCTTTTATGTGTCTCTTTGTCTTTCCTATGTATGCTTAGTTTGTTTTCCTTATGCTCTTAGCTATGTATTGTTTCATTTTTGTCTGGTTTGACTTTATTTCCCTCTTTGAGGGAAGATCCATGACAATTATTTGTTTACAGTCTCAGTGTCAAGACATAGACGATATCCGAGATATGGACTCTATGCATGTACTTAATTTTTTATATTATTATAATTTTATGCAACTTACAAAAAATAATAATAATAAATTATGTAGATTAACATCTCATAACTCTTAATCAATCCAAGATAATTTATGTTGGATTTTAAACTAAAATAGTAATAACAAGTTTTTTCTTCACATTATTTTGAGCAATAAAAAAATAATAAATTTATAAAACATTTCAATTACTACTATTATAATATGATGATGATGTTTAACGTCCACTGAGACCAACTTTGATTCAGTTTTGATTTAATATATTATTACTATTATGATATATAAAACCTTATTGCACCAAAGAAGCCCATTCTATAGCCTAGTAGGGGGAGATGTGTAAGTCTTTCTATGCTCATCCTAGAGATGACACGTGTCCTTCATAAAAAATAATAAAATATTACAAAAAATAGCATGCCATCAATTTAGATTTTTGAATATTTTTTAGAACCACATATATAAGACTACAAATTAAAACCATAAACATTTCGTTCACATTTCCTCAACATTTCCACTCTAAAAAGGGGGTTTGTAGTTAAAGAGATTTGATCCCTTTCGGTGCTTGGTAGATCCTTTTTAAGATGGACCTATGTTGGTTTCTAATTACAATTATTTCGCCAGGAGGCACATTCTACAACTTAGTAAGGAGGATGTGTAACTCCTTTTGTTCTCATCCTGGAGATGACATGTGTCTTTTTTTAAAAACTATAACGGTTATAATATTTATTTAGAAATCGATTGGGGCGAAGCCAAAGCAACCATCATTACAAGTATTCAAAAGACAGCTTATCCAGAA
The DNA here is from genome assembly GCA_001517045.1 of Pseudotsuga menziesii. Taxonomy (NCBI): domain Eukaryota; kingdom Viridiplantae; phylum Streptophyta; class Pinopsida; order Pinales; family Pinaceae; genus Pseudotsuga; species Pseudotsuga menziesii. The sequence continues at coordinate 107,019 of LPNX010945503.1, forward strand.
TACAATTTCCTTTATTCTCAAAGCTAGAATTCAAGGTATAGGAATCCATGTAGGTGCTTCATCATTTTTGCTGTATGCTCCTTGAGGCAGGAGACATCCCAAGTTTACTTTGAAATCTGCTTCCTTGTTCAATCCACGAAGTATGTGGAAAAAGAGGGAGGAGGAGAAGTCTAGCAGCATGTACCGCATCCTTTGCAAAGTCTTATTGAGAGTTGGATTGTTGAAATGATCCTCTGTATTAAAAAAATGATCAGAATTTCAAAGTCTCTGAAAACCTATATTTCTCTATTTTCGTTTTCACGTGCTATCTGGAAAGCTTTTAGCAACTCAAGAATTTCTGCTCGATTGTTAGTTCTCTAACCTAGCCCCCAGTTGAATCTATATTTTCTAGAACCGTTCGGGGAGTATATCACTCCGCCAACTCTAGCAATCCCTGGATTTCCTTTGGAGGCGCCATAAAAAAAATGAAGCTTTTCCCTGCTTCCTCCACCAATCTTGAAAATTTGCATCCATATCTCGTAATCTCCATCCTGGAGTTTTGAAGGGACGGACAATGGTATTTTTTCTGTCTCTGAATATATAAGTTCCCATCCATTTCTTTTCTTATGGAAGGAGAGAGTTTTCATTCTTGAAATATTTTTGGGCCAATGTTTCAAGGAGGAGAGCTTTAGCTTTGGCTGCCACCATCGAAGCGGAGCACGGAGAGCTATTATGACATGTGTCTTTTAAAAAAATAATAAAAATATTATAAAAAATAATATGTCAACTCAAATTAGATATAAAACATTTACAACTGCATATATCTACACACACACACATTAGATAAATTAAAACCTTTCCTTAACATTTGCATTATACAAAAGAGTTTGTATCTCAAGATATTTGATCCCTCTTTTTATTTCCACGAAAAAAAACGTAATCCATTATAATTATGAATCACATTGTACACAATTAGCTTGTAGCCTATCTTGAAATCTTCAGTTAACTATGTATTTCTATGACTATGTCAAAAATCAGAAAATCTAATGACATGTAACTCCTATGCTTTAAAACATATCTTAAACACTTCTGTTAGATACAATCTTCTATACCAAAAATACCTCACTAGAATGGAATATGAGAATAATTGATGACAAAAAAGAAAAGCATAAAAGGTAGTCTAGGAATGTCGTTAAAAACTATATTGATGTCAATATGGAAGAGGACACAAATAATGTTCAATGATTGAGATATCTTTTCCTACCCAAACTCTCCACATACCATCTGCCATATGTAATCTTTGTTGAGAGGGAATTTGTTGCCCGATTCTTTCTCTATAGATATGGTGAAAAGTGATCGTCTGAAATAGTTCCATATATCTAAGGATATCTTAAAACAGCGGCCTTAAAATAATCTTGTTTTGGAAGCTTCTTCAGTTTTAACCAATCAATCACTAGAAGTGAGTCTCCAAAAACTTGAATATTATGAACATTTTTTCTCAAAACCATCTTAAAGACCAAGCTGAAAGCCTTCATCTCAACTTGATTTTGTGTAACTCTACCTATCCCTACTACAAATTTATACCAGATAAAATATAAAAAAAACATAATGTCTCCTCATCCTTTTAACACTTGATAAATCTCTTTTTAAAATAAATCTATATTAGTTATAATAAATTAAACCTTATTTTAAATTATAACTATTATAATAAATTAAACCTTGTTTTACTATATAACTATTATAATAAATTAAACCTTGTTTTACTATATAACTATTATAATATATTAAACCTTATTTTAAATATTAAATGCATACAAAATATATTTCAAATAAAAAGGTTAAGCGTATTCGCCTCCTTTATATGGTTTTCGCTGCATCCGGAACTTATCCTCAAAAATCTCATTTTGATTTCGATATCAGATTTCCCAGTGTAGTTGGCCACTCAATTTTTTCTGATATATCACAAATTAAATTAGATACACTTATAACTGTATCAAAGTCATCCATTTGGCATGAGTCATAAAGGACTTTATGCTTCATCTCTACGGCGAAAAAGGAAGAGGAAACATTCCATCCATATTTTATATTGAGTGATAATGTCAATGGTTAAGGCCCACCCAACTATTATTTGACATTATTCGTACCAACAAAAACGAAGATGCACATGTGCTTATGGTTGCATGTGCCTTTCCTTAAGTTATATATTATTAAAGAATTTTAAATATTAAAAAGATTGGAATTAATTTAAGTGATAAAAAATAAAAATGGTTATTTTTTCTATTTCTATTTGAATGTTAATGAATGTTACATTGTACTAGCCATCTCATTCGTGTCTACAAACTTCCCAAAAGATGTCATATAATAATACATGTTAGTAAAAAATATATATATAATTTGAAACAACAATAGAAGGCTATATAAGATCTCTTAGACAACATGTTCATGATCTCTCAGCGAACACGTTTATTCATGTAGGAAATAGTTTTTTCTCATGTTTGAACTAAAGTTTACTTACAAACATGATAAATGGCCAACAAATTGTATTTAGCATTGAGACATTTATGACTATTGTTCATTGCGCTATGGATGGACAAGTGTTCATGAGAGAGGATTGTGGTGCTCCTTACCCAATTGTGTAGTATTATGAACCTTTGAAAGCAACTGTGAAAATAAATATGCCAAAGAATCATATTGTTAGTGAAGACACTCATCGTGAAACTAGTGGTGTATGCCATTGTTTTCACCTCATCCACAATATGATAACAAGAATGTTGTTGTTGCAAAAGGTGGCAAACACTGCATTGATGAAGTGGTTGTGTGCCGAAGGAAGCTTGATCATCTAACTTTTAGAGGTCTAGTGAGGAATGATCTAGTTGAAATAACAAGATTAAGGTTCGAAGGATATGAAAATAGCATAAGTTTTGAAACTAACACTATCAAGGGTCATTTATTAATCCCAAACGTGAGACGAGTTTATTTGCAGAAGCTTCCATGGGTGACAATACATCACGAGTGAGAATTTGATGGTTGTAATTCAATAAGCAAAGAGAGTAGACATTGTAGAGCTAGGGGAAGGGTGACCTAATGTAAGTTTATTGTCAAGAAAATATGGAGATACAAACTCATAAGAAAAAGATAGATGGACAAGATATTTATGTGGTAGATGAGCCCATAAAAAGTTAGAAGCATCCCATTGACAAAGTAAGCTAATGCGTAGACAAACTCACCATCTTTCTGCTATAAATTCACCCCAAAACATGGTAGGATTTTTGTTGAAAATCTTAGTTATACATTTTCTTTTTTCACACTGAAAAAAAAAAAAACAACTTGATATATTATGGAATCAAAGTTGCATCAAGCATTACATCATAACACATAGAAGTAAACAATCTTCTTAAACCAGGACACTATCTCACTACTAGACTATTATCAACGTCTTTACCCCTCCCATACATACGAGACAAAATTACATATCCAGAATCCTTCAAGGTTTAGAATATAGCATATCTCAAATAGAAAATAAACCCATAGATGCTACAAACTAAAATAAATTGTTTACCTCCAGAATACTAACAGATAGACCTCGAAATACCAAAGGCCGAAAGACCTCCATCTTTGAATTCCTCAAAAGAATTTATGCCATACATATCACCAATGGCTCTCTTGGATAGCCTATCCGCTTCACCATTGTATTCCCTGTAGATATGATGAAATGTAACATGAGCAAAATCAGAAATCAAACACCTAACCCTAACCACCTAATATTCCAATAACGAGTGTAAAGAAAAGACTCCTCTTGCCCAATCTATGATAGTTTTGGAGTCCACAACAATATGAATTGTGTTTAGACCACATCTTTTTGCATACCAAAGAAGTCCCCATAATGCAAGAAGTTCCACTCTTGTATTTGTACCCTTCCCAACCCCCATCCATAAATTAATCACATGATTCGCCCCGAGCTTTACAACAATTCCTACACCACACATGCCTTGTTGTTTTTCCCCATCAAAGAAGCCAATAGGTTGATTTATATCAAGAACAACAAATGGTACAGTCATGGAAGCTACTAAAGAGTTGACTCTGTAAAATTTAAAAAAGGAAACAACCACTTTTATACTCACTTGAACAACATTAGGTTTAATTTCCTAGAAGCTAAATATGTTCCTTTCCTTCCAACTTCCAAGCTTCCCAAATAGTAAAAAAAACATTGCTTTGAGTTTCCTCTGATTTCTCATCCAACCCAACATATTGTCTTCAAACATGTGACAGTCCCAGGAAACAAAGAACTGAAGTCTCTTACCCAATTCAACCCAAAATTCCTGGAAAAAAGAACAAGTATAAAAAATATGGTCCACCGTCTCCGAATCATATTTGCAGAAAATACACATTCCAAGGCCAATGAAACCCCTCTTTTGTAATGAATCCCACGTCAACATCTTTGTATGGAAACAAAGCAAAACAACACACTTAATTTTTATAGGACAATGCCATCGCCAAATAGCCTTTGTCCACCAACTAGACTTGTCCTCCAACCCATCCTCCATAATAAGATTATAAGCCAATTTAGCACTTACCGAACCACACCTCTTATTGAAATTCCAAACCAATTTGTCTTCAAAATTTGTCAGCATAATACTAGTTTGATATAACTTGGCTATGAAATTGTCCCACTCAACCGCAAGTAAACCACGCAGGTCAAAAGCTGGGAATAAATCCAATAGACATCTCCACCCACGTGTTCACCTACCACCTATTTAAGAACCATGATGTTTTTTTCTGTGTAACTCCATTGTAAGACCTTAGGACAACATGTAATTATCAGTCAAACCACTAAAAAATAGTTGCAAAAAAACTTGAATACTTCAATTAATGAAAACTTCAACCATAAAATTATGTCCACAAAATTTTTAACCTATTTTAAGACAACCTAAATCTTCAAAATTTAAAAATAATTAACCAAAGCTTTAATGACTCACCAAAAAAATATTAAGTTAATCCACTTCTGAACTCACTCTCTCATCGATCATATGAATTTGCAAAAACAAAAAAATTAAAATTAAAATAAATAACCCAACCACTCAACCAACCTATCAAATAAAATAAAATAAAAATAAACACTATTCCTACCACCAGCTTTGAGATAGAATATAAATAAATAAATACAAAAACTTATCCCTCATGGTTACATGATAAGGACGTAGTTATTAAAAAAAAAAAAATCAAATCCGAGAAAGTAGAATCAAGACTCGTAAAGCATGTTGCTTCACGGATTCCGGGAACATGTACTTGGAAGCATGTCACTTCTTAACTTGAAATAAGCCACAATTTCCAACGATGCAACGTGTCAAGTTGAATCCCCCTTGGAGTGCACCATCTTGAAATGAAGATATGGACATTCTTTTAAAAATATATTATATTTAAATGTTAAGAATATTGATAATATTTATGTTTATTTTTATTTTCTTATTGGAGCAAATAAGATATAAAATATTAGTTTTATACTCAAGATATCTTATGCTCAAATATCAACTTTGGATTCTCTACAAGATGTAAAAAAAAATTAAAATGAAAGTGATTTAAAAAAAGTATATACATGTAGTTGAAATAAATTAGAAAATAATATCTTATGCTCAAATATCAACTTTGGATTCTCTACAAGATGTAAAAAACAGTTAAAATGAAAGTGATTTTAAAAAATATATATATACATGGAGTTGAAATAAATTAGAAAATAAAAGATAAAATATGTAAAATTGAAATTAATTATAATTTTAATTATAAAAGATGGAAACAATAGCTTTTGTCTCTTAGAAAAAGTGAGAATCACGGTGTAATGATTCTTTAATTTAAGTAACATTGAATTGGAGAAGAGATTTGAAGTGGAATGCTTTTTTGAAAATCAATATGATTCATGTGTTTATTTCTCTTTTTTCAAATAATATTGTATTAATGCAAAGAGGTTATAATAATATTGCATTAATGCAAGTGGTTATAATAATATTGTATCAATGGAAAGAGGTTATAGATGGAACTAGATTTTGAGGGAGTAAACTTTCTACTCGATCATTTGCACCGATCGGACGATCAGCAATGCGTGATGTGACAGCTCACACAAGTTAGGTCGTCTAATCGATGCAAATGGTCAGGTAAAAAGGTTACTCCGGTTTTGAGTTGAGGTATATAATGAGTTGCTTTATAAATAAGCAAGTTTTTTGATAAAGAACAATATAATATATTTATAGTTTTTATAATGAGTTTTTTTATTTTAACCTATAACAATATTTAAATAAGTAAAAATGAAATGATTTTTTGATTCAAACTTTTTATAACATAATTTACAAATAAGTTCATCAAGAGCTATGTAATGTTGATGTCCAATTTTAGATAGTGAGAATATACACTAAATTGTGCAAGATGAAAGTAAAGGTTATAAGATGATTCATCCTTAAAATAGTTCAATGTAATAATATAATCATGTTAAATGTAGAGAGAATGATGGTAACGTTTATGAATAAGTATGTTTAAGATATGCTTTGTAATCTTCTTCCATTATTTTTCTACAGACACATCTTTTAAAAACTTTAAAGTTGAGAATATGGATATGGGATGGTAGAAGATTGTCAATTTATATAACAAAAGAGTTTAGAAGAGTCAAATTTTTACTTTAAAAAAAATAGAAAGCCTTCGCCTCTTTTAGCCAAAGTCAAGAACTTACTTCTCCCAAAATTCCCTTATCTCATTCCTAGAATATATTCATATCTATCAAGATTTGGAGTTAATGCGTTATCACTCTTGGGACATGTCACTCTAAGGGTTCCTAGTTTTAGATGCCAAAAGCACCTTCCATTTCAGAAACAAACATGGGCTAATGATACAAAAATCTCATCAATTTACTGCTTGACCACACCCGAACATGCGATTCAAATCTTAAATGATCAATATTATTGGTTGTAATGCTTCACCAAATGGATGGAAGACTAAAAATCTAGGAAATGACACTTTTTGTGAGAAATTGCAGTCCCCATGTACTTGGCTTTGGTTTACCAAAATTTTACATGCAAACTCTCACTGCTCAGTGCACACTTTTATAAACACATCACAATAATGCCAAATTTGGTACTACCACTACTTAAGGTTCACACAACCAACAGACACATATTGCATTTTCTCACAAATGTCATTATTTTTACCATAATAATTGCAAGAGCTTCCTTGCAAAGCTTCTTCCATATATTTATTGCCAAGTAAACGCTATGCTAAAATGCAATAATAATTAGTAACATAGGTTCAATATTAATAAGAATATAAGATACCATACACATTTCTTTATTTAGATTAATGATTGCTCACACAATAAACATTTTTTGTTTTCAGAAGAAAAAATACCAGACCTTGATATTCATAATTGAATCAAAGGACATCATATACAATCCGCCTGATAGGCTATCCATCTGCTGTGTAACATACACATACGGGGACCTCTCAAATCACTATAGAAACATACTTTTTGAGAGATTTGTAGAAAAACTAGCTTAATTTAAAAACTATAAATATATAACAATAAAACAAATCCCTTCAACAATATAAATAAAAAAGAGTTCAACTTTAGTGGTTACTTTCACCATTATGTCCTATGTCCGTTAAAGTGCTAGGTTTTACCTTCCTTTAGCGGTGTATGTTTTTTGAGGTTTTAGATTGCTATGTTTATGAAGTCTTGGAGTAAAAATGAAACAAATGAAATTTGATAGCTTTTGAACGAACGGAGGAGCGTAGGGTTTTGAGAGTCGTTTTGTTGGCTTTTCCTCACCAAGCGCCTGGGGTTTCTCCCAGCCGTCTTCTCCTTTCTGTTGGAGCGCATACTCCATAGGGGGTAACTCCGCGGTTAATTTGTAAGTGGAGCGATGGGTCAAAATAGTCTTAGGGGTGTCGGGGTAAGTCAAAACCCTATCTTTTTGTAATAAGCCCATGGTTTAAATCCAAGGTTTAGGGTTTTGTGGGTGCCCATGGTTTAAGACCAGGGTTTTGTAAAGCCGCGCAGTATAAATAAGCGCTTATGTAAAATGGAAAGGTTAGGCTTTTTGATGTAAGGAAAGATAAGGCAAGTAAGATTGGTTTTTGTAAGGAAAGGACAAGTCCCAGCTGTGTGCGTGGACGACCTCTGCAGCTGTGTGCGCAGAGGGTTTTTGTAAGGAAGAAAGAAAGATCTGCAGCTGTGTGCGCAGAAGCCTGTTGCTGTGTGCGCGACTATTAAGAACGGAAGGAATCTGCAGCTGTGTGCGCAGATAAACTGTGGTTTTGAGGAAAGAGGAATAAAACGCAGTTTGTGGACGTAGCCCCTACACTGGG
>LPNX010945503.1:115680-151509 GCA_001517045.1 Pseudotsuga menziesii
CATAAAGCGTAACCCGGGTCTGCCCAGGTGCCAACACTTTCACCTGTGCGGGAGAGTTTTGTGAGGGCTTAGTCCGGTCTTTCTCTCCACAAATCTATTGCGCGACGTCTTGCGGAGGCGATGACATTCTTCAAAGGTAGTTTTGTTGTTACTGTTGGTGGATTTGTGGCGGTGGTGGATGAACTGTATGATATCTGTGTGTCACGGCCAAGCCCTTCCCAAGTGCTATTTGTTTTGTTGTGGGATCTAGCTCTTAATTGTTACTGCCCGGTGTGACGACCGTTCTTGCGGCGACGATTTCTCCGGGGCCTTGCTTGGACATTGACGGTGGTAACTTTTTGGTTTTTTTGGTGGTGGTCGGTGCTCGTGGGTGGGTTGTGCCCATGCTGCCCATGGCTCTTCCGGCGGTAGCTCCTGTGGGCACATCTTTCATTTGATCTAGATTTGCTTGTATAGGGCAGTTTTCAGTTCTCTTTTGGCTGTGGGATGTTGGGGTTTTCTCCATGTGTTTGCTTTTTTTTGTACTTGCCCCCGATGCTTCTTTTGCTGGGGTTTGGTTCTGGGTAGTGCTCAGGTTGTTGAGCACTGTTTGTGGTTTGTTTTCTTTGGCTGGGTGCCTCGCCCTAGTTGTTTGTGGGTATTGAGCATTGTATGAGGGTTTTGAGTTCTATATGTGGGTTCTGACTAGATATGATACCTAGTATCATAGATGTGTATCTTGTTACCTTTGATTCTAATGAATATCAAAGAACTGCTATTTTCCTCTGAAAAAAAATGTTTTTGAAGAACTTTTTGAAATCTAATATATGAAGGAGAATATATTTATAATACAACTTTCTAATATATAAAGTTATCTTCTGGTGTGAAAAAATAAAAAAATACTTAATAGTCCACATAAAAACAAAAATTTATAACTTTCTAACTATACATATAATTTGACAAACACCGCCACAAAAATCAATAACCATCTTTCGAATCAAATTCATCTAATTTCAACCAAAAAGACCACAATGTAAAGATAAATATAAGAAATATAAAAATTGGTGATGAAATTTGAGAGAGTAGTTGATCACTCTTAACAACTTCTTCTATGTTACCTCCTTTAAATTAAATTTATAAACAAATCACCAACATTAGCACCAATATTTTTCATTATTATTAGTTTACTTTGCATCTAAGTAGTTGTGCTAATATAGCTTTTAAATCACGCAAAGAAAGTCACATCAAACGAGGGAACAACCTCCTACTAGAAAGTGAAATGATTAAATAAGATGATAATTTGCTTGACTTGATGCTTTCCTTCAAAGTATTTTCCACGTAGTTAGAAAACACTAACATTAGTTTAATCTAAAAATAATAAAATATTTTAATAATAATAAAATATTTTCCACGTAGTTTGAAAACACTAACATTAATTTAATCTAATAATAATAAAATATTTGGTCAATTCAACAAAGTAGGCTGAATTGCTATATTGTGTTAATTGTCATCGAAAACACACATACGTATACTTTAATAATTGTTATATTTACATGGTCAAACATAATGTATAGATTCGCTTGGATGGTAGGAATATATAAATGTAAACATTAAATGATAGGTTTAATAAAAAAAATCGCTCGGATGGTTGGGATATATAAATGTAAACATTAAATGATAGTTTTTTAAATTTTGTAATGTTTAAAATTTTGAGATGAATAATTATCACTTCGATGTTTAGATTTTTTTAAAAATTTAAAAATTTTAAATAAAAGGTTTATCATTTCAATGTTATATATATAAAAGATTGTTAAAAAATATTTGTATGATTTGTCCCATGTATACGTGGCATAATAAAATTACATAATATATCAATTTTTTAAAAATAGAAAATTTTATAAGATTGAATAAAAAAGTTTTATAATTTTAAAATTATGATAATGGTTAATGTTTATTAGGATTAAATTCAAATTAAAAAAAAATTGATTTGTTTAATTTTCATGTTGTAAATAAAGAAGTTGGGAAAATTTACTCCAATAAAATTAAAAATTATATATTTTATAATTATAAATTTATTATTAGAAGTAATTAAGATTTTTTAATAAAGAAAAGAGTTTTATTTGAAGTTTTTTATATTAAAATGGAAATGTTAAAGGATGATTTTATTGATTTAATATTAAATTTTGATGTTTTTGGTTTTGTTTTGTTTTGTTTTGTTTGCCAAATACAAATGCTTTTCCTTACAGGAAGGTATAAGGTTATAGAATTTGTTATGAAGATCAAGATCCTACAAATGATATATTGAGTAAGAACTTAACATGTAGTGATTCTTACAACTAATCAAGCTAAACCTAAATTGATACATAATCTTGATTTGAGTATTTAGATTGTCATAATTAGTCATGATTATGAATTTTTGGAGATGATTATGGATTTTTGGAGGATAGGAATTGTGTTGGAGTTTAAAAACATTTAAATTTTTTTAGTGGACATTCATTATAATTTTTAATGATAAATACAGTGTCTACTTGAGACATTTTTAAACTCCAACACAATGCAATTTATACCCATAAATCTTACTACAATATTGTCATAATTAATAAATTTAAATAATATTTTTTTGGAAAATTAGAAATAACAATACAAACAAAGGTATAATCATAGAATAAATGGCATCGTCAAAAGAAGAATAATGTCTATTGTCATTTAATAAGATTCAAAACTTTCTACTTTATTTTTGGTAAGAAAAAGCCATTTCCAAACCTTTGTAGGTAATTGGTAAAATGGTTTGCTTTGATCTTAAAAAGTTTTTTGATGTATTCTTTGATCTTAAACCTATTCATTTGTCAACACAGTGACAAGGCCAAATAAAAGTTGTTTAAGGTCCTAAAACATGTTGGAAGTTTAGGACCAAAAATATACCAATAAGCAATCATATGAGATGACTATTTGAATCATTGTCACTTAGTGATTCACATTACCACTACTCTAAGCTTGGGCACTATGTTTATTATATGAAGATCTTTTTTAGATTCATTATTATTATAACGAAAAGGTCAATAAGGTCATAGGATAGTCTATATTGTGTTTTCTTTTTCTTTTATGGACGACCTATTGTCCATTGTTTTTGGTATTGGGTTCATTGTCGCCCCTTAATTCATATCACCACTGCTATTAACCTAAACACTATGTTAAAAAAATCATATATGAAGATACTATTTGATTGACATAATGAAAAGACCAATAAGTTCATAGGATAGTCTGCATTGCCTTTTTCTCTTATGCATGATCCATTATCCATTGCTTTTTGGTATTGAGTTTCTCTTATTTAGCGTAGTTTTTTTTTTGCTTAATTTATAGTACAAAATGATGCCTTTTCTTTCTTTCTTTCTTTCTTTCGAAGGTGACATTGAGGACATCCTTGATTGACTGTTATCCACGAGTGCACATTGCAATTCAAGGAAACCCAACCACTTGAAATGATTTGCTGGTGGTCTGTAAGGGGGTAGGCTTCCACTCCTTGTAGATGCCTTTAAGTCATGGGCTGTTAACCTTTACATCCGATGAAAATTAACCCTTAACCAATTAGAAGCACTTTTAGGTCTTTCTCTAGGACCAAAAACAATTTCAACCTATACAATATCCATAAGAAAACTAGTCTCTTGTGGTCATTGGTGAGGCCACCTCCAATGAAATCATATACTTTATAATAAAAACTAACCTTAATTCCATATACCCCTAATTACAATTTAATCTCTTGCCCAAAAAATTATAAATAAAAATCTTGATTTATAGTAAATTATAAATAAAAATCTTAATTTAAATACTATAATTATCATTTTCTGAAACTTTAAATAATATATATATTTTTATTCCCTTATTAAATTTTTTTTTTATTACACATTTAAATATCGGCGATAAAATAATATTACTAGACTTTACCAACTAACCAAACACAACTAAACAAATCATAAAATATAATTATAATAAATACACTAAATAATAGTAATTATTTATAATAATATTTTCAACACATCAAACTGATAATAACCACCACAAACCAAAAACGGAATCCACTTAGATTAGTGTGCAAGGGAAGGATGCTTCCTGCCACATGCACTTTATCATTATCACCCCCATCGACCTATAGTAATCATTTTCGAAAATGATGACGTGGCATACTGATGGCCATGCTGGTCGGCAATGAGTACTTAAATACATAAATATCTAAATATTTTACTTTAATTCCAAGGCATAAAATGTAAGGGAATAGAATATATAATAAAAGATCACATTTATTTCATTGGGGTTCGGTGTTGGGGCCAAAAAGGCCGATTTGTAGCGCTATGTCGGTGTATTTGTCGCCATGGAGGAGGTCTTTTAAATCTTCAAAGCCCGACCCTATTGCCATTCCCATCTCCATTTACATTCACATTCAGTTTCATTCTTTCATTTTATTTTGTGCGCTAGGGTTTCAAGCTGCTGAAGACCCTGACCATTTTTTTCCTCACCATCGGCAACGGCGCCTAGGTAAATCTGCGCGTCTCAAATTCTGCAAATATATGATGATTTGTTGCAGTTCTGTTTTGAACTTTTTTTTGTCGTCTCTGATTCATGCGATTTCTGTTAAAATCCAACAAATTTAGGCGTCAAAAAATAGGTATAAGATATGGCCGCTTAATTAGATCTTGTTCTGTAACTACGCCTTTTAAATTTTGCAAATATATGATGAATTGTTCTTGTTTTGGTTTGAGCTTTTTTGTCGTTGTGACTCATGCGATTTCTGTTAAAATCAAACAAGCTCAGTCGTCAAAATATTAGGCTTCAGAGGGCCGTTCAATTAGATATTGTTACTCTAATTTATCATACTAGATCTGGTTTTTTTGCCTCTTCTTTTCAGATAATTGAGATAGTTAGGTGAAATTTTGGCTTCATAGATAAGCTTTTCTTGGCGAGCCTTCTTTGTTTGCCAGCCAATCGATTCGCAGATCTTTGTTTTATTTTTCCCATCTTGCTGGTTAAATTTGATGTAACTTCGTTCCGATCTCGTTTTTTGTTCGGACTGAATAGGGTTTGGAATTTTAAGTTCTTATTGTTGTCGACGTTTTCATTCCAGGTAGTATGCATGATAGATCTTAAATTCAGTTTTGATAGCGAGGGTTCGTGGAGGGTTTTATTTCCCAATTTTATGGTATGCTGGGTTTTGATGGCCGTTTTTAAGGTTTTTTTTTTTCCTTATTCGAGCTAATATTACCTTTGTTTTTCCAAGTGGCTTTGTTCTTTGATTTTTTCCTTTATTCCAGTCCAGAGTAGTGAAACTCGTTCAATTTTTGAAATCTCCTTGTAATGGCAGGCTATGAAACCTGTTCAATTTTTGAAATCGCCATATAATGGCAGGCTAGACGACTTTCTTTATTTTCTTATTTCTCTGTAAGCAGGAAATTTGGAGATTCGTCTTTGGTTTCGCTCTTTCACTTTTTTTTTACTCCTTTATCTTTTTCGTAATTTTTCATTTTATTTTCCAAGAGGTTCTTTTGTATTATTTTCTTTATTCCAGTCCAGAGTAGTGAACCTTGCACAATTTCTGAAATCGGCTTAGACTGGCAGGCTGGAATTTTATTTTCTCTTATTTTCTTATTTGTTTATAAGCTGGAAATTTGTAGATTCGTCTTTGATTTCGCTCTTTCGGTTTAAAGGTGGATGTTCTCGTTGTCCGCATCTCTTTTTGCTTTTTATCTGAACACTGGAATAGAACGGCTTTCTGTTTATATCATCACTTGCTGATTTCTATAGCTCTCTAAGGCTTGAGTCAGCACCCACTGTTATATCTGATTGGTTAGAGCAGGCTATCTATTTACGGCTTCAATTATAAAATTGAAATTTATTGAAATATCTAGGAATTAGTGTATTGAGAAATCACAGGTTCAATCAGGCCATACATACACTTTTCTGTAGCAGATCCATGTGTGAAAGCTAGGAAAGTATGTGCAACAGATCTGCTTGCTTAGCGAAGAAAATTATTTGTTTCTTTAGTTTTATGTGGCTATAATTGCAAGGTAACCCTAGATATCATTAAAGAGAAGAAAATATCTGTGTTCACAAAGCTTGCTTTATAGAATCTTAATCAAAGCTGATGTTGTGCTGAAAGTGCTTTTAGCATAATAGATTACGCCAGTCTTTAATTTTGCTTGCACGCTGACGTGTCATAATGGCTTGGTTTAAGATACCCACCCTTTTGTATGATGGGAGCATGTATGTTAATTTTACTTTTATGGTTAAATTCACCAGAACCAGTAACTATTTGTGACTGTACAGCACCACTTGGTGCATGCACTTACAATGGGTGTGGACCTTTGTGCATCCTTAAAACACCTTCAGCGAGCTGCTGGAGGATTACCCCAGCCTGTTGGAAGACGCACTCTACATCTATAGACTGGATATGGGGGCACCCTCTGTTCTCTTTTATGGGCACGTTGACCCCTGTAACAGATGCACCGCAGCCTGTTAAGGGACCCACTCTACATCTGTAGGCAGGATATTGTGTAAACCTCCAGCTCTCTTTTATGGAGGCGTTGACTCCTGTAACAGATGCATCCTAAATGGGCTGTACCCCTAGTTCTCTGTAATGGGGGTGTTGACCCCTGTAACAGATGCAGCCTAAATGGGCTGCACTCCCAGCTGTCTTTTATGGAGGCGCTGACCCCTGTAATAGATTCACCTTAAATGGTCTGCACCCTGAGCTCTCCGTTATCTGGATGTTGACTACTTTAACAGATCCTTTTAGGGGCGTGAACGCCCCTTATTCTCACTGTGTGTGTTTATTTATATCTGTGTTGCATTTTCTCCCATGCGTCTCCAGCATCACTTAGCAGAGAGCGGGAGCGGAGCGAAAAGTGAAATTTTCAAAAGCGTTTTTTTGTGTAGTATATATTTTATTATATTTTAATGGATTTATATCAAAAAAATATGTAGGATGTTGAATTAGCTCTCGAATACATGGATTAAACCATATAAAATCATATATCTAGTAGTAATAACTTATAACATTATTATCAAATGATCAACCATAAAAACTTTTCTAGAAGCTTGGTAAAGAAGGGAGGTATCAAATGAGCTTTTAGTATAGGAAAGGAAGGAAAAGCACCTTGGGAGCGTTCTCCTAAAACTGAGAAGAGCGTTTTGGGAGCGAGGGGTGGGGGCTCTCCCACGCAGCATAGATCCCCACACTCGTATTTTGAAACTGGTGCATCCACTCTCATTCAGCCTGGCTACATAGACAAGGACAGAGAGGACAGAATTTTCTTCTAATTCTCATAAAGTTGAGAGTGCGATCCTAAAATAGCCAGTGACAAGTCTGACATTTAGCAAGATGTAGTCAAACTTCATATTCGTCCAGTTCCTTATAAGTCCTACTAGAATTTAGACATGTAGGAATAAAATAATTTCCATAACCTGTATTTGCCAGATACGGGGAAACTTTTAAACTTCCTGTTCTTCAGCTCCGAGGAAGTCCTTTTAGAATTTAGACATGCAGGAATAAAATAGTTACCATAACCTGTATGCGCTAGTCAATGGAAATTGGTCAAAGGGGCATTTACTTAATACACCGGAAGAATTTTCTGTCCTGCTTTATATTTATCTTTCATTCTCAAACTATTTCTGCCGGTGGCACCTCTCTAAGAATTGCTAAAAATTGGTGTTTTGTCTTTGAAATTTCTTCCGATATTTTAGCTCATGTTCACTCTTGGATCTTATGATATTGCGATTTTTTCAGTGTTATGGGATTCATACATACTGTGTATATGTTTTAAAATTTTTCTTTTAGTTTGTGTCTAGAAATATTCATGGTCAAGTTTGTTTTAAGCTTTAGATTTGCTACCTGTGTTAGTGGAAGGGAAAATAATTAAACAGAAGAAATATATCAAGGTTTCAAAGAATGACTTTTGCCAAGGATGGAATCTTGAATGATTTTAATACATGGAAATAATTTAGTTGTTATAAATTCATGCAACAAGAACTTGCGTCATGGCATGATATAGTATTTCAGAGATAAATTTTTAATGTAATTTCTTAGGGATCTAATTATTTGTTTTTAATTTTCAGGTGTGCCAAATACTCTTGGGCTATTTGAGGGAAAAAAGTGAATCCTGTTCAAATTTTGACTCTGCTTCTTTGCTCTTTAATTTTGGTTATAAACTTGAATGAACTATAAGATTCATGCAGCATCTTGCTGCTCAGAATAGCTTGGTAGGATCAGGAGAAATGAAAGAAATGGGGAGACTAAGGGCTGCAATCATGAGAGAAAAATGTGAGGAGGTTGTTTTTTGTCCAAAGCCACGAAGAGTTGGGTTAGCAATAAATCCAATTCCAGAGCTTTCGAAGTCGACAAGGCGGCATCGCAGGTAAGTTAAAGTTAATATTTTGTGTTAAATTGTATGTTCTATTTCATCGGCAGAGGATGCTCTTAATATTTGTTGTATGCATTGATGCTGATATTCATCCTCACTATTTTGTGCTATCTTCAGCCATTCACCAGAGTACAACGAGTCTGAACCTGGAGTGGAGATTCTAGACATATTTTTGAGTAGGGTAAGCATCTTTTTCATTGTATAATTGTACAATTACAACTACATTTCTCCCAATATTTGTTCTTTTGAACTAGAGGAGTTGTTTAGTGATTGGCGTGTATTTTGTTTTGCAGAGCGGTTGTGGCGATTCATTAAGCTTTGGATGTTCACCACCATATTTTAATGGATCTCCTCCCAGTCGAGCAGATAATCCTCTTGTGCATGATATCAATTTCATTCATCAGAGAATGCAGGCCCCACCCTCAACTCTTTCAAAACCCAAATCATTCGGCAGGTCTTCATTTGGGCCTAATACGGCTGTTCGAGTTGAGGGTTTTGAATGTTCTGGCAGGGATACAAGATGCAGTATCCCTGCACTGGCTTGACTTGCAGACATTTACACTGACGATTAACTGAATTGCAGAGTAAGGACTGCCAGAGATATTTCATGTATAAAAATAGTTATGATACCTCTAAAATCACATACTGTAAATTTTGTATTCATATGAGTGGGGCTTTCCAACACGGCAGGGGTTTAAATGTTGAAAAGTTCGTTTAATTGCGGATATTATTATTCAGCGATGTGCACTTATTGAGAAAGCATTTGTAGTCCTCACAGAGGATTGTTTTCTCCGAGGCTATTATTTCCAGAGATGAAGTCTTTCCTCTAATTTCTGGATAGATTTGGTCGGAGCAAGGAAGATATGCCAGGTGCTTATGCATCCCCATTACTTGTAAGCTGTACAGATTCGGAGTCATGTAATTGGATGTAATTTTAAACGTTTTAGTTGTATTTTAGATGCAGTCTTGTAAGATGTAAGAAAAGTCTGAAGAATAAAGATTTGCATTGCGGACTTGTATATAATTTTTCTATGTATCGAAGTTGTAAATGGCAATCATCTATACATGAACATTTTGTCCTGGTTTATTTGTAGTATATTGTCTTTTAGATTGCCGTCTTTGAATTTATTGTAAACCTGTTGTTTTCTCTATGCAAGGGATAAAATGGTGATAACTACAAATATACGAGAGATTGGTGATTTTTCCAAATTTCTATTCCAAGCAACTCAATTGGATCTTGATTTTTTCCGTGTCCCACTAAAAACCTTGGGGGTGGTAAATAGCAACTACAAATTCGGTTTGTCTCTCATGTTTCGTGACATAAACTTGTGTAGACAGTTGAAGTAAAATAAGTGGTGGGAACCGTGGGATTCAACAAAAAAACAGCCTACTCGGTTTGTATTCTATGTCTCGTGACATAAACTTGGGTAGACAATTGAAGTAAAATAAGTGGTGGGAACCGTGGGATTCAACAAAAAAACAGCCTACTCGGTTTGTATTTCATGTCCCCTGACATAAACTTGGGTAGACAACTGAATTAAATTAAGAGGCGGTGGGATTCAACTTAAAACAGGGGAGGTCGGGGAGGTCCTAGGAAAAGAGGCCAGTAAGAAGCTGGTGGGTGCATTGCACTCCATAATGGATAAAACAATGGGTAGGGTGTGGCTTGGGTGCATTTAAGGGTTTGTTCTCTTGGGGATTGCACTCTGTGGATAAAACAATGGGTAGGGTGTGGCTTGGGTGCATTTTAGAATTTGTTCTCGAGTTGCTGGGCGTTTGATTGTGCAACATACTAAGTGAATTATTGCATTTATGACTTTGTGCTTTTCTAATGATTAATAGGTTATCTGTCATTGTGTGGTAGATAGATTTTTTTATTGATAACAGTTGGATGGGTTCGTATGCATTTGATAGTGCAAACATTGGAGATAGCTCTCTGACAATGCCAGAGTATCAGTAATTAGAGTTATTGCATTTATGATTTGATGCTTTCTCAATGTAAGTATCTGTGATGTTTTTAACATGCTTTATGCGTTTGATAGGAGCGTGGGATAAACAGCAACCATCTGTTTTTTCTCTTTTCTTATCAAAATTGTACTTGGAAATTGCAATCTCTGTAATTTTGTTATTTTAATAACTACAATCATGTTACCTAGACTAAATAACCGATTTAAAACTATTCAAATAGTTAAAATTGCGATTTGAGAAACCAAAAATGCATTTTTAATCATTACTATGTTACCAGATAGATTTCGGTTAATCGACCTAGACTAAACTATTCAAATAGTTAAAATTGCGATTTGAGAAACCAAAAATGCATTTTTAATCATTATTATGTTACCAGATTTCGGTTAATCGAGGCGTATTGGTCATTGGACCAAAAATGCATTTTCAATCATTATTATGTTACCAGATTTCGGCGGGGGCGTATTGATCGTTGAATATACTGCTCCATACCCTCTTACATTTGTCAGAAAGCTATTTCGAGTGTTTGCACTACCTATCAAAGAACTAGCATACCTGACGACCAAAGATATAGGTAGTGCAGACAATGGAAATAGCTTTCTGACAATGTAAGAGGGTATCAGTTATTAGAGTTATTGATTAATGATTGAGATGCTTCCTCAGAATGTAAGCATATGTGATGTTATATATCAGTCTCAGATGCTTTTAACAATGTCAGTGGGTATTTATATTTTAATTAAGCATATCATTTTACAAGATACAGAATGGACCATTTTTGGTGGTTAGTTTTATAGAGGTTTTTTATATGTGAAAACTACATTGTTTATTGTTAGTTTTATAAAAGGGAAAGGTACTTTTGTTTAAACAAAGTGTGCGTTACTTGTATAGAGGATATTCATACGTGAAAACTACATTGTTTAGTGTTAGTTTTATGAAAGGGAAAGGTACTTTTGTTTAAACAAAGTGTGATTTTTTAATATAGTAAGATAAATGATGACATTGATAAAAATATTATTGTAATATTGAATATTTCTTGTTTGTATTTTGGAATGTGTAATTTGTGAATTTATTTTAGAAAGGTATTACAATTAAATTGTATAAAAGTATTATGCTTATATTTTAAGATATAATGTTATAGATAAAAAATGGGTTGGTGGTTTTATTATCTATAAAATAGGGAAGTATGGAGAAGAACTGATATTTTTATGAATTTACAGAAAATGGAAATGTTGAAAATATGTTTCTAAAAGGTTTTTAGTTCAGTTTTTTGGGGTGGTTTTATAAAGTCTTAATAATATGTAAGCATTGAAAAAATGTATTTATGTAAGTGTTGGTTAACAATGTATAGGTTTATTTGCCACTTTTTAAAAGAGGTATTTTTGTTAAACAAAAATGTTTGGATATCAAAATAAATCAATTTTAACTCTAGATCTGGTGTTTGATAGATCCAGATTTAAGATGTATCTATTATGATGATAGATGTATCTTGGTTTCTATTTGAATGCATCTTTGCGGCCCATCAGGCAGGTAGTATGCACTGATTTCTTTTCACATGTATTTAATATTTAAATATAGTTCTTTTTCTCTGAAAAAATAAGAAGTTAATTGTCATTTAAGTAATATTTTATTAAATGAATGGTTATCATGAGAGGGAGGCTATTTATCTTTTGTGGAGAGGTATTTTGATTAAGCATGAATGGTTGCATAAAGAAATTTTGTCCTCTTGTAAGAGTTCATGTAATAGCAAAACAATGTGTCTGAGGTAAAATGATAAATTTTATAGTGAAAATTTAAATAAGAAATGGATAATATGGCCAACTTGCAAAAAATTTAAAACAATAATGGATGATATAATAAATTTACACTGAAATCTTAAATTAAAAATGAGGATTTTATATGTATGGTTTATTAATTTTCAAGAAACAAATTTGAATGTAGGAAGTGAAAGGAAAAAATTTAAATACAGAAGTGTGAGTATAAAAATGATTTAGAATGATTTTAAAATATACTTGTTTTACTTTGTTGTACTTGAGGACTAATTTTAGGAAACAAATTGTTTTGTTTTGTTGGGTTGTTAAGTTGGTTGTACTTATGGGCCTTATGACTCCATAACATCATAAGAGTTAAAAAAAAAAAATTGAATGCAATTTAAACAAGAAGGAAGAAAATAAGTCATGCATGATTTGTTTTGTTGTTTTTCTAGGTTTGTTTATTTATTGGTTTGGATTAAAGGAATTGGTTGCTATAACAATTGTTAGTAAATAACTCTGATAGTAAGAATATATATTTTCTTGTTGCACTGTTTCAAGTAGGCATTGCTTTTTGTCTAAATGAATCTAATTTTGTTTTTTGAGGTTGTTAATGTTTTGTTTATTATAAAATGGTGCTTAGCACTGTAAGAATGTAATCAAAATACACTTAAAAGAAAGTGCTTTTAATTCTGGTGTGAATAAAAAGTGCATTTTTTATATAGAAAAGAAACAAATGTTAATAAGCTTTTGAGTGTTTAAGAATTTCATAACAAGAAAACATTTAAAGGTAGAGAGGTGACATGGATAAAGTAATTTATTCTTTTTCACACTTATCTACAAAACTTCAAATTTTTATTAGAAAGTCTTTACATCTTGAAATTCAAATAAAAGTTGTTCTTTTACTTTTAATGTTATGAAAGTTGCTTGTTTAACTCTATTGTTATGAGTATGGAGATGCCACATAGATAAAGTGATTTATTCTGTTTTCTTACTTTTGCACAAAGCTTTAAATTTATATAAGAAAGTCACTACTTCTTAAAATTCAAATGAAAGTCGCTCTTTCAACTCTAATGTTATGATTGGTAATTCACATTGCATTATGTTTAGTCCCTAAAAGAGATGTATGCAAGTGAGATGGCTTATGAAGGATGAGCCCAACTCTAAAAAGATAATGAGTTTGATGAACCTAACTTTAGAGAGGAGTTAGAGAATAACATATGCATGTTTTATTTTGGATTTTTAAGTATGTTAAAGATTTAAATAAATTTTAAGAAACAAATTCATTTGTTTTATTGGGTGGTTAAGTTTGTTGTATTTATGAATCATAACAAATTATAATGAAATAACAAAAATGAAGAAAAAAGTGAGTTTAACATGTGGGTTGATGCACAATCATGGATTCCTTTAAAGACACTTTAGATGCCACATAATACTGGAAAAACCTGGAAACTCTGACTTTAGGTGACAATTAGGGGTACTTCCCTAACTTATTTGAAGATGAAGTAAAAACACAAAAGATAAATAATTGAATCAGCTTTCATAATATATAGCATTTATGCAGACAAAATGTGTGTAAATGATTATAAAATTAGTTTCCGTGAAATTGGGTTTTCAAATTTTCAGCACATCTTAACATATATGTTTGTGCGGGTGCAGCAATATATGAGGTAAACGATGTCAATTTGGGATAAAATCTTGCAAACATAGAAATGACATATGGGTCTAATGCAACACTATTTATTCAGAATTTTTCATGAATTATTTATTATTATTATTAATTATTGAAGTCAGAAAAGCTTGAAATTAAAACGTTGTGTGTGGGTGCAACACTTTAGGGGCAAAAATTAATGAAATTCTTGATTTCTATATATAATATTGTAGAGATTTCTTTCGTCTGGTGCACCATATGGTTTTCTTTGGAAATGGTGATGGAAATCAAAAGTTATATAAAAAAACAATTGATGTATTTATTTTCGAAAACTGACGTGTGCCATTCAGAAAAAAATAATAATAAATAAATAAAACATAGTTTTTAAGGAAAAAATTACATATTCAGAATCGTAAGATCGTACTCTACAATATTCTAAATTTTCATAAAAAAAATATTGTATATGTCATAGCAAAACACGCCATCGAAACTGAGCATATTGATAGAGTTCTAAAAGACAAGCAATAGCGCTGATTTATTTGTCCTAGCCAATAGGTTCGGTAGTCTGAAACTATTTCCGAATATAATTCAAAACCTTATTTTCGCTGTTTTTTTTTTTTAATTTTAAAAAAACGCATATGCGTTATAGCTTATTAATATCGCATATGCATTATAACGCATATGCGTTTTTGCTTAACTAATTTGGTATGAGAATAAAAAAGAGTAATGGCATCCTTATCCCATTATAATACCATTTAGACTCCCAATATTCCATCCAGACGGTCTATGGGGTGGCTCATGGCCCAACATTACATTGGTTAAGTGGGGGGGTGTCAAAGGAGGGAGAGGAAGGTGTAGAGGGAATCATGGGAGGGAGGGATTGGTAGGGGACATATATGGGGGGGGATGAAGGGAGGAGAAATATAAGGGGAAGGGAGGGATGGTTATGGGAGATATATTAGGGGGAGATGGGAGAGATATGAGGGGTGGACGGTTGTTCATCGATGTTTGCAAGTGTACGGTCCATAGAATAGAACAAATTATCTTGTACCAGGAATCTTCAAACAAGTGTGTGGCCATCAGTGTAATGAGTGTTTATATGTGTATTAAAGATTTCGACGGTTTTCAAGATTTAGTAATTAGTATTTATAGTAAGCGGGAGAAATCTCATTACTATCATCGTCGTCATCATCATAATCATCATCATAGCCATAGTCATCGTGATCATCATCATCATCATAATCATCATCATAGCCATAGCCATCATAATCATCATCATTGTTCCTCATCATCGTCATCATCCTCATCCTCATCATCCTCACCCTCATCATCATCATGGTCATCATCATCATCATCATCATCATAGTCATCATCCTTCTCATCATCATCACCATCATTGTTCATCATCATCGTCATCGTCGTCATCATCATCATCATCATCATCATCATGGTCATCATCATCATCATAGTCATCCTCCTCCTCCTCCTCATCATCGTCATCATCCTCCTCCTCATCATCACCATCATCACCCTCATCATCCTCCTCCTCCTCATCATCACCATCATTGTTCATCGCCATTGTCATCATCGTCATCATCATCATCGTCACCATCCTCATCATCATCCTCATCATCTTTTTTTTTTATAACAAAAGCGGTTATGTTATATTGCAGGGCTCAACGAAAAGGTGCTGAGAAGAGAATCGTTACAGCAGTTGTCCATGATCCCAGCTTCTAATAGTCAGAAAGCCGACAGCAGGACTAAGGAGGAATCTCTAAGTTGACTACCTTATTGATAACTAGTTCATGAAGGCCAACAGCCATGGAGTTGTTGGCAGCCTTATCTTCCAAATCATTAAGATTCCGGAGAATATGGAAAGTGTTTATCTTGCTGAACGATTTGATCATGGTTCTTATTCTCTTTAACATTCTGGTTAATCGATCATTCGTACTCCTATTACCTTCATTCAGGGCCTAAATTATTAACCTGGAATCAACAAAAACAATAGAGTCACCCACTCCCTTTTCCTTTAGCTGGATGAGGCCTTGCCAGAGTCTGTAAGCCTCGGCCATATTATTGGAGTCGTAGCCGATATTCCAAGAGTATTCAGTCACGATTTTCCCTCCCGGATCCATTATAACTCCTCCTCCTCCTGCTCTTCCCGGGTTCCCTTTGGAAGCCCCATCGAAGAACAGCTTAAACATCTTTCTTTCTCTTAACCAATTCTCAAATTGCTTCTTGTCCATTCTGATCTCCCAGACTTTCAGCTTAATATCAGCCAAGGAATTTACTCCTTTGATGTTGAGGCTTTGGAGCCAGGTTCTTTCTTTTTCGGCCAAATTTCCTTTATTGTCTGGAATCTTGGAAATACTAACTACCTCTTTGAACAGAGCGTTGATTTTTATTGTGATCTTCCAGGTTGGCTGGTTTATATCCTGAAAAATTCTATGATTCCTTTCGATCCAAATACACCAGCAGATAATTTTGGGGAGCATCATCCAACAGGTCTTCAGACCTTTTTTGTTAGTTAGCTCTCCCTGGTAAAGACTGTCCCAGCTGAGAAAACAATTCTGGATTCTGTCCGATAGATGAATTCTGTCTCCCCATCGATTTAGCACTTCGTTCCAGACCAAGGTGGCATATGAGCATTTTAAAAATAGGTGGTTGATGTTCTCTGTGGCACCAGCACAAAGCGGGCAGCGAAAAGGCCCAGCAAAGCCCTTCTTGATCAGATTCTCCCCCGTGAGAATTCTCTCATGCAACAGTGTCCAGATGAAAAGATCTATCTTTGGCAGCGTTCTGGTGCTCCACAACTGATTCCAAATTTTCGGATTGGCCGGCACATTAATTTTGGCAGCATACTGCTTGTATCCTTTTGAGGATGTGTATTTTCCAGGACCCCATCCCCGGCTGTCTTTAGCGTTCTTGGATAGAGGAGCTTTCCCCGCCAAATGGCTTAACAACTGGTTTTTTTCCTCCTCTAATTCGGCCAGGCATATTGGTATTGCCCATCCAGCCCAGCGATGGGGCCCTTCAGTCCTCCACGATGAGATATCCCAGATGGTTAGGAGCTCCTTCGATTCCATCCAGCGCTGGAGGTGAGTGAGGATTGGTGGCTCTATGCTGAAAATCGCGTCCTCCTAGATTCTAACGTTTTTTCCATTTCCCGGGACCCAATGCAACTGTTTCCTGAAGAGAGGCAGCGCTCTGATACATAGTTTGTAGGCCGGGGATCCTTTTCTTACTGCTCTGTCCCCATCAAGGCATCTGAGGCATTGCCCTGGGAAGTACTTACCTCTCAAAACGTGACTGCACCAGGTCTGGCTAGAGTTAATCATGCCCCAGAGTAGCTTGGATCCCGTGGCTAAGTTCTGGGTTCTTAAGTCTCTAATTTGGAGGCCTCCTTCAGCTCTTGGGAGTTTGACAGTTTCCCAATTTACTAGGGCCATGATTTTTCTTCCATTATCCCCCCTTTGCCAGAGAAAGGATCTGATCAAACCTTCTATCCGAGTGATAATTTTAACCGGGGAAAGCAGTAAAGAACATTGGTAAATCATATAACTATTCAGGATTGCTTTAATGAGGGTTACCTTCCCTGCCAGATTAAGCCAGGCAGTGCCCCAGCCAGAGATTTTCTTTTTGACTTTGTCCACTATTGGAGACCAGGCAGAACTCTTGGGCTTGTTTTTGAAAATAGGGACCCCTAGGTAGGTGAATGACTCCCAGGAGACAACTCCATCCATATTGAGTGCCTAGGAGATATCGAGCATGTCCTTGGGATTAATATTCCAGCCATAGATTTGGCTTTTCCTTAAATTAAGATTGCTACCAGAGGCTAGGTAGTAGCGATTGATTTCCTTCTTGAACCGACGGGCAATTGTCTGGCTGGCTCCTCCAAGCAGGAGGGTGTCATCCGTGAATTGTGCATGGTTAATGTCTTTGGTGCCTCTAGCCATCCTGATGCCGGGTAGATCCTGATCGTGCCTGGAAACTTCCAGCTGGAAACTAAGAACAGAGGCCTGAATGGCATAGAGCAGAGGGGAGAGCGGGCACCCTTGCCTCAGACCTCTCAAGGCTTGGAAAAAGGGCCCAGCTCTTCCGTTGACTAACGGGGCTATCCAGGGGATACTGATACAGGCCTTGACCCAGCTGATAAAGTCAGAGGCAAATCCAAAACTCCGCATGACCTGAAATAAGAAGGGATGGCTGACTCTATCAAAGGCATTTGCTAAATCAATCTTCACCACCATTCCTTTGTCTTTGTTCTTCAGGCTAGAATGGATAGCCTCTTGGACTAGGATGACATTATCCCCGATCTTTCTACCTTTGACAAAGCCACCTTGGTTCTCCGGGATTAGATAAGGCAGGAAAGTTTTTAGTCTGCTCGCTATGATCTTAGTGATTATTTTATAGCCAATGTTGCATAAGGAGATTGGCCTGAACCTGTCGAATGACTTGGCCTTCCTCTCTTTAGGAATGAGGGCCAGGAACGCTGAATTGGTACTTCCTCCTATTTTAGTACTTCTCTGGGATTTGGAGATCATTTTGAATAAATCCTTTTTGACAATCTCCCAACATATTTTGATGAAGGAGGCGTTGAATCTGTCAGGCCCCGGGGCACTATCCTCTTCCATGCCAGCGACTGCTTCCTTTATTTCCTCCATTGTAACGTTTTTGATCAGGTTGTCATTATCTTGGTTCTTCACGGCTCTGGGGACGAGGTTCAGAAGCTCGGCATCTTTCGGAGTTGGCTAGGCCGTGAACAATTCATGGAAATGCTTGGACACCTCTATTTTAATAGCTTCATAATTGGTGATCAACCTGTCTGTGGTCTAGATTTCGGTCACCCTGTTGTAATTCTTTCTCACCTTAGCCAGTTTATGGAAGTAGCTGGTGTTTCTGTCACCGTCCCTCAACCATTTGCTCTTGGATTTAGTCTTCCACTAGTCCAACTCCTGCCTGCATGCCTCGTGAAGTTATACTTGCAGCTTGATCTCTAATTGAATATCCTCTGCAGCCACGTTCCCAACCTCTATTTTAGACTGGTGAGTTGCCAGCGCAGTGGCAGTGTGGAGTTTGGCTAGGACGGGTGGGGGGGTCAATTTGGCCCACGAATTTAGTTTTTTTTTTAACTCTTCTTAATTTCTCCTCCCAGATGTAGAAGGGAGACCCAGTGACCGGGAGGGCCCAAGTCTTGGTAACAATCTTAAGAAATTCAGAGTTGTTGGCCCACTGTGAGCTGAATCTGAATGGAATTGGCCCGAGGTTTTTGTCATTCTCCATCTCGAGAAGTATTGGTTTGTGGTCTGATCCTCCAAATGGGAGGATCTTAGAGGACAGTTTCAGATCTAGAAGGAGGAAAGTATCCTGAATGAGGAAACGTTCGATCCTGGCAGCTATGTGCCCGGGCCTAGTCCTTTTGTTGTTCCATGTATAATTTTCGGATGTGGGATTCACATCTATGAGATTCCAGTCTAGTATGATGTCATCCACCAATTCTCTAATGGGATCTCTGACTAAGGAGCCTCCTCTTTTTTCTTCTTGGCTGAGGATGACATTTAAGTCCCCAGCTAGAACAACGTTTCCCTGCAGATTGCTCCTTTCTTCCTGGAGGAGGTTCCAGCAATTTTTTTTTTTTCTGCATAGGAGTTTGGAGCGTAAATATTATAAATTATTACCTGGATGTTGGATTCTTTATGCCTCGATTAAGTGAGGATCCAAAAGGAGTTGTACCTGATGTCAACGGCCTCATACTTCAAGTCATCCCACAAGGTGCCTATGCCACCGGAGGTTCCCCTGGAGCTGATGGCAGCTTTGCCTCTTTTCTTCCAGAATTTGGTGCTAGTTTGGAGGAATGCTTCTTCCTCCATTTTGGTCTCCTGGATCAGGAGTATGTCCGGATGGTGCAAGGATATTAGATCAGACATTGCTTCTTCCTTTGACTTGCTTCCGAGCCCTCTACAGTTCCAGGAGAGGACCTTCGTTACTTACTTTTGGAGGTCAAGGGTATCCCTTTCTGGGCATGCCCCTGATGGCAGCTGTTCCTGGTAATTTTCAGCAGCTTTTCCAAGGTTTGCTGGGATCCTTGGAGTTTATCCTTGTAGGTGGCTTGTTCCCTTTCCTCTTTCTTAGATTTTCTGCCTTTGGTTTTGGTTAGTCTGGGGGTGGAAATTTCTATTTCCCCTTCTTCTTCTTCTTCTACAGATTCAGGTTCTTCCTTCGATTGGTCCGTGCTTTCTCCTACTTTGGTCACGGGATTGCCTTCGATTTGATCTTTCTCTTTAGGGTCTGAAGTGGCTTCTTCGAGCTCCTTGTTGTCCCCGCTGCTTGATTTCTCTTCTTCTTCATTGGGTTCCCTTGCTTTGTTAGCGTTGCCGAGGGTGGTTAGATCTTGAGAGCGTTCAATGGAGTTTCCATTTGTTTCTCTATTTCCCACATCTCTCTTTGGCGCCTCGGCAGGGGGGTTTCTAGGTTTGTTCCTGTTAACCTTGTGCCATCCCTCTGTCTTGTTTTGTTGGTTCTCTAGTTTCTTAGAGCAATTACGAATGAAATGCCTGTATTCATGACAGCCTCTGCATTTGAAGGGGAGCTGTTCATAGTCCAGCTTTTGGAAATGTGCCCAGTTCGCGACTGTTAGCTTGATAGCTTCTGGTAGTCTGGCTTCAAGGTCTACCTCAACACAAATTCAGGCGCAGGCGTATTGGTCCTTGGGGTTGGCCATGTCGATGTAATTCCCCAGGGCATTCCCAATAGCTTGAAGAGATTTGGGGTTCCAGCAGTGCATTGGGAGGTTGGGGAGCTTGACCCATACCGGAACAGCTTTGGGGATGTCCGCCTCAGGATTGAAGTCCGGGGACCAACCATTGAGATAGAGTCCTTGCGGGCCCATTAAGTATGGCCCATTCCTGAAGATTAGCTCTTTGTCTTCCTTGGAGTCAAAATCGAAGAGGAAGTAACCCCTCCCAACGGAGTAAGAGGCCACATTTTTTGAGATTAGTGGCCTCCAGTTTCTTTGGATCCAGCTGTCAGTGGTCTTTGGCGAGGGCCAGAGCCCCATGAATTGACCGATCAGGGCCCTGTCAGCAAGGGAGAGGGCGACCCAGATTGTTTCTTCCGGTGGAAGGGCCAATTCTGGGACATCTTCGATTATTTTGACGAATTTTGGGGGTTCTCCTTTGCCGGATCTGTGACTATGCGAGGTGATTAGCCGATTGAAGGCCTCCGAGCGTTCAGGGAGCGGATCCCTACTTGCCCCGGACTCCATCAGAGCCAACTGAGCTCAGGGCATGACCAGATCGGCCTTCTGCCTGGGTTTCCTGCAGCGATCAAACTCCTCAGATCGGTCTGCGTCCTATTTCGTGATGGGGACCCTGGTCGCTACCTTGGGATCGGCTCCAAGCTCGTGCTGCATGCAAACGAATTCCCACCAAATTTTTGGTATTTAAAAAAATGCAAATGATCCTCATCCTCATCATCACCATCATCATGGTCATCATCATCATCATCATCATCATCATCACCCTCATCATCATCATCATCATATTCATCCTCCTCCTCCTCCTCCTCATCACCATCATTGTTCATCATCATTGTCATCGTCATCATCGTCATCGTCATCATCCTCCTCCTCCTCCTCATCATCACCATCCTCATCATCGTCATCATCATCATCACCATCATAGTCCTCCTCCTCCTCCTCCTCCTCATATTCATCATCATCATCATCATCATCAACCATCATTGTTCCTCATCATCGTCGTCGTCATCATCATCATCACCCTCATCCTCATCATCATCATCATGGTCATCCTCCTCCCCCTTATCATCACCATCATTGTTCACCGTCGTCATCATCATCATCATCATCATCATCACCATCCTCATCATCCTCATCCTCCTCCTCCTCATCATCATCACCCTCATCCTCCTCATCATCATCATGGTCATCATCATCATCATCATCATCACCCTCATCCTCCTCCTCCTCATCATAGTCATCATCCTCCTCCTCCTCATCACCATCATTGTTCATCATCATCATCATCATCATCATCCTATTCATCATCATCATCATCATCATCATCCTATTCATCATCATCATCATCAACCATCATCGTTCCTCACCATCGTCGTCATCATCCTCCTCCTCCTCCTCCTCATCATCATCCTCATCCTCCTCCTCCTTACAAACTTTCCAAGCAATAATAAACAAAAATATGTTTTATAAACCAAACAGGTCTAAGGAATCCAAATATTTTCCAGGATGTCATTGTCCTTCTCTAAAACTCCGCATCTCAAGCTGACCCCTTTGTTCTCCATCCTGTCCGCCTGGTGATTTTGGCCTCTTAAAACATGAAGGAAGGAAATTGATTTAAATTCCTTACCTAGACATAAGAGAAGGTGATGCATCTTGGAGGTTGGTCTCTTCCGATTTCTAGTAATCCTTATTGCTTCTCTAATGACAATTAAATAATCTCCAATGACACTTATCTCTTCAATCCCAGTATCTCTGGCCAGTTCCAACCCTTTAATTAAAGCGATCCATTCTGCTCCATTGTTCATTGCTCTCCCAATGCCCCAGGCATATTCTTTTTGCTTGTTCTCCATGTGGTCATAGATAATTCCACTTGCACCCACCTGCACCTGCCAGCCCTGGCTTGCCTTTCGAGGCACCGTAAAAAAACAAAGAACTGGTTGCTATCTTAGCCCACCAACTTTGGAACTCTTCATTACTCATCCTAATCTGCCATCTTGGAGGATTTGACTTCTTTGTGTTTGACCAAAATCTAGTAGAGGGATGCCTGAGAAGGTCAAAAATCCATGCTCTTTCTTCAAGAGATAAAGGTTCCTTGTTTATGCTTTTCATTCCTCTCATGGATAAAGAGTCCACCCAAAGTGATTTTGCTGAGCCAAATACTTTCTTTTTTTATTTTATTTATTTTTTAACAAAAGCGGTTATAGTATAAAGAAGATCTCAGTAAGAAAGATACTGATCAAAGGTAAATAATTCAACGAACATCCAAAACTCAGCTTGATTCAGACAGAAAGCCTGTAGCCGATCTAGGGAGGTATATCAATGGATACAGTAGAATTTACATTTAGCTCGTTAAGGCCAATAGCTATGGACTTATTTGCTGCCGAATCCGCCAGAACATTAAGATTTCTAAGAATGTGAAAAAATTTAATTTTCCTGAACGAGTTAGCCTTGTATTTGATTCTCCTAATCAGTCTTGCAATTCGCTCTTTCTTGCTCCTACTACCTCCGTTCAGATCTTGAATAATTAACCTGGAATCCCCAAATACCATAACTTCATCCACTCCTTTGTTTTTTAACTGTTTAAGACCCTGCCAAAGCCCATAAGCCTCAGCCATATTATTGGAATCATTTCCGATATTCCAAAAGAATTCCAACACCTTATTTCCTCCTGGATCGAAAATGACACCACCTCCTCCCGCTTTCCCAGGATTCCCTTTGGAGGATCCGTCGAAGAAAAGTTTAAAGAGTTTCCTCTCTCTAAGCCAATTCTCAAATTGTGAGTTGTCTAATCTGATCTCCCAATCCTCCACCTTGTTAACGTCCACCTTATTTGCCGACTTGATGTCAAGGTTATGCATCCACTTGTTTTCATTGGCAGTCAGATTTGCTTTATTTTTTGGGATTTTTGAAATTCTGACAACCTCCTTAAACAGAGAAATAATTTTTATGGCTGTTCTCCATGCTGGTTGGGTTTTGTCTTTAAAAATTCTATGGTTTCTTTCAGTCCAGAGACCCCAGCAGATTAGTTTGGGGAGTTTCATCCAGCAGGCCATCAATGCTTTTTTATTGGCCAGCTCACCCTGATAAAAACTGTCCCAATTAAGAAAACATACCTGAATATTTTCTGGTAGCTGAATTCCATTTCCCCAGCACTTCATCACATCCTTCCAAACTGAAATGGCATAAGGACAAGTTAAAAACAGATGGTTTATGTTCTCGGAGGCTTGAGCGCATAGGGGACACCAAAACGGCCCAACAAACCCCTTTTTCTCCAGATTTTCCCCCGTTAGAATTTTCTCATGGAGCAAAGTCCAAATAAACAGCTCAATCTTAGGGAGCGTGCTGCAATTCCACAAATTGATCCACTTCTTTGGATTTCCCGGCACATTGAAGTTAGCTGCAAATTGCCGGTACCCATTAGAGGCTTTATAGTTGCCAGCCCCCCATCCATGCCTGTCCTTCTTGAGTTTAGAAATTGGAGCAAGCCCTGCCAAATGCTGAAGCAATTGATTTTTGTCTTCCTCCATCTCTTCAGGGCACGCTGGGACAACCCAACCACTCCAACGATTTGGCTAAGCGATCTCCCATGAGGAAATATCCCAGAGGGACGAGAGGCCCATTGATTCCATCCACTGCTGAAGGCGTGGAAGCTGGGGTGGATTTTTGTGGAGGATCGTGTCTTTCCAAAGATTAATTGACTGTCCATTTCCCGGTATCCAATGCAGATTCTCCCGGAATTGAGGCAATGATTTCTTACAAAGGTTGAAGATGGATGAGCCCCTTCTCACGTGATTGTCCTCATCAAAGCACCTCAGACGCTGGCCTGGGAAATACTTACATCTCAACATAGAGCTGCACCACGATGGGTTGGTATCTAGCATGCTTCAGAGCAGCTTAGATCCCATGCTTAGATTTTGGGTTCTCAGATCTCTTATATGAAGGCCGCCCTCCTGTTTAGGCATTTTTACAGTTTTCCAATTTACCAAAGCAAATTTTTTCCTTCCATTAGCTCCGCCTTGCCACAAAAAGGATCTCATCAGTCCCTCAATTTGGGAAATAATTTTGATTGGAGCGAGAATCAGAGAGCATTGGTATAGTAGGAAGCTGTTCAACACAGCCTTAATTAGGATTAACTTTCCAGCCAAATTTAGCCATGCTGTCCCCCATCCCAAGATTTTACTTTTAATTTTGTACACAATTGGATGCCAGGCTAAGCTATTGGGCTTACGTTTGAAGATAGGTACTCCTAAGTAATTGAAAGACTTCCAGGAGACAGCTCCTTCTATGTTAAGTACCCGGGAGATCTCTAGCATTTCCCTGGGATTGAGATTCCAGCCATAGATGTGGCTCTTTCTTAGATTGAGTTTATTGCCAGAAGCTTGACAATAACGGATCAGTTCACTCTTGAAATGGCGGGCAATGATGGGGCTAGATCCTCCGAGTAGAATGGTATCGTCTGCGAATTGCGCATGATTAATATCTTTAACACCTCTGGCCATTCTGATGCCAGGCAGGTCCTGCTCTTGCCTGGCATTTTCCAGCTGATAACTAAGGACAGAGGTCTGAATAACATAAAGCATAGGAGAGAGTGGGCACCCTTGCCTCAGTCCTCTTGTAGCTTGAAAGAAGGGGGCTTCTCTCCCATTGACTAGTGGAGCAATCCACGGTTTACTGATACAGGCCATGACCCAGCTGATAAATTCTAGAGCAAAACCATATCTCTGCATTACCTGGCATAAAAAGTTGTGGTTGACCCTATCGAAGGCATTGGCTAGGTCGAGCTTGACCACCATGCCTTTGTCCCCATTCTGCATACTAGAGTGAATAGCCTCTTGGACTAAGATGACATTATCCCAAATCTTTCTACCTTTAATGAAACCTCCTTGGTTCTCCGGAACCAGATAAGGCAGAATATTTTTCAATCTACTGGCCATGATCTTAGTAATAATTTTATACCCTATGTTACACAGGGATATTGGCCTGAATCTATCAAAGGACTTTGCATCCTTTTCTTTTGGGATGAGGGCCAAAAATGCAGAGTTAGTACTGCCTCCAATTTTTCTGCACCTCTGAGATTTAGAAATCATTTTAAAAAGATCATGATTTACTATGTCCCAGCAAATTTTTATGAAATTGATATTATAACCATCTGGCCCCGGAGCTCGGCCATCCTCCATATCATCAACTGCTTTTTTAATTTCTTCCAGCGTGATGGTTTTTAACAACAATTTATTATCCTTATTCTTCACTTTTCTGGGAACAAGTCTAAGGAGATCGACGTCTTGGAGATTGGGCTGGGCCGTGTACAGCTCATGGAAATGGGTAGTCGCTGCCTTTTTAATGTCTTCAAAATTGGTAATCAGATTGTCCTGGACTTGAATCTCTTTTACATAATTAAAATTATTTCTGGCCACTGCCTGTTTGTGGAAATAACTGGTGTTCCGATCGCCATCTATAAACCATTTACACCGTGATTTTTGCCTCCACCATTCAGATTCCTTCCAGCATGCAATGTGAAGGTCTGAGTGGAGCTTAGCCTCCATTTGAAGATCTTTATACTCTACAGGTCCTACCTCAATTTTGGACTGATGGAGTTCCAACGCAAGGGCAACGTGAGTTTTAGCTTGAGTAGGGAGGGGGAGTGACTTGGCCCACTCTTTTAATGATTTCTTTAATCTTCTCAACTTCTCCTCCCAAACGTAGAAGGGGGACCCTGTGACCGGTGGGGACCATGATTCAGTGACAATTTTTAGAAACTCAGGACGATTGGCCCACAGATGGTTAAATCTGAATGGGATCGGGCCCAAATTCTTGCCATTCTCCATCTCTAGTAGAATAGGCTTGTGATCTGAGCCGCCAAATGGTAAGATTTTAGAGGACAGATTCAGCCCCAGCAGGAGGAAAGAGTCCCGGATTAAGAAGCGATCGAGTCTGGCAGCGATGTGCCCCGGCTCAATCCTTTTATTATTCCAGGTATATTTTCCTGCAGAGGGCTTTATGTCCATTAAATTCCAGTCCATAATAATTTCATCCACCATTTCTTTGATAGGGTCTCTGACCAGAGATCCCCCTCTCTTTTCATCTTGGCTCAGGGTGATGTTTAAATCCCCAGAAAGGATAATGTTTCCTTCCAGATTACTCCTTTCCTCTCGGAGAAGGTTCCAGCATATTTTTTTTTTCAGCATACGAATTTGGTGCATAAATATTGAAGATACTTACCAGGCTATTGGAGTCTATTTTCCTCAGCTGGGTGAGGATCCAGTAGGGGTTGTGCTTGATGTCTACGGCCTCAAACTTCTTATCATCCCACAGGGTGCCAATGCCGCCAGATGCGCCCCTTGAACTAGTTGCAGCTTTGCCTTTTTTTTTCCAGAACTTCAGACTTACTTGGAGAAATGCGTCTTCCTCCATTTTAGTCTCCTGAACCAGCAAGATTTCTGGTTGATGAATGGATATTAAATCTGTCATACTTTCTTCTTTTGATTTGCTACCGAGACCCCTGCAGTTCCAGGAGAGGACCTTCATTACTTACTTTTGGTAATAATGGGCATCCCTTTCTGGGCATGCCCCTGCTGGTGAGTATTCCTAGTGTTTTTCATCATCTTTTCTATGGTTAGCTGGGACCCTTGCAACTTGTCCTTGTAGGTTGCTTGATCCCTTAGTTCTTTCTTAGATTTCCTTCCCTTGGTTTTGGTCCGTCTAGGGGTAGACAACTCAATTTCCCCTTCCTCCTCTTCCTCCTCATCTGTTTTTGGCTCTAGTTCTTCCTCTGATTGCCCCAAGTTATCTCCTTCTTTTACCAGTGTTGTGTCTTCCTCTTGATCTTTCCTTTGGTTATCTGATGAAGTTGCTCCGGTTTCTTTACTTTCTCCATTGCTAGATTTTCCTTCAATTTCATTTGACTCATCCCTTACTTCTATGAATATTTTTTGGGGAGGAATTTCTTGGGATCCTTCAACAGGGACAGTGGATCTATTCCCCTCACCCTTCTTTGGGTCCTCGACAGATTGATTTTTAGATTTAGC
Organism: Pseudotsuga menziesii; assembly: GCA_001517045.1. Taxonomy (NCBI): domain Eukaryota; kingdom Viridiplantae; phylum Streptophyta; class Pinopsida; order Pinales; family Pinaceae; genus Pseudotsuga; species Pseudotsuga menziesii. The sequence continues at coordinate 143,214 of LPNX010945503.1, forward strand.
CCTGTTCACCTTATGCCAACCCTCCGCTTTGTTTTGCTGGATCTCAGGCTTTTTAGGGCAGTTCCGAGCGAAGTGCCCATATTCGTGATAGCCTATGCATTTAAACGGGAGATGTTCATATTCGAGCTTTTGGAAGTGAGCCCAGTTCCCCACTGTTAATTTGATAGCTTCCGGAAGACCAGCCTTGAGGTCCAGTTCGACACAGATACGGGCGCAGGAGTATTGGTCCTTGGGGCTTTCCGTGTCAATGTATTTCCCCAGGACGTTCCCAATGGCTCGGAGAGATTTGGAATTCCAGCAGTGCATAGGGATATTCGGGAGACGGACCCAGACTGGGACAGCTTTGGGAATGTCCGCCTCCGGGTCAAAGTCCGGGGACCATCCATTGAGATAGAGGCCCTGCGGCCCCATGAAATAAGGCCCGTTCCTGAAGATTAGATCTTTATCCTCCTTGGATTCGGAGTCGAAGAGGAAGTAACCTCTTCCGACAGAGTAAGAGGCCACATTTTTTGAAATCAGTGGCCTTCGGTTTCTTTGGATCCAGGTTTTCGTTGTTTTTGGTGAGGGCCAAAGTCCCGTGAATTGACCGATCAGGGCTCGGTCTGCCAGAGATAGGGCTACCCGGATGGTTTCTTCCGGAGGCAGGGCCACTTCTGGCACATCTTCGAGTCTTTTCACGAATTTCGGGGGTTCGCCTTTGCCTGATCTCTGGGGCTGAGAAGCTAAAAGTCTATTGAAAGCATCTGATCTCTCAGAGGTATCCACCTCTGTCATCATCAGCCTACCCTACCAGATCCAAAATCAGCACATGGTCAGAGCAAAGCCTGAGTGGCCTGGGAATCCACTAGCAGATCCAGCACAGTGTGGACAGCGAGGTGGTTCAGATCGAATCAGCCTACGTCTTCAAACCTGCAAATCAAGCTCCAATCGAAGTTGGGGCCAGCTCCCAAAGCGCCAACGACCTCAGCGAGGTTCAGATCGCTAGTTCTCCACCGTTTTTAATCGAGCCAAATACTTTCTTAGTGCTTGCATTTACTCCGTAAAAAATTTCCTTGTTTCTGGCAGTCCAAATTTCCAGCATATAAACCTTGGGAGAGCTTCCCATGCTCTAGCAAAATCAATTTTTTGTTTGAATGAGCCTTGATAGTAGTCCTTCCAGTTGAAAAATATATCATTCCAGTTCGTTGGCATAGTGATGTTCATTTTTAGTTCTCTGATCATGATACTCCAAAATTCCTTGATAAATTTACACTTTGTGAACAAATGTTTCAAGTTTTCCTATGCCTCTTTGCACAATATGCAGCGACTTGGCCCAAGGATCCCTCTCTTCCTCAAATTTTCAACTGTTAGAGTCTTGCGGTGAGCAAGAATTCAGAAGAACGCGTTTACCTTTGGAAGGCCATCGCTGCACCGTATCTTTTTCCATTTATTGTTGTTTATATTCCTTTTTTTCTTTTCTTGTATACCAATTTGAAACCTTCCTTCACTGCGTATAAGCCATTTCCCCCCCATCCACGTTTATCTTTTATATTTTTGTGCATAGGAGCATGACCATGTAGTAACATGAGGAAGGCTGTGTAATCCACCTGCAGACACGATGGGATCTCCAACCACTTCCACCCGATCTATCTTCCATTGATTTCCCAATCAGATAAGTTGTGCAGGGTAAATATGCCTTTTCTCTCAAGCCACGAATTCAGTTCGCTAAGTTCCTAACTGTAATTTGTCGGTGAATGATTTCCAAGCTTATCATACTAGATTTTGATGTATTTCCTGTTTCCTGGTTCCCAATACAAGTTCTCTTGGATGAGGTAGGCTGATTTTTTGCAGAGTTCCCATATCGGAGACCCATCCCTTCTCATGTCCACGTTTTCAATGCATCTTCTTTTGCTGCCTGCCATGTATTTCTTCTACAGCACCTGCTTCCACCATGTGTTATCTACAAATACAATTCTCCATAATATTTTAGCACCTAGTGCTAAATTCATTTCCCGTGGATCTCTCACACCTGCTCCTCCACAGTTCTTGGGGCTGCATACGATTTCCTAGCTGATCAGATTAAATTTATTTGAACTGGTGGCCTTCCCTCCTTGCCAGAGGACTTTTCAAATTTCTTTGTTAATTTCCTGTATAATTTGTCTGGGAGTGAATGAAATAGAGAAGACATAAATGGGGTAAGCAGAGAGAACGATTTTTATCAACACTAATTTTCCTGCTGGATTGAGCCATCTGGCTCCCCAAATGATTCTTTTGTCCTCTCTAATACCAACATAAGAGGATCTTTAACAAGTGTGTATGAGCAAATACACTATTTCTAGGTTTATACTTTCCAGATAAACCAAAACCTATTAAAAGTCTACCTCTCGGTCTGCTATTTCATGTGCAAAACAGAGTTTTAAATAATAAAAAGGGTTAAACTAGTAAGTTATGACTAGTTTAATAACTTCCCTATCTTTGGTAGCCTCTACCATTTTTCTTAGCATTAAAACGTTAACGTCTCTACCGTAACCCTGGATTTTATAAAACTTAACAATCCAGTGCAATCAACACTCATGCGCTTATCCTTTCCTTACTCTTGGCATGTGACCTCGGCTTCATCATAGCCCCCATCGCAACTAACGCAGAGTGCCTTACAATAACGCTTTACTCCTTACACCTGACCATCCAACATCGTTGATATGCCTCTACATCGCAGAACCACCGTCGATTTGGCTGTGTACAATTTCTAATGACCCCTGCGCAATAAGAAAAATCAGTTTCTGCCTGAAATCTTCATCAAAATATTTCTTTATTCATTAACTAGATGATCAATAGAGTCACAAAACACGATTCAATGAGAAATAGATTTCAATTTCAATCAATGGGATCAATTGGCAACTGCCCTATGCACAATTTTAACCTCTGTATAATAAAAAAAATCTATTTTCAGCCGCAATCGTGCAATAAGTTCATAACCTCAAACATTTACATTGAATTTCAACATATACGATTGTATTATGTAAATATAACAGGGATCATACTAAAGGAAATATGGACAATACAATCATTCCTTCAAACTGTGCACACTGATATATGTATGCTCTGTTGTGCAAATAAAAACTAATTATGTAATTATAATGCATGTAGCAATTCGAGCTTTTATTCATAATAAAATCCTCTTGAACTCAAATAAAATAGTTGGATAATTCCAAACAGAGACATTCACTCTTTGTATATGCTCCTAGAGTCCAACTCTGAGCTCCCCTCTTGATCTAACCTTCCTCTTTGTCATAAGCAGTCAAACTCTGCAACCTACCGAGCTCTCTCGAACTACCACTCCAGCTCTAATGAGCTACCAAGAAAATCTCCCTAACCCACAAACCCCAACTAGAATAAATACAATTTATGATCCGCATCTTTGATCCTACAAAGAAGGAACAAAATCCATAATTAACTCAACAAAGTGAAGACTCATTTGACAGATCACTGATCAAATCGCTAACTTGTCTCAACTAATTCAACCAAATCCTATCGACTACAATTGGAAGAGGATCAAATATCCTTGTCCAATCTTTTATTCAACTTTTAAAACAAAATAAAGCAAATTATAATCATATGAAACCCTAGGTCTCCTTGAGTTTTCCTTGACCCAGTGAAGTCATAAATGACTTCACTCAGACAGTCCATGCCCCTACATCACCAAGAGTTGATTTTTCAAATTTTTTTTCAATCAAATCGATCCAATCTAACTTCTTTTTTTTTCCCTTTGAATATTGGGATGCCCAGATACCCAAAATAATTCCAATTTGTAATTCCCTCGAATCACAGTATTCTTGATATCCTTGCCATGTTTCTAGGTAGGCAGTTCCAACCATAAACTTTTGACTTATCAGTGTTGATCTTACCATCCGAGGCTTTGAGGAAGGTGGAGGGAACTTTATTGAATCTTTATTCTATAACCAAGGAGGCACCCCCAAGAAGAATTGTGTCATCTGCAAATTGTGCACGATTTGCATATCTGACTCCCCTTGCAATTTTCAGACCTCTGAGTTCCCCAATGTCTTGTTGTTGCTGAAAATTTCTGTTCATGGAGTCCGTGAACATGATGTAGAGATATGGAGATAGCAGGAAGCCTTGATGGATACCCCTAGAGGCCTGGAAGAACTTGGTTGGTATACCATTAACCAGTGGGGCAATCCAGGGACTACTAATGCAAGCTTTAATCCATCTAGTGAACCTTGTAGAAAATCCAAACTTTGACATGATTTCTAGCAAAAAAAGCGATTTATTCGATCAAAAGCGTTAGCCATATCGAGCTTTATAGCCATACCTTGTCGCTTGCGATCCATGCTGGAGTGGATTGCTTCCTGGACAATAATGATGTTGTCTAGAATTTTTTGCCTAGCAAGAAAGCCTCCCAGTGTGTCTGAGATTAGTTTTCCCATGAATTTCTTCATTCTTGTAGCTAGGATTTTTGCCAGGATTTTGTAAGAAGTGCTACAAAGAAAGATAGGCCTAAACCGATCTATTGTCATGGGTTTTTTTTCCTTTGGAATTAGGGTGAGGAAGGAAGAGTTGGTGCCCCCCCCAACTTTGTCCTTTATCCTAGTCAAATTTAGCATTTTTTTCAAGTCTTCCTTTATGATCTCCCAGGCTACTCTATAAAAATTGATGGTGAAGCCATCTGGTCCAGGAGCCTTGTCCACTTGCAATGCCCAAATGGCTTCTTTAATATCGGAATCCATAATGGATTTTGAAAGGTCCTCGTTGTCCTGCTCCATGATAAGTGAAGGTATTCCAGAAAATAGTTTAGCCTGCACTATGGGATCAGTCTCATCCTTGTCTTGATATATATATCTGAAGTGATGGAATACATGTGTCTTGATATTCTCCTGCTTTGCCATCTTATTCCCGTCTTTATCCCTTAGTTCTTTGATCATGTTGAAGCCGATCCTTGATTTTTATTGATTGTGGAAGTACTTCATATTAGTATCCCCACCTTTTAACCAAAGTAGCCTGGATTTTATCCTCAAATCCGCTTCCTCACCTCTAGTTGTGATTAGAATCTTTTGGTTAAGATATTTTTCCTGACTGATAAGGAGAGGGATTCTTTCCTCACCCTCCAACTTAGATTGTAGGTATGTCAGCGCAGATTGCAACTACGGTTTCCTACTGCCAGGGCTCTTGAACTTTGTTTTCACCCACTCTTTCAGCTCAAGATGAACCTTTCTTAACTTGCTCTCCCAAATAAACCTAGGAGATCCAACACAAGACCTGCTCCATGCATATTTGATTATGTCCATAACTGTTTCCTCATGCAGCCAAGAGGAGTTGAATGTAAAGGGAATGGGGTCAAGATTTGCTGAGATGGAGAGCGTTAAGGAGATCAGCTTGTGGTCTGAGATCGCAGAGGGTAAAGCAAAGGAAATAGGGATGAGGTCGTTTTTTAGAAAATAGGTGCTTACCAAGAATCAGTCCAGCTTGGCCGCAATGTATCCCACACCCAGCCTTCTATTATTCCAATTATACTTTCCATTTTTTAATGGAGGATCTAACATATCCAGCTTAGAAATTAAATCCTCCATGTTTTCCCCATAGGGGTCTCTTACTCTGGAGCCCCCTCTTCTCTTTGATTTTGCTTTGGTAGCATTGAAGTCTCTAACAATCATGAGATCTTTCCCTTTCAGATCCTCTTTTAAAGATGCAAGACTACTCCAAAAAGTTTGCTTGTTGTTGTGATGTGTTGGACCATACACATTACATACATAATAATCATTTGAATAATATTTTTCATGAAACTTTGTGAGGAGACAATTTTGATTTTCCTTAACATTTCTGACAACATACTTACTTGAAAAAAGTCGCTATTCCTCCTGAGGCACCATTGGAGCTTATAGCTTTTCCTTGGATGATTGTCTAGGAGCGGTGTGAAAGCGCCAATACTTCCACAACACTCATTTTTGTCTCTTGGATGAGCAAGATGTTGGGCCTTTCTGATTTGATGATGTCCCTTATGGCTTCCACTTTGTTTGTTCCACCCAGCCCTAGGCCTTCCATCCGATCTCCCTATAGTTTTGGTGTTTTGAAGGAGCTTTGTTTCTTCAATACTCCGCTGCCTTTCGAGCTCCAACTCTCTCTCTACTTCCTGCTCCCTGTGATATCTTTGTGAGTTTCTTCCTCTGGTGTTTGGGGCTGTTTTGAGACTCTCTTGTGACCTAATTGAAGAAGAGTTAGGTGATGCAAAGGAGGAGACTCTACTTTGTTTTACCTTTTCTTCCCAAGACCTGCCAAGCATTGTGGAATCCCCCATTGTTGTGTCTGTCTGATCTTCTCTAGGAGAAGATGAAGGGATGTTACTGCCTGCTAAGGGGTCTTGGGGTTTTGTAATGTTTTTGACCATGTTTGATTCATTCATGATGATTTCCCCTTCCCCTGCATTCAGAAAATTGAACTGATTGCATGCCGTGCCATCCTTTTCTACCAACGCTGTTGATTTTTCTTTTTTCTGACTGTGGATCCCTTGGTTTAGGGTTTGAGGATTCCATTTTCCTTCCTTTTTTCACTTTCTAGAAGCCTTCTTCTTAATTTCCTTCCATTTTCTCCTATATTACCTTCAGACAGTTTTTGACAAAGTGTCCATACTCATGGAATTTCTTGCACTTGAACGACAATTGCTCATAATAGACCTTTTGCGCATGCTCCCAACTGTCCATGCATAGGATTACAATTTCAGGTAGCCCCTTTTATGGATCGACCTCTACATAAATCCTTGTGCAAGAGAAGAGTGGGCCTTTCGGTTTTGCTTTATCAATGTATTTCCCAAGAGAGTTTCCTATTGCTTGAAATGTTTCATCATTTAAATAGTGTAATAGGAGGTGTAGAAGGCGTACCCAAACTGGTACAGAAGAGGGTACATCCTTTTCTGGACCAAAATATAAGCTCCATCGATATAGGTATAACCCTCGAGGTCCCATGAAATAAGGCCCACTTCTGAAGATCAGATCCCTGTCATCCCTATTTTCAAACAAAAAGGTGAAGAAGCCTTTGCCGCAAAAGCAATGCTGCAGTCCTCTAGAGATCAATGGAATCCAATTTTTTTTGATCCAGTAATCCATTGTTTTTGGTGATGGCCAAATAGCTGTAAACTGTCCGATCAATCCTCTCTCGCTCAGAGTGAGAGCTTTCAATCTAGAAGCAACCGACATGATCTGTTTTCTTGGAGTGTTGGCCCTCTTAACAAATCCATCCCCTGCATCAGATGCCAAGGGAGGGGGGGGGGGAGGCATAGCAGCCACAAGAGCCCTGAAGGAAACATCCAGAGACCGCCTACGATCCTTCGGGATTGGATTCGAAGGGTGACCCATCCCAAGTTATTCAAAGGGCTCTCACACCCTCAAACACCAGCAAGAAAATCCTCATGCAACAACATACATATCTCTGTAGATCCAAATCCGACAACGACCTCATTCTCACTTTGAGAAGTCTCGATCTCATCCTTACATAGCTAGCTCAATCACTCCCAACCCCTCTTGGACTCTCTCGACCATGCTTGGATTCTCACCAGAGGATCTGGAGAAGGAGGCCGCTCTTTTGGAACCAAGGGTTTTCTTATAACAACTTGCATACCATGACCAAACCATAGCAGTCTAGGGCCTCTCCATATGGGCCAAGCTCCTCATTATGCAAAACCAACTTGGAAATTTCACAAATGATAATGGAACCAGAAAAGCCTTCGGAGGACTTTCATTTAAAGTGATTTTCTTTCTAATAAAGATGCTAGGCTAATTTTTTTTCAAAGAAAAATTTGCTATTCTATTTAAATGAGAATGGAAATTACATTTCTTATGTGCTTGTTGCATACACATCTTCTATGCGATGCACACACATTTTATGGGAAAAATAAACTTATATTAACTTTTAATTGTTATAAAAAACTTACCATGGTATTTATAGGCATATTAATTACATCAAAATAGAACATATCATCATTAAAAGTGTCCACAAATTTACTAATAAACCCTTACAAATCCACTACATTTTAAAGACTATGGATGGAAACGGTATTTATACCATCTCTTTTTTCTTTTGTGATCACAATACCTTTTACCACCAGTTGTGCAACTTTTGTAAGAGCATTATCTTCCCCATTTACCACTTTGAATATACTAGCATAGACCCATTTTAAACATGGATCTATCAAGCATGAGAGGGATCCAATTTCTTGTTAGAATAATCAACCCATAGTATTTACCCACTTAGACATTATTTCATTTATTTTGTCTTATTTGCCTAGTCCATGAGTCCCACCATGTGCAAG
>LPNX010945503.1:153623-202860 GCA_001517045.1 Pseudotsuga menziesii
TCTCCCCCATACTGGGTTGGAGAGCACCTCGCTTCTCTCGGTGCAATGAGTAAAATAGATGGACTCAGATTTGTTGTCCCTATTTTTAATTGCTCATCTATGAGCTTCAGAGTAAAAATGTTGTTTTTAGTTTACCTTTTTTATCCATTTTATAATCAAGCTAGAAACTCCATTTATATGAAGTTGTGCAATATTTTTTCCTTTCACATTTTAAACAAATCTTATAAACATTGCCTATGCATAGTTATTTTTCCATGCTCCAAGGCTTGCTTTAAACCTTAACTTGCGAGATTTTGAAAGATACAAAATGGCCCCTACATTACCGAATTTTGGTGGAGCTTCTCTGGCCCCATAAAAAAATTGAGTTTTGTTAATATCCACTGCATTAATCTATCTTGCCCTCTTTTACTTGATGTTTGACATTGAAGATATAGATCTTCTTTGTGAGAAACATTGAAAAATAAGGGATGCATTTTTCTACAATATCCTCTTGCTAGTTATATCCTCTAGATAATTATACATGGCATGGATGTGTTGTTTCATTTTTTTTTGCTTACCCAAGATCTCAAGCTTTCTTCTACAATATCACGAACCTAACCATCCTTTACACTTATTAAGTACTTATCCTTTTCCCACATTTCTCTTGTGTAATTACATTTTATAAGCATATGAGAAATTGTTTCTTCATCTCTCCTACAAATTATGCATACCCTCAACCTCTGTTGACTTCTCGACTATTCCTCCCATGCTAAAGCTTTAATATTTATGGCTAATCACAAAAATATACATGTTTTTTTTTATGGTGTCTTTAGTTTCCATAACACCTTCCACTACCAATATGGTTCTTGAACCCCATTTTAGAACATTGCTTGATATCCCAACTTAGTTGTATATTCCCTCGATGCCAGTTTTTTTTATCAAGCTACACCATCTTCTTCCTCCTAGATTTGAACTTGACTCGGGGTCAAAATCATTGTCCCTAGATGCCTCCCTTGAGAATCTAGTGCTACCAATGATATTTATTAGCCTCATTCACCTTATGTGAAGCTATATTTAAATTCTAACAAAAATATAATATCAAATTCATATGCAAACATTAAATAGTAGTGGAAATAACAAAAAATATTCTATCCTCTATTACCCATCAAATTCAAGGGATCACACAATATTTAACACTGAAAAAATCCATTTAAATATGGATATGAATGCTTATCCAAAATTATAGCCATGTCTACAAAATTGGTTGTTGAGGAGCGATTTGTTCGGATCCTCCCTAGGGGTGTAATAGGGGCCTATGAGTACATTATAGATAAGAATAAGATATGCATGGTGTCTATTTAATGTAATGTCAAATACATATGCAATGTTATTTATTATTAAATAAATCCTCATTAGATATCCATAGGACCATGGTGGGTATTTGGACCACAACACTAAGTAATTTGTTGAACTCAGGGGACACTAGTTGGGAGTAAGCATGAGCACCTAGACATGCGGCCTTGGTTTCCTGGACTACTTTGGATATATTTTTGTAAAAATAGATGTTGATATTTTGGGTAGTCTGTCGAGTTATTCCATGTAGAGATTCCCTTCTGTAACTGCAGAAGCATGGTTGCTGCAATCCCTATAGGCATCTTGGGTGAGACTTCACTTGCGTCACAGGTGTTTCCAATGGCGTTATGCTCTGTCAGGTTGGTTCCTTGGGTTTTTTTGGTCAGGATGAAGGTTGAACCTGGGTTAGTTGAAGTGAGCCAATAGTTGGAATTTAATAATTGGTAAGATTCACCAAGGTTCTTACACTTAAAGAAAATTATGGATCCTTAAAAATTTTCCTACACCTTATTTATTTTTATTTTTTATTTTGAGGGAGAGAGAGAGAGAAATTGGTGGTTATTGGTTGTGTGTGTGTGAGAGAGAGAGATAGAGATGTTAGTTTTTAAAAATAGAAATATAATTCCAATATTATGTGCAATATATTATATAGTAGGATCACTAAAAGAACAACCAAACACATAAACAATAGACACAATAATTTGACCTGGGAAACCACAAAGGAGAAAACCCAATAACCTTCTAATAGAGATCTAAGTTCAAAGTACAACATACATCCAGATACATAGCAATTACATAGAGATGAAGACAAGCCCCAAGAATAAGGGAGAAACTCCTCCTAAGATAACGAAACCCATAAAATAGTATTCCTTGTTGTTGTAGCGAACTTCTCTCTTAAGTGGAGCGAAATTGCTTGGTGAGAAATGAGGAGTGATCCTTCTATTTATACTTTTTTCATGTTGAGATTTTCAATTTTAGATTGGGGTCGACTTGTTTTCTTTGCATGGGACAAATTCTCTTTGTGGCATCATAATTATTATTTTGTTCTTTCTTCTAAGGCCGACTTGGTGAGGATGTCTGATGTAGCTACAATATCAACACTCCCTCTTATCTAGGGAGGAATCATCATACTAGAACACATCTGGATATCATATGAGCATCACAGCTGTCTTGAAAATATCTATATCATAAGGAAGGTATTTTGACACGACTCTGTCCATTAAGAAGCATCAACAACTCAACCTAGTCCATCAGGGATTTAACATGCACTAACTCAATCCAATCCATTGGGGATTCAACATGCACTAACTCAATCCAATCCATCGGAGAGCCTACATGTAATAACATGCACCAACTCATTCCATCGAGGAGTCAACAACTCAACCCAGTCCATCGGGGAGTACACATGCACCAGCTCAATCAATTCCATCGACGAGCCTACATGTAATATGTACTAGTATGCACTAGCCTCTCCACCCTGTCACAGGGTGTCTGAGAGATCTCCCCAATCCATCACAAAGTGTCCTAGAGAGTGCACTAGTCTCTCCATCCCATCACAGGATGTCCGAGAAATATCCCCACTCTGTCAAAGGATGTCCAAGAAATATCCCCACTCTGTCATGGGATGTCCGAGAAATCTCCCCACTCCATTGCAAAGTGTTTGGGACAATGGATTGGACTCTCCACCCCATCACAGGGAGTTTGAGAGATATCCCCACTCCATCATAGAGTGTCCAGGATAATGCATTGTCCTCTCCACCCCTTCATAGGGTGTCCGAGATATCTCCCCACTATGTCACAGAGTGTCTAGGAGAATGTCACTATAAAATCATCCTTCCCTCTCAACGAGGGAAACATTCTCTACTACTCCAAGACTTTCACGAAAGTATACAAAATTTGTCTTGAGAAGAGGATTGATAAGAATGCTAGAAATCTACTCATCTATGGGAACATAATGGAATTGGAATGCACCTCTCTACACCATATCATAGATGTAATCAATACTGAATCTCAATATGCTTCGACTTATCATGGAATATTGGATTCACTGATAGCTACACACAGCTCTGGTTGTCACAATGAATCAATGTTGGCTCTAGATTCTGACCAAACAATCCAGTAAGGAGTTTTCAAAGCCACATAACTCCTCGAGATGCAACATATACTGCAATATAATCAACCTCTACAGTACTTAGTGCCACTATGGTGCCATTGAGGACTGCTTCCTTCTACACCAGGAAATCACGACAAATCCCAAATTGAAGCAACACCCGGAGGTACTCTTCCTGTCTACAACACTCCCATCCCAATCAGAACTAGAATACCCCTACAATATCATGTCACCACTAGAATCATATCTCAGTCCATACCCCACTATGCCACACAAGTATCTAAACACATGTTTTGCAGCAACCCAATGTACCTATCTTGGCTCACACATGGATTGGATGAGGGCACCAACTACAAAATAGATATTTCATCTAGTGTTGACCAAATACATCAATGACGCAATCAACTATCGATACATGGTGGGATCTATCAAATTTGAATCGAAAGTAGAGTCTCTCAACTTATTCAAATTTGAGTCCATCATTTTGGCCATGGACTTGTAGTCCATCATCCCAAATCTCCTCATGATGTCAATGGTGTACTTCCCTTGACTTAAGAATATTTCATCATGCTTCGCCATACTTCTAGTCCCAAGAAGTAGTGCATCAAACCAAGATCCTTCATTTAAAATTTAGAGATTAACTTCCCTTTACACCATTTAGTAAGTTTCTCGGCTCCAGTGAGAAAAAAATCATCAACATAGAGTACTAGAATGAGGGGCTCTCCATACAAAACATTTTTTTAAAGGTTGGGGTATGCATCACTCTTGGCAAATCCCAAGCTCACCAATTATCCATCAATCCGAGCATACCAATCATGTGGTTCTTGCTTGAGTCCATATAAGTATTTATTTATTCTACATAGCTAGGACTCCTTCCCATGGATCACAAAACCCTATGGATACTCGATGTATACTTATTCCTCGATCACACCATTGAGGAAGACAATTTTAACATACATTTGATGCAACTTCCATCCCATAGATGGAGCAATAGAGATGATCATCCTGATGGAAGTATATCGAGCAATATGAGCAAATGTCTCATCATAATTAAATCTCTCTTTTTGAGAGAATCCTTTAGCCACAAATCTAGCATTGTGTTTCTCAACACTACCATCTGCTCCATCTTTGATTTCATAAATCCACATGGAAGTCACTACTAACTTTCCCCCAGGTCTCGACACAACTTCCCACTCATCATTCTTCATGATGGATTGATATTCTTCCTACATCATGGCATCCTTCCATACCTATTGGCTGGAAGTCTCATAGATGAAGGGCTCTAAGTCATAATGTGTTTCGTTAAGGACACATAGCTTGAGAATATATGAGGTATCTTGCTTTCTATAAAAGTACTACATTGTGCTTCATTCCCCTTTTCATGTCCCCATTTTGATATCGCCATGGAGTTCCATGTACCATCCCTACTTATCCTTCATCGTTCTCCTAACCCATTAGTTCCATGGGTGAATAAATAATTAATTAGGATCAAATGGCATAATAAATGTTTGGAATGAATATAGTTTGGATAATGTAAGTGCATATTTAATTATTAATTTTTATATTTTTGAGTGGATAATGCTTAAGTAGGGCCCAAGAGGGTGCATGGAGGATGAAATGACTTCATGTAATGTTTCCAAATAAGAAATAAGGAGAAAGAAGGACAAAAACATAAAAAGAAAAGAAAGGAGGAAAGGCAAGAAAAGGAGAGAAAATCAGATAAAAGTAGGAATGTGGTAGGAAAAGCAATAAGATAGAGAAAATCAAGAAAAAAATAAGTGGAAAGTAGTAAAATCAGAAAGCAAGAGAAAACAAAACAAAGCAAGGAAACAGCCAGAAAGCACAAAGTTTCCAATTCAAATAGGGAGGGCACTAGTGTCCAATTTCAATGCATATAATTTAAGTATTACTTGCCCAAGAAGAAATATAAGTCATAAAATAAGGTGATTCACCCACTCTCAGTTTTTTTGGTCATTTTATTATTGTCTTGAGAGCTTGCTTTTTAGAGGTTGGGTGATGCTCCTCAACAAACTTTGGGTGATTGGAACCATTGCAAACCTTGTTCCATTTAATTTCTCTAAATTACAAAGAAACCAATGCAACTAATAGAATTGAAAGTGGAGATCTTATTTTCCATCCAGTACATTTGAATGAGTTCAACTGAAGAAGAAGATATCTTGTTGATCATTGCCCCAACACAAGAGTTTCATCCAGTTAGAAGCATACTTCATGAGAGTGTAGTTTGTAAGTGGTAGAAGATGTCATGTGTCTAATATGATAAATAATGTCATTCTCCATCCCATGAGTCAAATCTGGTGGTAAATATTTTCTTTCTTATCATACAATCCATCAATTTTTTTGTATATTGTAAGATCCTAATCCCTTGGGGGTTTCTTACAATTTTGATGTAAAAAGAATGAATAAAAATAAAAATTTGTAATTCAAGGTTTATTTTGTCATATAATAGGTTATAATACTTATTACTATACATTTTTTCAGATTTATTAAATTAAAGGAGTCATTTAAATGATCATATAGCTAGACTAGCTCATTCATGGGTCAATTTTGACTAGTTTTCCAGTTTTTGTAATAAAATGCATTCTATGCATCCAAATTCAGTTATGTAAGTTTTTATAGGTTATTGACACCATATTGAGTCCATTCGAAGCCTTAAACTCAGAATTCATGACCCTATTGCACTGTTTGGGAGAGACTGAATTAGAGCTAGTTGTGCAATTCTGGTTGACAATATTGCTTGTTTTCCCTCCAAACTGAGCCAAATTATTCCTAAACCTAGTATTTTGAGTCCTGCCACTTCCAAGGATATAGTTTTCATATGATGGAGTACCTAGGTATCCTTGGATTATACTTCAACGACAACTGATTTCGAAACATAAATGGTCCCAATACATTCTGAAAATGATACTTGAGCTAATGCATCACTGTTGACATATTTTGATGAAATTTGAATTGGTGTGCCTCTGATATATTTTTTGCAGACATATAATTGAATTTTGAAGATAAATCACCTGATTTTGTGTGAATTTGGAGAGATCCCACTGTATTTGGAATTGATGCAGGCAATTCTAGTTTTGAATTCTAGCACCTAGTTTCGATTTTTCTGATTTGAATCTTGTGTTTGAGAGAATATCTCCATAAATATGATTGGGTATATTATAGTGGTATCAGAGAAATTTCCTCTACTCCCATGGAAATTAATCTCTCACGTATTACCCCCGTTGTTAAGCCCCAGACTTATGATCCTTTATGTGACTTATGTTCTTTTGCATCATGGACTTATGATATTTTATATGATTGTGGACTTATGCTCCTTTGCATGATTAATTTGACTAGATACTTATTATTAATGTTTGATAACATGACTTTGGACTTTGGCACTATAATTGATGTTAATGTTATTACTAGAATCTCTATTATCTTTGAATGTTGTTACTATTGATTAAATAAACAACTGGCTCACCAAAGGAAACTAAAAGATTATGGGGGACCATGGATTCCAAAAAGTGAGGGGGAATGGGGATATCCCTAGAACCTTATAACTTGTTGTTGTATTAATTTTTTCCATCTCAATTCATATTTGCACCTTGGTGAGACTAATAATGTTGGTCACCCAAACCTTGTACAACAGACCCTATTCTTAATAATTATGGACTATGGAGTTAATATTGCATATTTTGCAAATCTTAGTGGGCCCATTTTTCTAGGGCACCATCCTTGGGAAAATATTCCCTCACATTTATGTGTTTATGGTCATTTATGATCCCTTTTCCTAGTTTTTAGGGGTTGCAAGCTATTTTATAGCTTCCACTCTTACACCATGCATTGATGATCATATTTTTGTGCTTTCATGATGTTTATGACCCTATCAGATGCCCTCTCTCACCTATTTCGCCTTCCTTGATGTTTTTTAACCCCCTTTATGAATTAGTGTGCCTCTATTTGCTCTTCATGGATCCACTCAGTTTTTGGTAACTCCTTCTCATGGTTCTAATTTGGGAAAGGGGATATTTTCACTAAGCCACCAGTCCACTAATTAAAGTTAAGTCTCCATGATGAATCTTAAACCTTACTTCTATCTAATTTTAGTTGATCCCTTTGGGTTAGAGTTGGCCTCCTTATGCTATAAATTCACAGGCCCTCTCCTTGTTGAAGTTAATCTTTAGCTTTGGAACATGTGACTTATGCTATCTAACCGTGTTGGGAATGTTGATATTATTAAGAGTATGTTGAGACTTAGAGGGAGTCTATTTGTTTCCCTTTTCTTCCATTATATCACTCTACTAGTCTAGTTTCTCACACATGAATACAAGAAATGGGAATGGCGAGCTAGGTTACATCCCATAAGCAGTTAAGACAACCAAGAAAGTAGGAGTGGGAAGCATTGTAGCTCTCATAAAAGGTAGTTTTGAGAGTAGTGAGATTAAGTGAGCCTCTACCTATGGATCCATGGTATCATATTGGGGGTGAATTTTTCAAGCGAGGAAGGCTTGACGATGTCTACGGCTGGGAGGAAAGTTTTCCAGCTGTGACCAGTTGCCCATATTGTGAGATAAGTATCTCTCTTATGTTATGTTTTCATTACATTAATTTATTTGGTATATGTGAAATGATGGATGATTGGTTGTTTGAGTGCTCATGTATTGAATTTCAGGATCTGCATGGAGGAAGGATGAATTGCATATAATATGGAATTGAGTTTCTATTCTCGTTACCTTTTTTCTATTCTTCTTCTTCTTAACCATAAATTGTAATTTTGGCTCTATTGTATTGAGAGGGGCGCAACCATATTATTTTCTTCGACCATCTATGCTCATTTTTTTGTTGTGAGTGTTAAAACAGTAATTTGTTTCTTCAAATTTTGGTTTTGTTTCTTGAGTTTTGGTTTGATTTTCATTTTATTTGAAGTAACTCTTTTGTTTTAAGTTAGATTATTTGTTTCCTTTAGGAAAATTTTTGGTCGTTAGGTAAACCTTTGAGCTTGGCTTTTATATTTTAGTTTATTTGTTGATCCTTTACTTTTTATGGGGTTTTTAAAGGTCATTATATCAAAAAAATGGATTCACAAATGATTATTCTGAGCCTAGTAATGCATAATCATTACCCTAGCAGCTTTTAAACTACATGCAAAATGATCAAAAGCTGAAAAACAACGATAAAATAGCACTTAAAATATTCTTGTAGTGCTGGGGTTAAAAAGCAATGAAGCCGCGCTACAAGAATATCGTGGCCTTTATTTTTCCCGGTTTTCTAGCAAAATTTTGTCACGATTTCAAATGCTGAGCGACTAATCCCCTGCTGTGAGCTGTTTGCTACGTGTGAACTCCAGATTTATCATGATTCCAAGCGTTTCCAAGTCGTGAGGCAAAACGTGGTGATCATTACTCATAACGCGTTTGAGCTTGACAGGTAGTAGCGAAATTTGGTCTAATGCGAAGTGAATTTTTGCATGCATGCATGTTTGATGATAGAGAACTTAATAGAATGACGGTTCCTACCTAAAAACACGGAGATTACAGTTGCAGAGATAGTGCAGGTTTTCATAGTCGCCCAGAAAACTAGGGCTTCTTCTTCTTGACACCTGGAGTTAAATTGAGCCTGCAGAGACATCTGTAATTTTCGGGCCGGTACTCAGATAGCGTGGAGAGCGGTTTAAAGCATCTACAGTCAGGTATTCCACGATAAGCCAGTATCACTGCAAGTTTGGGGCTTTTTCGGTGGGGTTCGTTTTAACCCAAATTGATCAAAAGAAATGATAAATTATGCTTTAAAATAAAATTTCGGCCAGACAAATAGTCATACAAGATGCTGTGAGAAGCTAGACTGAATGAGCATTGAAGATAGCAGTTTTTGATAAAATTTGACTCTGTCAAAGTTTAAACTGAAGTGATGTAAGGATCCTATACATTGACATTGTTTTTGATGTCTGAAATTGATTCTCTGTTGACAAATAATACAAAAGGAGCCAAATACCTTAAAGTTGTAGGGAGACTTAGGTTGCAAGGAGACCTACGTGGTTAGGTGTGAAAGTTTATTGTTTTTGGAAACAGATGGAGACAGCAACGAGTTAAAAGCTTGAAGACAGATGAAAGCCTAGTATTATTTTGATGTTCAAACTGATGAGAGCTGAAAATGACAAAGTTTGAGATTATTTCTGCCTTATATTTCTCTCATTCAACTTCTGAACAGTCTGCAATTTATCTAGAAGGTTGACAGTCGATATTTTTCTTGTAAACTTTTATTGTGCAGGGATTGTCTATACATGTTTCTGGCAGATTATGATACTAAATACACAGGTTTTATGTTTCATGCTGGAGATGGATTGTCATTAGAGTAATTGAAATGGAATGACAGTTATCAGAGGCAGTGAGGAGTTTAGAATACTTCATTGATATAAATTTCTTATGACTGTAAATAAGCCCAGCCTGTATTAAGAAAACAAAAGGAAATGTCAGAGAAGAGTAAAGAGAGCTGTTTGTGAAACCTGAAGGTTTTGGAAAGGAAACATCACCTGGTTGGTCATTAATTGAATCCTAAAAACTTATACAGTTTCATCCTCTAAAGGAAAATGGGCAAGAGTGGTAAAATTAATAGAGCAGAACCTACTGATGTAGGGTTGATTGAAAAGCTCCCTGGATGTGTTGAATTGTTTCAGCAAGCAGGTTGGATGGAATTTTTAAGAAGATAGATGGGCATAATACAGAGGTGTCCTGTAAGTTTGCTCAAAGTTTAAAAAATGACATGGTGACCTTTAATACTCTCAAATTCAAGCTGACAGTAGAGTTGATCTCAGAAGCCACATGGATTAAAAATGAGGGTAAACCATGGTTCAAGAAGCTGCCTTTTGACTTTGATCCACAAAGATATCTTTTACGAAATGTCATCCCTGATTGGAATAAAGGAATCCTTATTCAAAATTTTAGAAAGGAGTGGGTTGAGCCAATCAGGATACTGCAGAGCTATGTTACTTGTGAGGGAAGGTACGCTTATGTATACAAGTACCACTTCAGGTTTTTGCAACACATGGTGGGGGTGTCAAAGATGAGGTTGCCATTTTTCTTTTTGAAAAGCTTGCAGAAAATGTCCAGTAGGGTTAAGCAGCATGAAGATCATACATCTCAATCAATCTTTCATCACGGGCTGATTAAACTGATTATTAACACTGTTTTGCAACATGAAGGGAAGACCTGGGACTTTTTTATCTTTTGGTCTGGTTTTCAAACCAAAGAAGAAGACCAGAAACCCAAAAGGCAAGCTGACAAGGGTAAGGTTTTGATGAGAAAATTAGGACAGAAGCCTAAGCTGGAGGTTAAAGAAGAGGTCAAAACTGAGAAAATATCAGAGCAAGTGGAAGAGGAAAATAAACCCAAAGTATTTTCAGCTAGTAGCAAAGGCAAGTACTCACTGTTTGAAGATCAAAAGCAACTGCTACAGCCCATGGTACCAACAGAGGATCCTCATGAAAGAAAACTGCTGATACAAAAAAGGTGGCTGTACATGAAGAAGAATTGCAAGTCAAACAGAGAAGCCCCATTACTATATTGTCTGATGATGAAGGTTACCTTTTAGAAGAGGAGCAGGTAGAAAAAAATACAGTTGAAGCTGAAGCCTACAGATAAATTCCTACTTCAGGCAGCAAAGTAACAAAACCTAACAGAAAGAGGAGTAAACTTGAAGCAGTGGAATTGGCTGCTATCCAACATCAAGGAAAGGAGCTGAAAATGCCGAGAGAAAAAACATCATATTTGATACCTAAAACTACGTCAAAGAACAAGCTAAGACTGAACATGAAAAAATTGCTCAATCCCAGGTTAAACACAAATGAAGTTACCGTGTTAGATGATGTATCTCCTGATGAAAATCCAAAAATTAAGAAAGCTAGCAGAAAAGGGAAGAAGCCAGCAGCTGTAAAAGCTCCTTATGTACATCCTACAGAAGTCAAGAGTTCATCAAAATCATTAAAAGATTCAAGCAAGCCTGCATCTAAATTATCTGCAATAATTCTTGAGATAAAAAATAAACTCTTAAAACAGCAGCAAGAAGAGAAAGCTAAAATATGTCCTGTTGAAAATCAAGAGTGGGAAGAAGAAGATGAGCTTATACTCAGGGAAGTAGGAATTATAAAAGAGCCTAGTATTCCTACTAATTTCTCAGACTTTTTAATGAAGGATGCAAATATACCTGAGATCCCTAGTTTTGATGAAGAAAAATTGCAGGAAAGTATTCAGCAGTATAAGCAACAGATGAAATACTTACAAGATGTTAATGATGGGTTGATGAAAGTTAATAGAGGGCTTATAGAAGAACTGCAGGATGTCCATAATCATTTCCAGGAGCTTTCAGAAGTATCCAAAGAGGTTCTCAAAAGGAAAAGAGCTACTGACATGCATTCCACAAAGTTGGAGAAGACAGTCCAGGACCTACAACAGAGAAACAAGGAGCTCATCAAGAAGATTAATGACATGGAGCAGGAGCAGAAGAAAGATAAAAGGAAGGATCAAGCACTAGATGGCATTGCCCTCTTAGCTGAGGCAGCGAAAAGGCTATGAATCAGTTGTTCATTTAGTTAGTTGTTATCTTTTGATAAACACATATGTTAATGATTTACTATTTTTAGCATATTTTGTAATTTTGTAAGTTTGTACTTTTTACTTTACCCCAACGAGTTGATGGAGGCAGTTAGGGTTTTAGACCCAACTGATTTTGTAAAGAAACTCTATTTAGAGAGATAGGAAATTCATTGAGAGGGTTCTGATTTTTGGGAGCTATAGGAGGTCTGCAGACTGTTTGTATCTTCAGACTTGTTCAGAGCTAAGTATTGTGACTCTTATAAGCATTTGCTGATGAAATTATGAGATATATATGACTTTTCCCCTTCAATTTATTCTGTGTTGGCTTCATTATTGAACTTGTTTAGTTTATTAATAGATATATTCATTGCTGGTTAATGTGTATTTGCTGGTAATGCTTGTCTGTTATGTATGAACCTCAGCATTGTTTTTCTGTTGGATCTTGTTGATATATCATGCATCTTTATCATCTTTTGTTTATGATTTAGTTGTTATTTTGTTTCTGAATGTATTCCCTGATAGTCCCTAAAGATTACAACCATTAAAACACTACAGAAACCCTAAACTTTATCTGTTTTATTGAATTTTATCTTGAGTGTGTGTTGGCTTGTTTCTTTGCCCTTAGAAACAATTTCTAGCACAAAGAGTGAGATCTCTTCCATTCCGTCTAGAGCAGTGTTTCTAGTGAACGACACCTTTTGTTTTATTGAAAAAGCTTTACGGATGACCAAGATATGTTTGTTTTGGTCCGACAGTTTTCCAGTGCCAAGATGAGTGCACCTGTCATTTGATTGTAAATAATTTGTTTACATATTTGTTCTTAGTTGTAGATATGAGGATGAGTGATGTATTCTAGATTTAAAATTAATCGATGGCTAGAGGGTGGCAGCTATACGATCTGATTTTTATTAGTGAGAGATGACTATAGGGGACAATCAACGGGAGTTGATTTTGAGGGTTGTAGTTGCATCCGATGTTCTTTGTTTTCTATGGTTTCGGTGTGGCTGTAGCTTGTAACCTATGGATGTTCCAAGTTATGTGGGTTTCCTTACTTTTTATCCTCACTAACAACACACACATAACAACATTGAAAAGTAGATTAATGTGCAAATAATCAATGACATCAATACTTGATTATTTATAAACTATGCTATCAATCAAACCAAAAGTACATAAATGAGCTATTCACACCGAATATGATGTTTATCATGTAAAATTGATGTTCTTGTTTCAATTACGACCCTTAGTTTTCACTTTGGAAATTATTAATTGAGTGTCGTAATTAATTATTTAATTAAGTGGCATAATTAAACAATTAAGTGTTGCAACTCTAGTTATAATTCAATATCTAGAGTTAAGTTTCAATTTATTTGGGTGAATGGTTAGTCAGCTCAATAGTAATTTATCTATATCCGTTTTGCTTAAAATTAATTTAGTCTTAATTTTAGCACCTTTGGCCTTATCTCAAGGTTTGGGGACATCACATCTGAAGCTAATGAAGTTGCAGCCATGAGACTTGTTCCAATTAGTAATGATTTTGAATGGGATGAGGAGCAAGCATCCTATTTAGATGATGATATCATGTATGTTGATGGTGGACTGCATATGGCACATGAGAATTTTATGTGTCACACAATATACCTTGGAGGTAGAGGGGATATTTGTGAAAAGAGGAGGAAGGAATCAAGAGAGGAATCAATTTGTTATACCTCTCACAATAAAGGATAAGAAATAAGGACCAAATGTGAATTTTCATTGGATGCGGTTGCTTCTTACTTGAAGAGATTTTTTTGATCCTCTTCAAGAATATACTCCAAGAATATTGATCCTAAGAAAACTAAGGAGGAAGCTTCACTAGTTCATTCAGAGAATCAAGAGCCAAGGACCAATCGACCATCAAAGGAGAAGAGCAACAATAGTCCAAAAGAAGAACCATGTAAGTTCCTCAAGTGAATGCATTGAGCAGAAAGAAGAAGACATCAAGCTAAGGTATGAAGGTAAAGCTGATTTTTGTAGTAGAAATGTCTTCTTGCACCAGTTTTAAGAATTCCCCATCTAATGTTATGAAAATGAAAGCATATAGTTTTCTAATGCTAAAGTGGGTGTTAAGGATGAATTTGGTGTTGTGGATTCATGCCACAAGAAAATTGATAATACATTGCAACCCTTATAAATCATGCATATAAACCTTACTAATGAAGGATGATCATCAAATTAACTTGATGTAAATTCCATGGATTTAAATACAAGGGATACTGAGGAACATTGCAAGAGGGGAGGCCAAACCACAATGAAAGAGGCTATTGGCAGTTTGGAGAGTAAATCCACTCATCGACACCCAAGATTCTTTGTTGGAGAGTAAATACACTCATGAACACCCCATATTCTTTGTTGGAGAATTTGAGATCACTATAGGGGATATGGAAGATATGATTGGTAGAGATGAAACCAATTGTGGAGCATATTTATAGGAAGAGAAAATACCATCCCTCCAAGTATCCTTAGAACTTCATTATGGAGAAAATGACAAGCACCCACTAGTTGAGAGTGAACCTTGAAGTTTGGCAGAGGAACAGGCCATCATAACTACACCACATGAAGAGATAGAGGTGTCACAAATATATTTCCACCATTCTTATTTTTTCACTCATCAAATTCCCTTATTTCAGATAGATATGGAAACCACTTTAGGTGAGAAGATTGGCATGGTAGAGCCTTCTAGTGCTGAGGTTCAAATTT
Organism: Pseudotsuga menziesii; assembly: GCA_001517045.1. Taxonomy (NCBI): domain Eukaryota; kingdom Viridiplantae; phylum Streptophyta; class Pinopsida; order Pinales; family Pinaceae; genus Pseudotsuga; species Pseudotsuga menziesii. The sequence continues at coordinate 168,393 of LPNX010945503.1, forward strand.
TTGAGAAGGTTGATTTGTTAGAAGAGAGTTTGCATGAATCTAAAGAGGTGCATGGACACACATGTGATCAAATGTATGTGGATAATGGTGCACATGAAATTTTGGAGGATCCTCATGTGTGGGGTAAACTTGAGAAGTTTTCAAACTCACAAGTGTTAGAAGGAAGCATTGACTTGCATGATGATTGAAAGGTAGTTGTTTTTATCCAGGGATATTATGAGACTCCTTCATGTAAAGAAGAATTAGGTTTGATAAAGGTGGCTGATTACATCCCACTTGGATCAACAAGAAAATAAATCTATTCATCCATGGATTGGGTGGGTAGATACATAACTAATATGGAGATCCAAGGTGTTCCAGACTCGGTCACACTGGTAAGGTTTACTTTTTCATATGTGATGAATCTATTGCATCATTTGATATTGTTATGTTATGTGAGCAAAAACCAAGGAATCTATGAATACAACTTGGTTGCATTTCTACACACCCATTCATGCCTTGGGGGAAGGAAGACATAGCATATGAAGTGTTGTCTTATGGCATGAAATTTGTTGTGAATCATGATAAGGTTATTGAATACCTTCCATCTGGTAGACTTCCTGATAAAGGAGTGAAACACAAGGTCAAGTTGAATATGGGTGCCGCACCCAACATGATCTCATCCTCCAAGAATCCCATTTAATTAGAAAGTATAAGATTGCAACCACATGGAAGACACATTACCATTTTTTACATAACCATTATCACCATAAAGCATGCAATGGATAAGTTTAAACAATACCCATTGTGGAGCAAATGTGTGGTCAAGATTGATCAAAATAGTTGGATGAATTTCACAACACCAAAACATCCCAATGATCGAGAACCAAGTTTGGTAAGTAAAGTTCAAATCTATAATGTTGATCATGTATGCAAGAATGTAGTTAAATATGTTCTTAATTCTTTGAAATATTCAATTGTTTGGGGAAGCCATTTAGTAGTAGAGTTTTCCAATGGTAGTGTTGCATATGACCCTCAAAAAGTGTTGATCCAAATTGTACAATTTTAGGTCATGAAAGAAGTTATCTATTGGGTTCCAAAATTAGTTTGCATGAAGGAACATATGGGGATTCCCATGATGTGGTCCTAATGGGGAACTCTCTTGGAAGGGAAACTATGGCACAACCAAATATCCTTCGACCTTGAAAACATATCAAGAAATACGAAGGTGAAAGTGAAGGTCTAATTAAAGAGTTTCTTGTACTTGGTTCACAAATATTCACGTGATTCCATTTTCCTCCACAGTTCCTTGGAAAAAATAAAAGTGTTGAATGGCATAAAGACAAGTTCCTTCTCAAGGCTGATATCTACTTTGGCCATCTTCAATATCGAAGGAAGGAAGAGATTTTACAAGAGATAATTCATTTTGGCCATTAAAACTACTCGATATCCCCATGCATTAGGATTGGAATGGTTGATGCATTTATGGTTTCCCCTCCATCCAAATATTGCATAAACAAGGTGTTGGGAAAACACATTAGAGGAAGTTTGAGGTCTAAAATGGGCCTCCTAAGGAAAATAATAAAATAATAGTTATTAATTTTTAAGCTATTTATTATTTTTGGGGTAGTGGGGTCCATCAAAAGTATGCAGTGTGGGTACTCGTTGGATGCAGAATTAAATTCCGCATCCAACGAGCTCTCCCGCTCGAAATTTGAGTAAAAACACAGGGAGATATGTCAAAAATACGAATGAAAAAAGTAGTTTTCTTTTATGACAAATATGTCAATTCAACCATTATGGTTGACTCATTTTATTGAAATTCTATTGGTTCCTGAATTCCAACTCACAAAATTTATTGTTGGCGTGTTTTCTTATAAGGCCCATTTTAGACTCCAAATTTCCTCTGATGAACTTGGTAAGTATGTACTAGTTATTTTTTATCATATTTTGACCTGCAACAAGATTTGGAAAGAATGCACACACCATTGGGAACTATGCTAACCATTTTGACAAAGAAAAATTTACATGAAAAGTTGTCTAAATACAAACCTGGAATGATGGGAATATTTCTTATTGGCCATGAAAATAAGAAAGATGGTAAAAATACACACATGGAGCAGTTTAGGGCCATTCTTGATTGGCCAAAGAAAGTCATTGAGTTGGGAAAATTATGCTCCTACATTTCTTCCCACATGTCCAATGGAATGTATTCATTCCAACCTTGGTATTGGTATGAAAATCACATCTATATGGATCAGAATTATGAGGATGGAAATGCAAAGGTAGCAAAGGTTTGGAGCCAAGATAATCAAGGAATCCAAGAGGCACTCCAAAGCATTCTTCAAATAGTACAAAATAAAGAGCAGGTGCATGAAGACAAGAGCAAGAGGGAGTGAAGCTTCCAGTTGGTTGATTTGGCACATCACAGATTGCATCCATACAAGAAATCCCATTCATATGAGAAAAGGGATCCAAAGTTATGGACAATCCTATATGGTCCATGCAAAATTAATAAGAGGATTGGGAAGGTTACTTATGAGTTGGGGATTCCCAAGGGAGGCTCGGGATACATTACAATTTATGTCTCTCATTTCATGGAAACAACTGAGCAACAAGTGACCATATCAAAGGATCTTCTTCCAACTAATGAGGGACACATGACTCATGTTCCTAAAAGGATTCTGCACATATGGAGAAATAGAGTCATCCAAAAGTATCCCGTGTAGTGGAAATGGTTGCTTAATGAGGATGTAACATGGGAAGAAGAATAAATTTTGAAGAACCATGGATTGAAGTTGCTTGAGGACAAGCACTTTCGGGAGGGGAGGAGTGTCATGTCCCCATTTTTATATCAGCATGGAGTTCCATGTACCATCCCTAGTTATCCTTGATCATTCTCCTAACCCATTAGTTCCATGGGTGAATAAATGCGTGGAATGAATATAATTTGGATAGTGCAAGTGCATATTTAATTATTAATTTTTATATTTTTGAGTGGATAATTCTTAAGGAGGACCCAAGAGGGAAAATGGAGGATTAGATGACTTCATGTAATGTTTCCAAATAAGAAATAAGGAGAAAGCATAAATCCAGAAGAAAGCAGGACAAAATAAAAAAAAAAGACAAGAAATCAGGAAAGACAGGAGAAGCAGTAAGGCGGAGAAAAGTAGGGAAAAAGCTAGTGAAAAGCAGTAAAAGTAGATAAAAGAAGAAAGCAAGGAAAAACAGAATAAAGCAAGGAAAGAGCCAAAAATCACACAGTTTCCAATTCAACCAGGGAGGACGCTAGTGTCTAGGTTCACTGCATCTAATTCAAGGAATACTTTCCCAAGAATAAATATAAGTTATAAAATAAGGTGATTCACCCGCTCTCACTTTTTTTGTTCATTTAATTATTGTTTTGAGAGCTTGCTTCTCAGAGGATGACTGATGTTCCTCCACTAGCTTTGGGTGATGTGCCCCATTGCAAACCTTGTTCGAGTTCCTTTCTCTCAGTTATAATGTAGCCAATGAATCCTTTAAAATTGAAAGTGAATATCTGATTTTCCATCCAATACATCTAACTAAGTTCAAGTGAAAAAGAAGAGATGACGTCGATCGACATTGCTCCAGCATAAGAGTTTCATCCAGTTAGAAGCATACTTCATGAGGGTGCAGTTTGTGAGTGGTAGCAGTTGTGGTGTGTCCAAGATGGATCAATAATGTTATTCTAAAACCCATGAGTCGAATATGGTGGTGAATACTTTCTTTCTTATCATGCAATCCATCAATTTATTTCTATATTGTAAAATCCTCATTCCTTGGGGGTTTCTTGCAATTTTGATGTAAAAAACTAACGAAGACAACTCCAAATTCATGATTCAATATTTCTATTTTCATACCTTTTATTGTATACTTTTGCAGAGTATTAAATTAAAGGAGTAATTTAAATGATCAGAAGGATAGACTAGCTCATTCATGGGTCAATTCTGACTAGTTTTTTTTTTTTTTTTTTCCATAAAATGCAGTCTACATATCCAAATTCAGTTTTGTAAGTTTATATATGTTATTGAAACCCTACTGAGTCCATTAAAATTCTTAAACTCGGAATTTATGGCCCTCTTACATTGTTTGGGAGATCCTGAATTGTAGTTAGTTGTGGAGTCCCAGTTGACAATATTGCATGTTTGACCTCCAAACTGAACCGAGTTGTTCCTAAACATACAATTTTGAGTCCAGGAAAGTCCAAGGATCTAATTTTCATATTATAGTGTACCCATGTATCCTTGCATTAGTCTTCAATGATAACTGATTTTGTAACATAAATGGTCCCATTACTTTGTGCAAAGGATACTGGAGCTAGTGTAGCCTTGTTTCTACATTTTGATGAAATTTGACTTAGTGTGCCTGTTGGAGTCATTTACCCAACATGCACACTTAATTTGGTCAATTTTCCCTTGTTAAACCACTGTCCTAAGTTCAATTGACTTAATTGGCATCAGATGAGCACACTATGACATCAACATGATCACACCCATGCCTACCTTCAATCAGGGAGGTTAACTGGGCGTCCTCCTTCAATCGGGGAGGCTAATTGGGCTTCCTCCTTCAATCAGGGAGCCATTCGGGGGTGATCTGAGTGTCATAAATGCACCTAATTTCTAAATGATTGTTACAATCAATTAATACAAGTGGTGAAGGAACCTCCATTCATTTATTTGATTATTTTTATTATTATTTATGAACTGGAGACAACTAGGGTGCCTCCAACCACTTCTGATGACCAGTTTGACTTCAGTTAACCTCATATGAGTTCATTGGATTTAATGATGCACTACCACTTGTTGATTTGCATGCAGTGACATGTGTCTGAGCTGATTTCAGTTAGACTCAGTCATCCACTGCACTCTGATATAGTTAGGGCTCAGTTGAGTCAATCACGGCTTGATTAGTGGGTTAACTAGGTGTGTTTAATGTGGCTGACATTCAGTTAAGCTACACCCATTCATTCAATTCAAATTACCTCATTGGGAATTAGAATTGTCTTAGAATTCATGCACCTTGCATGATCGTTGTATTTGATTATACAGAGCTGCTACTCCTGTTGCATCACTATTATTCCATTTTCATGCTTAATTGTCTGAAATCTCTTATGAGACTGTGTTTTAGTCCCTAGATTACTGTGACAAATTAATATAGTATTAGATCTCATGGTGGGATGAAGCTCATATCTCTCAAAAACATGGTTTTTGAAAGATCTTGCATGAAAAATTGAGAAAAAGCTCAAAATTCTAGCACTATACCAAAAGCCAAGGCTTACCACTTAATACCCCAATTTAAGGAATTGTTGATCAAGATTGATTGATCAATTATGCTGGGTGTGATGAAAGCCTAAAATGTGCAGGCTGTTTGACCTTATGGTGCCCCTTTTGTTGTGATTTGCAGGTTTTAACAAGTGAAAAGCATTCGCTATAACATTTTGAGATGGATTCTTTCGTCGAACTCTTGACTCTGTTCAATTTCCATTCATGCAAAGGATATATGGAGAACCAGCTACATGCCAGAGGACTCTACCGGGTCACTATGGACACTGAAGAAGAGCCTACTCATGTGATAGACAAAGCTAGATTCTTGAACAAGAAAGATGAAGCATTCAGTTTCTTGTGCCTCTCTATTTCTAGGGATCTTCTTTTCCACCTCTCGGGATTGAAGAATCCAAAGGAAATTTGGGACAAATTGGACACCCTGTATGGAAAGTAGGATGATTTGAGAGTTTATCAACTTGAAAACGATTTGATGTCTCTCCAACCTTCCAATTTCAAGATATTAAACGATTTTTTCACAAATTTCAAGCACATTGTCTTACTGTTGAAGCAGTGTGAGGTGGAGAAGGAGGATGATAAGCTCATCCTCACCTTTCTCTCCAAACTTGGAGCTGATTATTCAGTGTTTTTCTCTACATTCTGTGTGGGGAATCTTACAACCCCTGGATGGAAGATGCCTTCACTCAATGCCTTCATTGAGTCCCTAGCAAGTGAACATGATAAGCTTGTCCAGATGGGGATCATCAGATCCTCCCGTGATCAATCCCTCTATGCTTCGGGGCCCAAATATTCGATGGGTAAAGGAAAGCAGCAGAAGAACCCAAAAACCAAATTTGAAGCTCCTAAGCCTAAAGTTGAAAACCAATAGCATGAAGAGCCTTCCAGCTCGAAGAAGAACAAAAACAAAGGGCATCATGGAATGGAAAAAGTTAAGTGTTCATACTGTGGGAAGGGATTCCACCCTAAACATGCCTGCATGAAAAATAAACTTGATGAAGCTACTTCTCTTCATGAGAAAAATCACATCAATCTTCCAGAAAGCTTTTGGAGGAGAGATCAGCAAGATCGGGAACCACAACATGAAAGAGGTCATGCTTTCATGGCAAGCACTTCGAAGTCCAAAGCTCTTTTGATATATTATGGAGCTTTGAATCACATGATGGCTGAAAGAGACTTTTTCTCATCTTTGGAGACCAGAAAATCCATTCCCATCCACATGGGAGATGACTCCACAATCATATCCGAAGGACAAGGTACTGTAAATCTTGAGCATGGTTATTTTTACAATGTTCTGTATGTACCATATCTTGCATCAAACCTCCTAAGTTTTTATCAAATGACACATACAGGAGTGGCCAAGAGAGTCTCCTTTAGCATGGATGATGTAGAGATCACATAACTTGCTTCCGAAAAACTTGTAGCAAAAGTCCTCGCAAACCATCATGCAAAATCCTATGAGTTCTCCCATTTTGCGGCGGATGCAAAGCCCACCGCATTGCTGACTCATGGAAATGAGGTTAGTAGACTATGGCATGAGAGTTTTGGACACCCAAAATTTAAGTACTTGTAGAAATTATAGAATAATTCCATGGTTGAAGGCCTCCTGGTCATCAAAGCTACCACCGGAATTTGCAAGGGCTGTGTTGTTGGAAGGCACCCTGAGCATAAGTTTGATTGGGGGAAGGCAATTCGAGCATCATGCATCTTGGGGATGATACATTATGATATCAGAGGACCCATTCATACCATGAATGGATATAGGTACGTTCTCACTTTCATTGATGAATTTTCCAGATATACATGGGTCTTTTTAATCAAAAAGAAGTCGGAAGTCTTGGAAAAATTCATTGATTTGAAGGCATTAATTGAGAATGAATCTAGAAAAAAGATAAAGATTTTGAGATAAGATAATGGTGGGAAGTATATCAGTAATGAGTTTCTGCATATATGTTCCCAAAGTGGTATTCATATCCAACATTCAATCCCCTACACTCCCCAGCAGAACGGTGTAGTGGAGAGGAAGAATCGATCTCTCAAGGAGATGACCACTTGCATGCTGGAATCAAAGAAGTTGGCTACAAATTTGTGGGCTGAAGCCATGACTGTTGCAGAATATATTCAGAATAGAGTGCCACACTAATCCATGAAAGGGAATACCCCTTTCGAATCATATTTTGGACAAAAGTCAGATGTGTCGAATCTGAGGGTGTTTGGGTCCACTGCATGGGCCCTAATTCTGCATGATAAAAGGAGGGCTTTGCAAACGCAAAGCATCGAAGTTATGTTTATTTGATATCCTAATGAATATAAAGGTTCCAATCTGCTGTATATCAGAACAAAACAGATCATCATTGAAAGGAGTGTCATGTTCGATGAGCCTCTTCAGGAGGTAGAACTAGTGAAGGAGAAAACTGCTGAATTTCCTTCCTATTCTACTGGATATTTGGATGATGGAATTGGGGGTGATGACCTTGATTTGGATCCTTTGATTTCTGATATTAGTGTACAACAAACATCAAATATTGAATCAGAACATGAAGTACAAAATCATCTCCCAACTTGGGCTAGACAGACAAGGATCCTCCGCAGGTGAAAACATTGGAAATCCGGATGATCCAAGAAGAACCCGGTCTAATTTCCAAAGAGCAGGTATTGCGCTCTCTTGTACTGATTATTTTCTGTCAAAATATTGTTATTTAATGATAATTTTAGAGCCTAAGTCTTAATACCATGCTCGGAAGGATCCGATATGGCAAGCTTCCATGGACGAAGAGATGAATTCTCTTTAGAAAAACACTACTTGGGAGCTAGTTTCTCTTCCTCCAAGGAGGAAATTGGTTCAATGAAAGTGGGTGTTTTGGACTAAGGTTTATGCTGATGGAACAACCTTAAAATATCAGGCAAGGCTTGTAGTGAAAGGTTTCTCCCAGGTCCAAGGTGTGGACTATCATGAGACTTTTGCACCAGTTGCAAAAATGGACTCCATCCGCCTAGTTTTGGCAATTCCTGCATCTAAGCACTGGGAATTGCATCATATGGATGTTAAGTATTCTTTTCTACATGGTGATATTCATTACAATATATGCATGAAGAATCCCGAGGGCTACATTTATGATCCATCTTTGTTTTGCAAACTAAAGAAGTCACTATATAGGTTAAAACAGGCCCCAAGAGTGTGGTATTCCAAGATGGATGCCTTCCTTCTCTCGAAAAAATTCCGAAGGTGTAAATCAGATATGAATGTGTATATACATCAGTATGATGGTAATTTTATTATTACTGTTTTATATGTTGATGAATTACTGATTACAGGTAGCACAGTTGCTTCTATTTCAGCTATCAAAACTGCACTCCACAATGCATTTGAAATGAGGGATTTGGGGCTCTTGAAACAATTTCTGGGGCTCAAAATTGAGAAAAATATTGATGGGATAATAGTCACTCAGTCCAATTAGACCTATTATTTTATTTTAACATGGCTGAATTTAAGGCCACTCAATTCCCTTTCCTTTCAGGGATCAACCTTGAAGAAGGAAAAAACACACCTCCCATGGACTGCACTATTTATCGACAACTGATAGGTAGCTTGCTCTACTTGACTCATTCTCGGCTTGATATATGTTATGCCATGAATCTTGTGTCAAGATACATGTAGAAGCCTCATGATATTCATTGGAAGGAATCCAAGAGGATCCTCCAGTATATTCAGGGAACCAAGACCTACGACATTCACTATGCTGCAGACTCCGAACTAGAGCTGGTTGGTTACACAGATTCCGATTAGGTGGGTGATTCTATTGATCAGAATTCTACTTCTGGATATGTATTCATGTTTGGTGGTGGCCCCAATTTTTGGTCTAGCAAAAATCAGGCTGCCATAGCATTGTCTTCAATAGAGGTCGAGTACCGAGAAGTGGTGAATGCTTGCATCCAAGCTGTTTGGTTGCAAGGCATTCTTTCAGAGTTTGATCTTGGTAGTAATTTGTCCACTGTCCTCTTTTGTGACAATCAAAGTGCTATTAAGATATCCATAGATCCAGTTACAAGGCATAGGACCAAGCATGTAGAGATACACATGCACTATATCAGGGAATTAGTGCATGACAGGACAATCATTCTAAAATACTGCCCTACTGATGAGCAGATTGCAGACATCTTCACCAAGAGATTTTCAGAAAATAAGTTCACTTACCTCCATTCACTGTTGGGGGTGAGTTCATCATGGTGATTAGATTACTTTCAATGTTCACCTTGAGGGGGGTTTTCCCTCTTTCCTCACTTAGATTTATTTTTGAGCATTGTTTGAGTTACATTATTGTACAGGGTGACCTATGGCCTTTGTTTTCAGGGCCCTAGAATTTCATGCATTTTATTTTTACTCTTCCTGAGTGTAGCTTAAGGGGGGGTGTTGGAGTCATTTACCCAACATGCACACTTAATTTGGTCAATTTGGCCTTGTTAAACCACTATCCTAAGTTTAATTGACTCAATCGGCATCAGATGAGCACACTATGACATCAACATGATCACACCCACACCTACCTTCAATTAGGGAGGTTAATTGGGCTTCCTCCAATTGAGGAGGCTAACTGGGATTCCTCCTTTAATCGGGGAGCCATTTGGGGATGATCTGAGTGTCATAAATGCACCTAATTTCTAACTGATTGTTACAATTAGTTAAGACAAGTGGTGAAGGCACCTCCATTCATTTATTTGATTATTTTTATTATTATTTATGAACTGGAGACAACTAGGGCAACTCCAACCACTTATGATGACCAGTTTGACTTTAGTTAACCTCGTCGGGGTTCATTGGAGTTAATGATATGCTACCACTTATTGATTGACATGCAGTGACATGTGTCTGAGATAATTTTAGTTAGACTCAGTCATCCATTGCACTCCGATACAGTTAGAGCTTAGTTGAGTCAATCACGGCTTGATTGGTGGGTTAACCAGGTGTGTTTACTGTGGGTGAGATTCAGTTAAGCTACACCCATTCATTCAATTCCAATGACCTCCTTGGGAATTCAAATTGTCTTGGAATTCATGCACCTTGCACGATCATTGTATTGTATTACTCATTCTTTATTTGATTATACAGAGCTGCTACTCCTATTGCAACACCATTATGCCATTTTCATGCTTAATTGTATGAAATCTCTTATGAGACTGTGTTTTAGTCCCTAGATTACTGTGAAAGATTAATAATGCCTATGGTATATTTGTTTCAGACCTGTAATTGATGTTTGCAGATCCATTCCTCGAGTCTATGTGAATTTGGAGAGGTCATATTGTATTTGGAATTGATGCATACAATTCTAGTTTTCAATTCTAGCACCTAGTTTCGATTTTTTTGATTTCAATCTTGTGTTTTAGATATCATATCCATAAATACGATTGGGGATGTTAGAACCATATGCATCCTAAAATGTATGACAAACCCATGCATGCCTCTTCTGGCTTAGTGCAACATCTCTAGGAACTCAACTGGCTCTTGGATCAATGGGACTGACAGGCTCAATTGTATCAACTGACTCCCTCTGAACTATTGAAGAGCGAGGGGGATATGATTCCATATCATTTGGATCCACCATATCATCATTATCAATATCCATATCATTTCCTCTATCTCTTCTTAAGGCCACCTCCTCTTCGAAGGAGACATCCCTGCTAACCTCAATCTGTCTTGATACTAGGATGTAAATCCTATAAGCCTTCGAAAAATCACTATGTCCCACAAATGTACCCTATCTTATTGAAGACTCTAGATTCATCCTCTTTTATTTGGGAAAATTTATATATACTATACATCCAATTATGCGCAAGTGGCCAAATTCTAGATTCACACATATGAAGGCATCTTCTGGAGTCATTTTCCTTAAGATCTTATGAGGATTTTTTTTGCACATATACTAAGGTACTAGAATCTTATGCTCACAAGAACATAGGAATACCCTAATCATGAATCATAGATTTGGATTTCTTGATAATCGTTTTGTTCGTCCTTTCTGGAACGCTGTTCTACTAAGGGTTTTAAGGAACTGTGTACTCCCTCTTAATTCCTGCTTCATTGCAAAAAGCACTAAAGTCTGTAGAGGTGTATTCTCCTCCATTATCTGATCTCGGGACCTTGATTCTCTTTACCAATAGGTTCTTGACTTGTGACTTGAATTCATTAAAACTAGAGAGCACCTCTTCGGATTCCTTGGACTTTATAAGAAAATAAATTTACGTCTTTCGAGAGTAATCATCAATAAAGGTATAATAGTAATATCCACCCAATGAAGTAATTACTTTGGGTCCACACAAGTCAAAGTGAACTATATCCAAAATCCCCTTGGATTTGTTGTCATTGCTTGGAGAATAAGTCTTGGAATTCTTTCCAAGCAAAAATCCTCTGCAAATATATTATGGTCCACACGGAGTACTGGAAATCCTGTCACCATTGTCCTCAATGATGGAAAATCTCTATAGTGTAGGTGATTAAGTCTTCTATGCCATATGTTACGGAGAGAAACTTCCTATGGCTTTGGGGTACCACAATAGATAGTGTGACACCATAAATCAATCTTTCCCAATATGCAATAATAGTAATAAAATATAACACTAAGGGATGTCAAATCGTACCTTATTCCAGATGGTTGAAGTTGATCCCCGTTGAGCTTTTCCAATGCAATTGCAATTCCACTTTTCTCTCAACAACAACAAACAAAGCAAGCATGATATATATAAATGTGTTAGAGATATCCTAGAATATATAATCAACCATGTATAAGCAATTAAATACATCCATGGATTCAATATTCATATTCAAAATGCACATGAATTGGACATGAAAATATATTTCTATTAATAAATCAGAGATACAATAGTGACAAACTCTATTTTCACTTCCGCGAAGCGGAGAAATCAAGTCCTCCACCTGGCCCTCCACCACTTCAATATTCCATATCTTGATAGTAAGCTCACAAAGCAAAGGAAATCTTAGGAAGAACACTATGTGCTCTAAGGGACAAAGAGATGCAGACTCAAGTATAAGCAAAGTTGAGGCAACAATGGACTATAGTTTCCTTTCTCTTCAATTTCTCCTCCTTCAATGTATCCAAGGGGTTCCTTATATAGCACTCCAAAGAGGTAATGGAGGTTCAAATCCGAGCATTCTCAAGGTATTTGGAAAGCCAAGAGTCAAGTTATTTGGACTCAAATGAGGAAAAATCCAAAAATATTTGTCATTTTGCACACATCTCGATGTATGCGGGTTTAAGGTCAAAAGTTGTGTATACATGCGGGTGTTGCTTTAAAATTCACATATAGGTATAAATAGGAAATTTTTGGGGATGATATTGGAACATAAAAGTATAATATAAGTCCATGGGGTCCAAGGAGTCTACAAAGGGAAAAGGAAGGCCATAAATGTGTGATCTACCTGGTGTGGTAAAATCAGCTATAACAGATTCCCCCTAATGTGTGAGGTTAGAGGGGTAACATGATGGCCGAAATAAATTATAAAATCCATCCCATAATTGGAGTAATGAAGATCCAGGTGGAAGAACCAGCCACTCATCAGTACAATACAATGATAAATCTTTGCATGTGACTGCAAATAGATGTAGAAGTACCAGATACATAAGAGTATAATGGCCATGAATAGGCATGATATACAAAGTGTCATGTGTGGTCCAGGGATGATTTTAAGGAACCATTCTTATTTGAAAGTGTATAAATGTTGGCGAATCTTACCAATTCTTAAAATGCCAACTATAAAATGTTTGGAGATATTTTTCAAAAAATAATTTAATTTCCAAGGATTTTATATCGTTTATATAATAATTTGGCAATTTTTAGGGTGAAAAAAGTTTACCCCATCAAAATTGGGCAAAACTAGGCTTCGAAAAATGCAAAATGGCGAATCTTTTTTGGAAGAAATCCCACTAAAAATAGCCCATGGGATAAATTTCTCCCCTAAAATTATCCCTTTTGTGGTCATTTCCACGTACAATATACAATGGATCAAGATATCCATAATGGATGAAGATATCTAATATACACTGGAAAGACTAGAATCATGATCATGAGAGCTGAAATCTCATGAATACTGGCACGATCAAGGAGGTAGCATATATGGAATTCCACCAAGCTAGAAGGTCTTCTACAAAAACCTCTACAAGTACATGTACTACTATGTGAATGGATGTGTTGAGGTCGAACATAGTAGTCCATCGTCTAATTAGCGGTCATTGATGTATACCGTTAACAAACATGAGATAACCCACTGATAATGAAAATGGGAATCAAGGTATAGAGTGAAATCTAACAAGTGTGAATGGATGTGTTGAGTTCGAACACTTGGAATAATCCATCAATTAGGGGATATTGATGTATTCCCAAAAATGTTGATGGCGAGAGAACCTACCATTGATGACTGTAAGTCTCAATGCACTCAAATGACTCTAGAATCCTATTCTAGAATAAATGATATGATGTTGATGGAATGGAATCCATTGGAAGGAGGGCATTGAGGCATCCCCCATCAACCAACATGAGGTACTCAGCAATGCTGTATACTATGGAAGAAATCAACGAACAAGATGTGCATGAACCAGTAATAGTACTGGGAATGACCAACATGCAAATTCAAGATAACCGAGGAATGGTCGACTCAATCTTCAAATTCCTTCGAAAAAGAGCATAAGTCTAGCGGTGACTGAAGGTAAGTAGCATGGACTCGATATGAAAACTGGGACATCTCTGTGACATAGGAGGCATCAACAGAGGCTCCATGGGGACCGGAAGCATAACCAATCGGTGGAGATAAAATCAGAGTAACGAGTACAACTCCTAAAGTAAAAATAATAAACCAACCAATGAATGTGATATACAATGCTCTGTTCAAGGAGAAATGACTCGAACGCTGCCAAAGATAACATCTTTTCCCATCCGTCGTTTTATGTTTTTTTTTTGGTTGGACTTTTTCAGATATTTTGAAAAGATTGAAAAAGTATAAAAGTGCTTTATAGTACATAGCTAGGAGGAGACGAGTGTCATGGACAGGAAAGCTAGTTCCAAGTAGTGGAACATACCTATGATCAATGCAAGGAAACATGTGTGGGATAACAACACTCGGGGGAATGTCTCCCCCCGGTAAAGGGGTGATCAAGCTGCAAAGGATAGATAAAAGGCTCTGCTTGGGTAGACATGAGACAAGCTCAGGATAAATGGCTGATAAATCAAAGTCAAGGAGCCAAAATAAAGCTCAAGAAGGAAATAAAAACTCATGAAATACAATTACAACTTGATATATACAAGGGAGTCCCTATAGGGAAAAGGAAACATAAAGTTCAAGAGGAGTATAAAGCTCTTGCTCAAGGACATGGCGGGACTAAAAAGGGACTCCCACAACCTAAAGGAGGCATCTCAGCATGGGTACCAAATGAAAAATAGGATCTAACTATGGTACCCATGTATAGGAAAGCTCTACCATTCTCACAATACCACTTCTAATAGCAACATGAAGGTTTTGTGATATCGTAGAATTTGTTCGAACCTAAGGTTAAAGTGAAATGATCACATGGTCATGAAAAATGCAGGTGAATGTGAAATACTAACCTATATGTCAGTTCAGACATTATGCCTCTAATAAGATCGAATGAAGCAAAGACTCGGTCAAACCACGCTTAAAATGGGTTCCTACAACATCATATTAGTCCAAAGGTCCAAAAATAGGTCGAAACTATAGAAAGTGGGTAAACATTTCGATTTGTTTCTATAAAATAGTGAAAAAATAAATTTTTCCATACCATTTGAAATTTTACCCACCATAATGCATTTGAGACCACGAACTTCAACAGCTGATTTTGAGAGAATCCGTCCATAGAATCACATTCCGTCTGGTTCAAGTAGGAACTCTTTCCCATCTCTTCCATTTACATGTTTTAATTTTTAATTTTGATGGTCAAATTTTTATTCTGGGCCATCCCAAAGTGGAGTTTTCGTCCCACGCGGAAATCAAGCCTTTTTCTATGTATAGGGTTGGATATATGTGGAAAAGACCATGAAACCGACGTACGTACGTGGATGTTTTGCAAATAGTCGCATACAGGGCCGCAAACAAGAAAATCAAGGGCAAATTCCAATGAAATTTGGAAATTCTTGTGCAGGATGGTTCTAGAATGGAGAGAGCGTGAACATGGTGATGTTGAGGAGGCATTGCAGGCTGATCTAATGGCTCAACAGATATTAAGGGCATGTGGACTATACAAGTTTTGTCACCTTGGAAGCTTAAGGGAAAAGCTAAGGCTACTCTAGCTTCTAGTGGATTACTGGGATCTTGACTTAGAGATTTTTTAGATAGACGGGATGTCTCTCAGCATCGAGGTTGAGGAAATTTACTTTATCATAGGATTGTCCTGCAGAGGGGAGGTGGTAAACTTACAGCCTTGCGGGCTAGGAGGAAGGCTCACTATAGATGAGTACATTGTTGTGTATTGTGTCCTAGATACAGAGAAGTTGGGAGTCAAATCCCAACAAACTCGATCCAAAACCTTGGGTTGAAATCCATATTGTTGGCTCTGGGTAGGATAGTGGGATTGGCATTTCTCCAACAGGATTTAAGGCCTTTGATTTTCTATGCGGTGGAGTGTATGTGTCCTACCATATATGACTGGAGTACCTCACTGTTGAGCAACATGAAATATCAGCTTAATGACTACAAGATGGGGTGGGTGAGGAAATTTGGTTATGGAAGCATCTTGAGTGCTTTCTTTTTTGAGTGTGTGCTGGGGCTAAGCCCTAGAGTTGAGATCCCCCCACATGGAGTTCGAGATCCATCTCAGATACGCTGGGAAAACGTCATGCAGAGACTAGGAGGGGGGCTGGTGGCCAACCCCTACTCAACAGACTTCTTTATCTGGTGGTGTAGATAGATCACCGCCATAAATGACTATCCCTATGCAGGGATCAACTTTTGTGGAGACCCAGACATGCATATACCACTAGGCTCTGTATATGTAGAGATAGGTAATGAACCTCGACTCCAACTTGTTTTCTGAATTATTCATTATTTTTTGTGTTTTTTTATATATGGAATCAAAAAGACATGTTTTTGGCATGATGACATATAGTGATTCTTGGTCATGTGCATGCATATGTGGGACCATGACGTCCAGATGGATTCCCTCATCATCGATGGAGGGTAAGAGGAGATGAGATCATGGGTGTGGATGTGGAGTGGACACTCCAAAGCATCCACATGTAATTCGTTCGTTTGACACATAGGGATTCCATGGCACAATTTGAGGACTTTCCTAAGGCCATGCAGCTCTAGGTGGTTGGAGTACCATGGGCATAGGTTCATTTATTTCGCTAGCTAGCCAGATCCGTAGTGTTCTACCATGATCAGTAGCCTCCTCCCCCATAGGCTTAGAAGCTAGGGTGTATATTTTTTGTATGATCGTGTAGTATATTTTGGTGGATTGGGAGCCCCATTTTTGTATATGACACTTATGTATTATGACACCGCATTTTTGGACATAAATTTTAATAAAAAATACCTATGATGATCGGTTATTATTTTATTTACATGCGTAATTTTTGTGAATGCTTCATGGTTTGTGAAACAAATTCCAATCTAATACATAGTTAGCATATGAATCAAGAACTTGATTAAAATTTCTTGTAATATGGTTATATGTTATGTTCTCAAATTGTCGTTCAAGCAACCTAACACGCAAGAACCTTCATAACAAAGTTGGATCCCTAACATGATACAAGCCATTTAGCTGTGAAACCACTAACTGTGAATCAAGACATACCTCAATAGAGTGAATACCATGTGAAATGGCATCATGCAATAACTCAATAATGACACTATACTTTGTAACATTGTTCGATGAAGGTCGTACTCAAACCCCTCCTGAAGAACACACTTGAACCGTAGGAGTATAAATTGCCTAAGCAACTGAAGATGAGTTTTGAGTGTGACAACTAGCACCATCAACGAATCCTACATAAACCGAAGACTCTGTCGACATCTGCCACAAAAAACGGAAGCTAGTAAACAAAATCGATCACCATAAGTAGACCAAAACTACGCTATGCAAATGTACAATAATATACAACAAATCAGCCTCGGATGAAAATCATGCATAGTACTTCTTAAGATAGAGCCCATTTCTAGGGTTCACCAAGGCTGTCCCTTCATAATCGACTAACTCGTAGGCGTCTTTCTCTAATACCTGCTTAACCACATAAGGCCCATGCCACATGGGATTAAAATTTCCTGCCCCCAAGGGTTCCTTAGCTTGGTCCTGTAAGAAAACCAAATAACCTTCACTAACCCTCCTAGGACAGAAAGAATTATCATACTGGACCTTAACGCAATGCTTGCTAATATTAAGAGACACTAATGCATATCGACGCTGCTCATCAAGCTGCTCCAAGTGGGCCAAATGATCTTCCAATGCGAAAGTGTCTGGTAAAATCTCCACGACTAGATTCAAAGAAGGGATTTCACACTCAACTGGTAAAACCAACTCCACTCCATGCACAAGCTAATAAGGAGAAAAACTAGTGGCAGTCTTAACCACTGTTCAATAATCCCACAAACCAGGATATAACAAGATATGCCAATTGGTCTTGCTTTGCACAATGGTTCGTTGGAGAATGGACTTAAGTGACTCCTTCATTGCTTCAACCTGTCCATTCGCTTGAGGATAGTAAGAAGAGGAATGCTCTTGCTTATATCCTAACTTCGAAGACAACTCTTCCATCATTTTGTTCTGAAAGCGCCTACCATGGTCAATGACAAGCTCCCTCAGAATGCCCAACCATGTGATAATCTGGTTGAATACGAAATGCACGGCTGTCTTATCGTTATATTTTTGTGAGCATAGCCTCTTCCCATTTCGTGAAATAGTCAAAAACCACAATAATATGATGGTGCCCCATGTCGAAGTTGGGTTGCAATCCATAAAATAGACCCCCCACTTCATGAAGGGACCCGTGGTGATGATCTGATGCAAAGGGATAGGGTGAGAGCACATATTTCATGTGAACACCTGGAAAGGGTGACACCTCTTGACTGCATTAATGCAATATTTAAAGATGGACGACCAAAAATACTCTACTCTCAATATTTTTGGGCTGTATAAATCCCAAATAAATGACCACCACACGTCCCTCCATGGAAATCATTCAACACAACCTCAACCTCCTCATGAGTTAAGAAACGACAGAAAATGGAATCAACCCCACGACGATACAAAGTGTTATCCACAATGAGGTAATTCTTTGATACATGGCATAGTCGTCGACGCTCATCCTGTGAGAGGTGAGAAGGAACCTTCAAAGTTTGCAGGTAGAAAATGATGTACCCATACCATGGGTCAATAGTCGAGATGATAAATATGTGATCATCAACAAACAAGTCCTCATGAACTTCTCCTTCATCCAATCTTGGAAAATCAAAGATAATCTCAGTAAAAATCAATGACTTCTTCGACTTTTCCGAAACAAACTTGAGGTCAAACTCTTGAAAAATCACAATCCACTTATTGTATTTCCCCCTATCATCCTTCGAGTGAGGACAAACTGAAATGGATTAATGTGATATACAATGAAAGTTTGGTTAAGAAGGATGTAATGTCTCAAACGCTGAATCGCATGGATGGTATGTAAGGCCAGCTTTTCAACATGGGTATAACGAAGATCCACGTCAATAAGGTTTTGGTTAAGATAGTAGATGACATGCTCATGAAGCTCCTCATACTCTTGAACCAACACCATGCCAATCATCTCCTAGGACACTACCACATATATCAAAAAGTCATGGCTATAGTCGGGTGGACTAAGCACGAGGGATGATGCCAAGGATTTATTCAAAGCATCGAAAGACTCTTGGGCTCGCTCATCCCAGATAAACAGAGTGTCTTCCTTCGACAAACGCATGAAGCCTCTAGTAAAATTGGAAAAATCAACTACGAATATTCGCAAGAAGTTCGCCATACCTTGCAAACAATGAAGATGTCTAATGTTACACGGGGGAGACAACTGAATTATTGCCTCAACCTTCAAAGGATCGACCCTTATACCCTCCTTAGAGACAATGAATCCTAACAAGTGACCAACCTTCATGCAAAAGATGCACTTATGGGGATTTAACTGAATTTGATACCAACAACATCTTTCGAAAACCAAACATAAATGATAAGGATGATGCACCCTTAATTTAGAGTGTTAGATTTTTAACATTAAGCTAGAATTATATTAGGATCTTTAACTGAGAGAATAACAAGCACAACAATCAAACACAAGAGACAATGAACACAGAGTTTTTCCTCGGGGAAACCATAAATGGAGAAAACCCCGCAACTTCCTCAGAGATAGAATCAACACCAAAAGTAAAACCCCAAAACAGTAAGATGATCTCCCAACAGCAGTAACCTCTTTCTTCATAGCTCTAGTGTCTTCTTCTTCCTTAGCTATGCGATACAACTGAGTGTGAATGAGTGTGTGATAAATAGAAAGGCTAGCTCTCTATTTATACTAATTCCCGACTTGAGAAAACCCTACTAGGGTCAACTTCTCTAGGAGAGTCTAATAAATCTAGTGCCCCGAAATTGCAGGGAATTCAACCCTTGACCAATAGGAGGGTTACCCACAATTACTTGACATGACTTGTTTACATTATAGAACCTCTCGATAGGAACATCGGGGCATGACATGACTCAAGTACATTGCAGACACATCCCGAAATAAACATCGGGTTACAATACATAAGAAATACAAGTGAATACATTTCAAAGTTACAATTACATCAACACTCCCTCTTAACTAGGAAGGTATTCTGTCGACAC
Source organism: Pseudotsuga menziesii (assembly GCA_001517045.1). Taxonomy (NCBI): domain Eukaryota; kingdom Viridiplantae; phylum Streptophyta; class Pinopsida; order Pinales; family Pinaceae; genus Pseudotsuga; species Pseudotsuga menziesii. Next base: position 188,533 of record LPNX010945503.1, read on the forward strand.
AATTTATCAGCACAAGTATTCTTCTCTCTGTCATCTGGATCATCATCGAGTCCTTGTTAGCTTCAATTCATATTCATCATCATATCTGGATCATCATCACTTGATTTGGATCACCACTCAATCTGGATCATCACTGGACATCATCACTAGATCTGGATCATCACTGCTGGATCATCATCACTGGATCATCACGGGTGCTATCTCATGATTCTTCTCGTCACAGGAATTTCTACAGAGCCAACCCTTTTTCATGATGGTTGTAGGCGTAGCCTCCATGTAGGCCTTCTTCAGTGCTTATATCTGACCCTAAGTCAGAATGGCTCGCCCAACACTTACATATGACCATGAGAGGAACACATCCAACACCATGTCAAAAAGGCACGCCCAACACTCACATATGACCATTATAGGAACCAATCCAGTCATGTCAGAAAGGACCAACACTCACATTCACTAGCATGATAGGACACAACTACTATCATCTGTGAAAAGGATCAGCACTTACAACCACCAGCATGATAGGACACAACTACTATCATCTATGGAAAGGCATAGCACTCACATCCACCAGCATGGTAGGACACACCTACTACCATATGTGGAAAGGATCAACACTTACAATCACCAGCATGGTAGGACACACCTACTACCATCTGTGAAAAGGCGCAGCACTTACATCCACCAGCATGATAGGACACATATACTATCATCTGTGGAAATGCCAACACTCACATCCACCAACATGATAGGACACACCTACTATCATCCGTGGAAAGGCTCTGCACTTACATCTGATCATGTGCGAACCAATCCCTCAATCAGATCAGAATGGCTCTCAGTCCTAGACTGAGGATTCCTGGTAACTAACCAGGTGCCTCCATTCAAAGATTGGCAGTAGCCCTTATATTTGACCCTAAGTCAGAATGGCCAACACTCACATCTTACATGAAAAGAACCAATCCTCTCACTATGATAGAATGGCATCAGCCCTTATATCTGATCAAGTGGGAACACATCCCTCAATCACATCAGAATGGCCATGTGATCACATCTGATCATGTGATAACACATCTCATAGTCATATCAGAATGGCCCTCAGTCCTAGACCAAGTATTCCTGGTAACTGACCAGGAACCTCCATTCCAAGAATGGCAATAGCCCTTATATCTGATCATGTAGGAACCAATCCTACAGTCATATCAGAATGGCTCAGCACTCTATATGACATGGAAGGAACCAATCCTATCACCATGACAAAATGGATCAGCCCTTACATCTGACCATGGAAGGAACCAATCCTCTCACCATGTCAAAATGGCTCATGGACTCATCACTTCCCCTTGGAAGGAACCTCAACCTGGAGAACACCAAGCTTCTCCATGAAGTACTCAAACTTCACTCTGGCCAATGGATTCATTAACACATCAGCTATCTGTTTGTCCGTCGCAACATACTAGAGCTTCACTGCTCCCCTCTATACCATATCCCTGATATAGTGATACTTGATCTTGATATGCTTTGACTTGTCATGGAACACCGGGTTTTTCGACAACTTCACACAACTCTGGTTGTCGCAATCTATACAAGTATCATCCAACTAGAGATCAAATAAATCAGACAGTAGCTTCCTTAGCCATACTACGTCACAACTAGCTGAACACGCTACAACATACTCTGCTTCAGCTATACTCAGTGTCACACAGGATTTCTTCTTGCTAAACCAAGAGATCACACCTGATCCCATACTGAAGCAACACCCTAAAGTGCTCTTCCTATCGATGGAACTGCCTGCCCAATCTAAATCAACATAACCCTCCAGGTTAATCTTCTGATTCACCTCATACTTGAGCCCATAATCAACTGTACCACTTAGGTACCTCAGAATATGTTTTGCAGCAATCAAGTGAACATGTCTCGGATCTCTCAGGAACTGGATCAAGGTGTTCACAGCAAAGCAAATATCTGGTCTTGTGTTCATCAGGTACATCAAGGACCCAATCATTTGATGATACATCGTATCATCAATCGCTTCTGATGAATCATCACTCAATAGCTTTGGGTTTGATGCCATTGGTGTCGTCATGGCCTTGCAGTCCATCATCCCAAACCTCTTCAGGATCTCTACTGCATACTTCCCTTATCCGAGGGAGATTCCATTCGCATTCTGCCACACCTCCATGTCTAGAAAATAATGCATCATACCCAAGTCCTTCATTTCAAACTTGGCAGCAAGCTTCCTCTTCATATCAACAATCAACCCATCCATACCTGTTACAAACAGATCATCTACATACAGTAGGAGCATCACTGGGTTGCCATCTTCAACCTTGTAGTAAAGGTTGGAATCTGCTTTACTCTTGGTAAAGCCCAAACTAGATAGAAAGCTGTCAATTCTACCATACCATGTCTTGGGTTCCTGTTTCAAACCTTACAGGTCTTTATTCAATCTACATACATGAGACTCCCTCTCATGTGTCTCAAAACCGAGTGACTGCTCCACATACACTTCTTCTTCTACTACACCATTCAAGAAAGCAGTCTTGACATCCATTTGGTGTATCTTCCATTTCATCACTGCAACCAGAGCAAGTACTGATATGATGGAAGTGTATCTGGCTACAGGTGCAAAAGTTTCTTCATAATCTATTCCTTTTTTTTGGGAGAAACCACGAGCAACAAATCTTGCTTTATATTTTTCAATTCTACCATCTGCAGCATGCTTGATCTTGTAGATCCATTTGGAATTTACAACAGAATTCCCTTCTGGTCTTGGGACAACATCCCAAACATCATTCTTCATGATCTATTGATACTCTTCGATCATAGCATCCTTCCATTCTTTCCGTTCTGCCGCTTCTTCATAATTGGAAGGTTCTTTATCGATGAAATCACATAATAAAGCTACATATCCGGAGCAGGATATGGTCCTCTTTCTTTCTTTGTGATTCTCTTCTGGATCCCGATATCTTTCCACACCTTGGATAGCTTGTCGTACCCAAGCAGGTTTCCTGTTATGAGGGTCCTTCTCTTGAGGTGGATCTACAGGTTCTTGAGGTTCTTCAAATTCTCGATCTTCTTCTTGAGTTTCTTCATTCATGGTTGTATCATGAATCATGGGTGCTTCTATTTCTTTAGGTTCTTCAGTAGGTCTCTTTCTGTATTTGTTGTAAGCTGAGTCTTCATCAAATGTCACATATCTGCAGATGTCGATCTTCTTGAATCCTGGGAAGTATATTCTGTAAGCCTTCGAGCTTTCAGAGTATCCCACAAATATACCCTTCTTTCCTGAAGGATCTAATTTTGTCCTCTTCTCTTTTGGAATGTGTATGTACATTGGATAGCCGAATATTCTGAGATGGCTGACTTCTAGTTTCTTGCTGGAAAAGACTTCTTCAGGTGTCTTGTTCTCAAGTACTTTGTGTGGAGTACGGTTCTGTACATACACCGCTGTTTTGGCAGCTTCTGCCCATAGATGGATAGGAAGATCTTGATCATGAAGCATTTCTCTTTCAGCTTCCATGATAGTTCTATTCTTCCTTTCTACAATCCCATTATGCTGTGGATTATATGGAGTGGACAACTCCCTCTTAATCCTTGAGTCTTTGCATAACTCTTTGAATTCATTTGATGTGAATTCTCCGCCATTATCTGATCGAAAGGTCTTGATCTTCTTTTCTGTGTGATTCTCAATCAAGGCTTTGAATTCCTTGAACTTGTTGAATACTTCATCTTTGTTCTTCATGAAGTAAATCCATGTCTTCCTAGAAAAGTCATCAATAAAAGAAACATAGTATACATACCCGCTTACTGAACTTGATGACATTGGACCACATACATCGGAGTGGATGATTTCCAAGATTCCTTTTGCTTTGCTCTCGCTACCTGTAAATGTATTCTTTGTGTTCTTTCCTTTCGCACATCCTTTGTAGACCCCATCATATTTTGCTTGAATTTATGGAAGACCTTCAACAGCTTTGCTTGCAAGTGGTAGTGCTCTATAATGCACATGTGCAAGCCTTCTATGCCAAAGTTCATTTGGCTCTACTGTGTCATGGACCAAGGATTGTTCTGGATGGCCCTTCAATTTGTACAATCCTCCTTCTTGTTCCCCAATCACTATTGCATCATTAATAGTTTTTCCTTTTGGCCACATGATGACTTGGCCATCTTTAAATGCAACCCTCATTCCTTTTGCATCTAATGCAGATATGGAGAGGAGGTTCTTCTTTAGTCCTGGTACAAACAATACTTACTTCATTGTCATAGACTTTCCAGAGTCTAGCTTATAGGAGGATTCCCCACTACCTTTTATTGGATACTGGTAGTCATCTCCAAGTTTCACCTTGTGTGGTGATCCATGTTCTGATAGTTTCACAAAGGATTCATTGAATCCTATCATATGTTTGGAAGCCCCACTGTCTATAAGCCAATAATTGCTTCCATGATTAATGTTTCCCGTGAGAGCGGAAATCAAAACATATTCTTCATCACTTGAATAATCTTCACTTTCATATATGGTTCTCTTTGTTGAAGGTTCATCATCCTCTGCAGCATGAGCATGATGTCTTCTCTTGTTTCCCTTCTTCTTGTGAGAGAAATTTTTGTTTCTAGGACATTCTCTAGCATAGTGTCCTTTCTCGTCACATGTATAACATCTGATTCTAGACAAATCTTTTCTAGTGTTATCTTTATGAAAGGAATTGCCTCTGGGGTGATGAGAAATTCTTCTGGTTTTCTTGGAGTGTACCGTGAGAACTTGATCTTCACTTCCCACCTTTTATTCTCGAGTTGCTATTCAAGCTTCTTCTTGAGAGCATTCTTCCCATAGTCTGCTGAACTTGAATAACTTTTTTCTGGCACAGATTCCTTGAATAAAGGAGTCCCATGATCTAAGGAGACCATTCAAGGTGGTCATTACAATCTCTGCATTCCCCACTTCTTCATCTACTGCTTCTAGCTATTCCTTGATCTAAGAGACTCTTGTAAAGTAAGACTGGATGGTTTTTTCATTCTGGATCTTTACATTCTCCAGTTGGTTTCCTAGAGTCATCTTCTGGTTTATGTTCTTCCCTTCAAATAATTTGGTTAGGGCATCAAACATAGCTTTAGGTGTCTTTATGGAGGACACCTGTGGTATGAGGTGATCCTTGATTGAATCAGTAATAATCCTCTTTGCTGTAACCAACTCCTTCTTATGTAAGGCCTTAGCCTCATCTCCCTCTGGAACTGGAACCTCCTCACTGATATAGGAGTCCAACTCATTTCTTCCAGGATCAAGGAGATCCTATACTTCCAAGCTCGGAAGTTATCAGTTCCCTCAAGATTTTCATCAAGCTTGGTATGATGAGGCATCTTAACTAAGAACCTCAAATGGAAATACAAAAGATTTAGATCTTACCAGGTTAAGATGTCGAATCTGGATTTGGAGCTGAAATTTTGCAGTGCTGGTTCAAGAGCAGATTAGGGTTTTGCGTTTCCTGAGTTCTGCCCAACCAAATGCTTTGATATTGATCTCTAAACTTCGATTTTGAGGAGGAGATCAATCTAGGCCTAGGCTTACTGAAAAATTCCACTTCTGTGGAAATCCCTAATTTCTGGCAGCAGTATCGGGTCCAAAATTGAAAAACCTCAAAATTGGATTCTATTTCGACATAAATATGTGCCCTAGGGAGGAGAGTTATTCCAACCTTATTTTGCTGAAAATATGTGGAGAGAGAACCACAAAGTAGGAATCCCTAGTTCCCGCAGCTGCATAGTGTATTCTTCTCAGGTTAGCTCTGATACCATGTTAGATTTGTAACATTAAGCTAGCATTATATTAGGATCTTTAACTGAGAGAATAAAAAGCACAACAATCAAACACAAGAGACAATGAACACAATGTTTTTCCTCGGGGAAACCATAAATGGAGAAAACCCCGCAACTTCCTCAGAGATAGAATCAACACCAAAAGTAAAAACCCAAAATAGTAAGATGATCTCCCGACATCAGTAACCTCTTTCTTCCTAGCCCTAGTGTCTTCTTCTTCCTCAGCTATGCGCTACAACTGAGTGTGAGTGAGTGTGTGATAAATAGAGAGGCTAGGTCTCTATTTATACTAATTCCTGACTTGACAAAACCCTACTAGGGCCGACTTCTCTAGGAGAGTCTAATAGCCCTAGTGCCCCAGAATTGCTGGGACTTTAACCCTTGAATAATAGGAGGGTTACCCACAATGACTTGACATGACTTGTTTACATTATAGAACCTTCCGATAGGAATATCAGGGCATGGCATGACTCAAGTAAATTACAGACACATCCCGGAATAAACATCGGGTTACAATACATAAGAAATACAAGTGAATACATTCCAAAGTTACAATTACTTCAACAGAGAGTGAGCAGCTAAGTCATCCAAATACTCTTCAATAATATTTTTAAGATCGTGAAAGGAAAAGGTCATGGCCCATTGAAACGTAGCTTTGAAGTTATTAAGGCCGAAGGGAATCTTCCAGTATGCAAACATGCCCCAAGGAAAAATAAAAGCAGTCTTGTGTTGGTCCTCGAGTTCAGTTTGGATCTGATTATAATTAGAGAAGCTATCCATAAAGTAGAAAAATTTGTTCCCCGCACACTAATCCAAGATTTGGTCAATAAATGGTGTAGGGAAATTATCCTTAGGACATGATTGGTTTAAATCTCTAAAATAAGTGCATACTTGGATTTTTCCCTGCTTCTTATCTACCCAAATAGGATTTGACACCCACTCCGTCAAGGGAACGAGATAGATGAAGCCGTCCTTGAGAAACTTCTCTATCTCTGCCTTAATTGCAGGTGCTTTCCTAGGATTCATTTCTTGCAAACATTGTCGAACAAGCTTAGCATCCAGATAGGTTTTGATTTCATGCTCGACAATGCGAGGGTCAATTCCTGGCATTTCTTCATATGAACAAGCGAACACATCCCAAAATTGTTTAAAAATATCGATGTACTCTCTAATCCTATTAGGGGAACAATCCGCCCCAATGTACACATTTTCAATCTTGCCATGAATGCAAGAAATATTGATAGGTATATTTGGTGACAATTTATCCATGTTCCCTTCAGCATACTTGCTAGGAGAGCCTAATGGGACCACGAGACTACCAATTTTCTCACTAAAGATCACCATAAAGTCATCATGCTCAATATCATCAAGCTTAGGGAGGAAATAAGATCTATGATGCAAATATCCCCAATGTTGTTATAACCTAGACATAGCCTCGAGAATATCCTCGTCCAATGGAAAGATGTCATCGAGGTAGTCATGTGAGTGAGATGACGACACTGCCCAAGCGATAAATGCATAAGGGTCCTCCTCTTCTGTCCGCGAAGAGGAAGGACTAGACTCTAAAACCAAATCAAGATTAGCTTGACAATCCACCATAGTTGTAGACAATGGCATGTCCATTTCGAAAGGTATAGAAACTTCACTCGAAGTACTTGGAGAAGGAAGAGTCCAAGGATCCTCCATATGCGAAGTGAGAAAAGGAATTGAACTCAACGATGTTGAATCCTTACCAAGACTAGAACCGATCATAAGAATGGGTGCGACACAACTAAAAGTTTCCATTAGCGAAGGATACATGCCCACCCGAATATTCTCAGTTGCTGGATGAGAATGATCCATAACCGACATAGAAGCTCCTGACGATGCTTTCGAACTAGAATTATCAAAGGATATTTGATCGACCGTCACAAACTTCCCATCCAAAGGAAAAAAAACAAACTAGAAGAGTGACGACGTGACCACTTGCATATTATAAATCCAGATCATACCGAGTAAAAGATTATAGTCAAGGGGTGCATCAACCACCTCGACCTCGATCGAAATGGTCTTCCATCCCAATTGGACCTCAAGGGAAGGAATAATACTATGTGGCCAGAACGATCTCCCGTCAAACACAGTTAACATGTTTCCTGACTTAGACAATGCAAGAGAACCCAACCCCTTCCAACATGACAAAGAAATCATAGAATCTGCAGTGCCCTCATCAATCACTATGCACTTGATGATGTTGTTTAGGCACTCTACATGCACCAAAAGGGACACATAGTAAGGCAAGCGAGGATGGAATCCATGAGTTTTAAATTTGATCACCGAAGGAGAGCTTCCATTAGCCACCCCAAGAGCAGACAACAAGGATTTCCTTTGTAGACGACAAGTCTGAAGAACTTCTAAAGGAGACATCGCACAAGGAGTCTAGCCCAAATCCTCAATGATAGAATAGTTCTGGGTGGCTCGGGCATTAGGATTATGCCCTGAACGCTTCAAGAATACCTTAGGAATGTGAGGCAGAGCTTTAGGCCCATCACTAGGTTTTTCAATATGCAAAGGGATCTTAGGTGGAGCGGGTTATTTTCCTAGGTCTGGTTGAGACATACCATTATCCTTAGAATGAGTCACAACATTTGTGGCATTCACCATGTCAATGAAACCATGGCCACTAGCAGTATCTGACGGGTTTGGAGTCCCACCAGAAGCACCACCAGGATCCACAGTCGTTGAGTTCATATTTTGATTTTATGGTAAAGGATTTGTCCACACAGCTGGGCCTTGTGCGATGAAATTTGAGGCATCTTCCATTCGAGGGCACAAGTGAGTGAGGTGATCATCCCCACACATATTACAAGGAAATTTAACCTTATGCTTAGGTTTCTTGTCCCCCCCAACATTGTTGTTGTTCTTGTCATTATTATCATTTTAATTCTTATTTCCACCCTTTCGATTGTTTTTACCTTTCTTTTTATTCTGTCCAGGTTGCTGGTTACCTTTCTGGTTCGATGATTGCACTAAAAGTACATCCGCCATTTGGGTAGGATGAGATGAAGCCACAGCTTGTCCCGATGTAGGCTAGTTAATAGACAAATTATTCATTTGTTTTGTAACCAAGCTTACCGGTTTAGCACTCACAGAGCCAACAATGCCATCATCATGTGGCCCAGGTTTAAGCTTAGGGTTGAAATTGGATCTAGGTGCATTCGGTATGATCTCATACAAGAGTCCATATTGAGCATAAATCAAATCCAATTCTTGAGCTCTAAAGATACCTTGCTCCTCATTCTGCACTCCAGATGAGGAAACATCCTTCGCTATGTAAGGAAATAAAGACTTGAGGAACCATTCCAAAAGGAACTTTGGTGGTATAAAGGCCTTAATCAATCTCTTCTGCCTACATCATTCTTGAATGTGATCAAATATATGAGTGGCTTTGTCCTACCGAAATGTCAACAAGAGTTCAGTACCTGCATCGTAATGCATGGGTAGCTGAAAGTGATTGAGGAAGGTCATAGCTAGGCCATTAAACGATGTATAAGCCCCCCCAAACAACTCTATGTACCACTTCACCATAGGACCCATAAGGGTGTGTTGAAATAGCCTTAAACGAACCGAATCCTGATTCAAAGAGTTCGAAGAGCACCATAAGTGGAAGGTCGTGACGTGCTCACCAAGGTCTTCACCACTCTTACCCTTGAACTTTTGAATGCATGAAGGAAGATTGGCGGGAACGATCAACCATGCTGGGTCATGAGCAAGAAAATAATTTGTCAATCTTGACAAGTCAGGTAGGTTTAGCATTCCAAGGAAAGGGAGTCTAGATTTATACATTTGGTTCCAAGCTCCCTGATAAGGTTGGTTCACATAGGGTTGATTATTATAGACACCATGGGCTTGGCTAGTGGGATAGTAAACTCCTCCCATTTGACTCATATAGGGTTTCATATTGTTGTTTGGAGTACCTTGAGGCTGGGGTGCTACGAATCCATAGTTAGGGGACTGATAAGAGGGTTGATACCCAGACCCATAAGGTGTATAATTTTGTCCATATAAATATGTTCCATAGGATGGTCCATAAGACTATTTGTAAGATGGCCTATAATAATTTCCATAAGACTTCCCATAATTCGGTCCATAAGACGATCCATACCCAGTTGACAGATGAGGAGGCACATAGCCCTGTGGCACTACACTGTGACTAAATCCAGGATGAACATGGGAACGGTAGAACTCTGTCCTGAAGGACCATTGGAGTTAGGAAGAGGACGTGCCATCAAAAAATCATTTGAAGGAACCGGTTTTGAAGATGATGGAATATGGGAAGGGATGTAACTTGTGCCCCCAATATTCACATGTCTAGGATCAGGCCCCTGAATGGGAAAAACAATGCTAGGCCTAGAATGCGTGTGTGAAGGAACCTCCACCACAGGGATGGAAGGTGTAATATGACTAGTGCTACCATTCATCTCCACCTAGAAAGGAATGGAAGTGCCCCCAGAAAAAACACCAGGGTCAACACCTGATCTGACATTGGGTTCCGGACCGGTCTCGAGAATATCAGGCATGCCATACCTAATCGTGTTAGTGCTAGTGGGTGCATGGTGAGTCTCATGGTTCGGACTACGTGACCAATACCGATGGTTTTCCTGCATGTACCCTAAGAATTTTGAAGGATTAACCGGGGATGTCCCAGCCATAGAATGGCATGACCCTACCGGGGTTCCATATGTGCTTGAAGGTTCAACCTCTCATACATGAGGTGGAAGATCAGGGATATTCGGGATCTCAAGGTCATGGTCACCCATGGTGTGTGAATCAAAGTGAGAGTTAGTCTGCCTAGACTGTCTGGTTCTCTCTCCCAAAGGAGGAGGATATGTAGAAGGAAGAAGTCCTGCTAAATGATGATCATAACAATGGATTGCTGCACTGGGATCCACAATGAATCAACAAAAATAAAATACTCAATCTAACTGTGCAACCCTAATCAAGCTAGCGTACACAGAGCATACTCCTAAAAAATCTATAGCCAAAAACAAGAAAACCAAGGGGAGGATATATGAGCTCCCAAATGCAGCAGGTATGCCTCGACTAGGAGAGCCTTGAGACTCCCATACACTATAAGTGGAGTTTCGTAACCAATTATAGTGGCCCTTAGCTTCAATGCATAAAGGGACTGTGCTGTCCGACCCCTACCTAGCTAGGACACCTACAAAATAACCTCTGCAAGTACCCCCTGTGATACCTAGGTAAGGAAAATAAGGTCACCCCAATATAATCAATGCTCAGCTGGACAGTCGCAGGAGGGATCAACTGTATGGGAAGGGTAACAAATCCTAAAGCCTGAAAGCACAACTGGTACCCCAAGGGTGCACCAATCAATGCCTCAAAGGACCCCATATACGAATATGATCCTGGAAATATCTCTGGCACTCACAGAAAGTGACCAGGGGTCATCCCAATCACAAATGCATGCATTTCCTCGTGCTTGAATCCTATGTAAGAGGAGCTTCCTGAGAAACACTAATTATACCAAGGATTTCTCACTCTCTCCTGGACAGACACCTAATTGTTTATGTTTAGTAGTCTTGGAGAATTGGCTCACAATGAACTATTCCAAGACTCTAAAACCCAATCTTGTTGATCAACCCTATAAAAGAAAAATGTTTAGTTCATTTTAATTAAGTGTTGATTTTAAGGTCTGTAATTACTCAAAAGGAAATGGTAGTGCAACTAATGATATTGTGACTCAGAAGTGAAATAAATGTGCACACCTAACAAACCATGCCAAGTTCAAATATTTTGTCGAATGAAAAACAAGGTATGTCACTACATGAGATGCAAGTTTCTTCCTTCAAATGAGAGTGTAATCATTCCTAAATGAACACCTGACTATTAGTCAATAAGGAAAACCTACTGCAAGTACCATGCCATGCAAATGCAAGAATTCATAAGTATGGAAAAACAAAAGTATTTTGTATTTTTTACAAATAAATGAGATATAAAAAGCACTAACAGACTCTACAATTCTCAGACCCTGACACCTCTCACAAACAACAACAAACAAGGCTCCAAGATAAAAGAGACCTAATGCACTAATCCAAAAACAAAAAGGAAAAAATGAATGACAAGAATAAAACCTAATTAAAAATAAATCAAAAGGTGTCTCTAGTCATAAACAAACGTTGTATACAGACACCAAAAACACCCAAGAACACTTAGCAATCATCAAAACTCACCCAACAACACTCAATACTACATATAAATCTCAAAATCAAAGCATATGTGACTGTATTCAGTAAACTTGCATACATACACGAGAATTCAAGAGAAAACCGCGTGTATATGCGACTGTAATGCAAATACTCGCATACAGGAAGAAAAAGGAAGAAAAATAGGGCAAACTGATAAGCTAAGACCAAATTACTCCCACAGGACAATACTGGGAAAACATACCTCTAGACCCGACACAGAAACAGAGAAATAAAGAGCAATTCGAGCACATTGAATACCCAATCCCCAAAGAAAAACAACTAGGAACCTCCCCAGGGGAGTTGCCAATTCTATTACAGAGAGGAACTTCCTATGGCTTGGGGGTACCACAACAGATAGTGTGACACCATAAATCAATCTTTCCCAATATGCAAGAACAGTAAGCAAATATAACACTAAGGGATGTTGAATCATACCTTATTCCAGACGGTTGAAGTAGATCCTCGTTGAGCTTTTCCAATGCAATTGCAATTACAGTTTTCTCTCAATAACAAACAAAGCAAGCATGATATATATAAATGTGTTAGAGCTATCCTAGCATATATAATCAACCATGTATAAGTAATTAAATACATCCATGGATTCAATATTCATATTCAAAATGCACATGAATTGGACAGGAAAATATATTTCTATTAATAAATCAGAGGTACAACAGTGACAAAATCTGTCGACACTTCTGCGAACCGGAGAAACCGAGTCCTCCACCACTTCAATCCTCCATCTATCGATAGAAAGGTCACAAAGCAAAGGCAATATTGGGAAGAACACTTTGTGCTCCAAGGGACAAAGGGATGTAGACTCAAGTATAAGCAAAGCTGAGGCAACAATGGACTATAGTTTCCTTGCTCTTCAATTTCTCCTCCTTCAATGTATCCAAGGAGTTCCTTATATAACACTCCAAAGAGGTAATGGAGGGTCGAATATGAGCATTCTCAAGTCATTTAGAAGGCCAAGAGTCAAGTTATTCGGAATCAAGTGAGGAAAAATCCAAAAATATTTGTCATTTTGCACACATCCCGATGTACGCGGGTTTGAGGTCAAAATCCGCGTATACACAAGGGTATTGCTTTAAAAGTCATGTATAGGTATAAATAGGCAATTTTTGTGGATGATCTTGGAACATAAAAGTATAATATAAGTCCATGGGGTCCAAGGAGTCTACAGAGGGACATGGAAGGCCATAAATGTGTGATCTACCTGGTGTGGTTAAATCAACTATAACACCATAACTCACCAAAACTAGTAGAATCATCTACCAGTTCCTGAACTGGTCATGTATTCAATTTGTATAGGTTCTCCACTCGAACGCTAATCACATGAGTTGAATTCATCTACAAATAAGTGATGCTGAATTTCCCTCCACGGAAAGGTGCACCCTTCTAGGGTGAAGCTCTTTTCAAGATAAAACTAAGGTTGGAAATCTGCAAATTATGGAGCCCTAGTTTTCGACAATGGTCTCTTCTAGCACCGCTCTGATACCATGTTAGCTTTTAAAGATAGTAGTATAATTCCAATATTATATGCAAAAAAATATATAGCAAGATCATTAAAAACAACCATGCACGTAAACAATAGACACAATAATTTGACTTGGGAAACTACAAGGGAGAAAAACCAACAATCTTCTAATAAAGATATTAGTTCATAGTATAACATTTTAAAGATAGTAGTATAATTCCAATATTATATGCAAAAAAATATATAGCAAGATCATTAAAAACAACCATGCACGTAAACAATAGACACAATAATTTGACTTGGGAAACTACAAGGGAGAAAAACCAACAATCTTCTAATAAAGATATTAGTTCATAGTATAACATTTTAAAGATAGTAGTATAATTCCAATATTATATGCAAAAAAATATATAGCAAGATCATTAAAAACAACCATGCACGTAAACAATAGACACAATAATTTGACTTGGGAAACTACAAGGGAGAAAAACCAACAATCTTCTAATAAAGATATTAGTTCATAGTATAACATTTTAAAGATAGTAGTATAATTCCAATATTATATGCAAAAAAATATATAGCAAGATCATTAAAAACAACCATGCACGTAAACAATAGACACAATAATTTGACTTGGGAAACTACAAGGGAGAAAAACCAACAATCTTCTAATAAAGATATTAGTTCATAGTATAACATTTTAAAGATAGTAGTATAATTCCAATATTATATGCAAAAAAATATATAGCAAGATCATTAAAAACAACCATGCACGTAAACAATAGACACAATAATTTG
>LPNX010945503.1:211830-309542 GCA_001517045.1 Pseudotsuga menziesii
AAAATTAACAACATAAAAAGTACACAACCAAAAGATTTCAAAAAATACATATGCCCTACATCGACATGTCCTCTTCAAAACGGTATTGTTGGTTTTTCAATTTTTATAATCAGTTAAAAATGTTTATGTGTACATACATGTGTATAAAATGCAATTAAATTTTGCAATGGTTAGTTTCAAAAGTTAATAAAGAAATATAATTTTCCAAAATATATTAAAAAAATTATGTGCACCCTAGTGCATTCTGTGTAGATTATGTTCATATATATTTTTTCAAAAAATATACATTCATCATTAAGTCATTTTATGTGCACACAAGCCACTTGTTAACTTTTCCTAAAATTTACAAGAACAAACCTTTCAATAAATGCCATTTTAGACGATGATTTTTTGATATTTAACTCATTTATTAAATCGAATCCCTCAAAACTCATATACGCCTTGTGAATTTCGACATGAAACAAAAAAAAATTGTAGGGAATTATGTTGTATTTCCAAACATAATTCCCTACCATTTTTTTTTGTTGCATGTCAAAATTCACAAAATGTATATGAGTTTTGAGGGATTCAATTTAATAAATGAGTTAAATGTCAAAATTTCACTGTCCTTTTTTGCCAAAAAGTGTTACCCATATTCATGGATTCACCTTTATATCTACTTAAAATCATCTTCCATTGAGTGACCCTTCATCTTCCCTTCAAGTTATTTCTTTCTTCATACACTTTGATGCTTACCATGTCTAATTCTTATTATGCTCTAATAGATTTCAATCTTTGTGTCCATATCTCTTCATTCTCTCCTCTTCAATGCTTAGAGGAAAGTTGTTGTCGTCTTGTAAAGTTGTTATTTTCTTATATTGTTCCTCTACTTCTACTTCTATTTCCCATGCCACACTTCTACTTCTATTTCCCATGCCACATGTTTGTGCATGTTGAACTTTCTTTCTTTTATCTTTATGGTGTTTATTTATGTGTTAAGTGATTTTCTTTCTTTCTTTTATTTCATGGTATTTCTTTATGTGTTTAGTGATTAAATTTGAAGGAATTTTTTTTTTCAAGTTAAATGAAATAATTTCATTTAATCTTACTATATGAAAAGTTGTAAAAGTAATTATACTTCACTTGAAAAGAGTAAAGTAGCTACACATTTAAAAAACAATTCTAAAGAAAATATTGCTTTTCTAGCTTTTTTTTTTCAATGTTAAAACTTAAAGAACCACTAGTAACATCAATAAAAAGTAATAATAAGCATAATTTGTAATTTCAAATATAACCCAATGAAAAGTTATATATATGATAAAATAAAATAAAACCATAAACACTAAGCCATGACTTCTTTTAAAGCAAGTTTCAAAGTGTTAAAATAACAATATAAATTTTTAAACACACTGTTAAAAGCAAATATTTTTATTGACACTTGTATAAGAGAGGATATTTTGTGTCCATCCATATACAATGCATGATCATTGCATTTAGGATTTATATCTTGAGCATATCACAATCATGCTTAACCATGCGGGTATATTCATTTTAGATCTCATTAGAAAATAAGAAATTATTGTAGACCTTGAGACATTTGTTGAAGAGGGACAATTCTATCAAAACATTATAAGAGCCATGAAGAGAGCCTACCTGCTTTATAAAGATATAGGAACATGTAAATATAGCACAATTGCATTCATTGGCTATTGTCTAGGCCGATATGTCAATTATATGGAGCTTCGTAAGATCCATTCAACTTCTTGTCACCTAAAAAAGTTCACAATCCAAAAGCTAGTTTTGCATGTGGGGCCCACCATGGGCCAAATTTCACAAATAAACCAAATGACATATATGAATGCAAGGAATGGATTAAGAAGTTTTATGGGATCATCAATCATCAATCATCAAGGATCTATTAGAATTCAGTTCTGACATTCAGAAGTATGAAAAATGATTTTGAAATGTGAGACCCACCTTGGGTAAAATTGAGTTTTTAGGTTGAGAGAGTAATTTAGGTACAATGAATGGCTTATAAATGGTTTTTGAGGCCACTAATCAGGTTGAAGTTGACATAATTGAATTTTGAGTTGCAAACGTATGAATTTACAATGGTACATGCTTTAGGCCAAACTGGACAGACAAGCATAATGACTTAGCTGGCAAGGAATGGTTCATACATGTTTATTAAAGTCATTGAACATCACACATATCACATAATTCTATTTCGACCTTAGAAAGTACAAAAATTATCATTGAAAATTCATGCAAAGGTGCCTGGTTGTCCATTATGATTTAAAAAGTATATCAAGTGGGCATTAAAAAGTGTCATGCAACCAATCGTTGGAAAAATCTGCGTATACTTTGTATTGCCTCTAACATCACATCATTTCGACTATGTATGGAGAAGATACATCACTATTAATCTAAAAAACCAAAGGGACACAATTTTAATGGTTTTGGCCAAGTTTTCTCATGCAAATATTCAATGGATAGTTCTATCTCTTTTTCACCATTCGACGTGAAATTTTAGGAGGTTGTTGATAAGGATGGAGGCGACATACCACATAGTTTGTTCGACCCCATGCGACCCACATAAGGCACACAAAAATTATGAACAAATGCCATTTTTGAGTGCTTAGGAACCATGTTTCTCCTGGAATCCAAAACTAAAGTAGATTTTTTTTAAGTATAGGACCTAGAATCATTCATATCTATTTTCAAGAGCCGAAACACATCACAATGATAAATTTGTAGATGTAGTTTCTGTAGAGGAACTTTATATCAATTTTGAAACGTGAAATTACCCAACATAGTCAATAGCTGATCAAATCCTCCAAGAAATATGTTAGTCGCCAAAATTTCATCTCCTGAGGTGAACCATCGTCGAATAAAATATACATTTATCTTCCTCTTTCACAAAATCCACCGCCCCCCCCCCCCAAAAAAAAAAGTTGATATAAAAAGCATGATTTTGGTGCCAGAATGGCTCAACTAGAAGAGTGTATACATGGTGTCAAGTTCAACTGCGTCAAAGGCCCCATGTCTCTTGTCACTATTTATTTGCTGGAATTAATCCCATTTTCAGAGGGTGGTGAAATCTGGAAAGGGAGGTAAAACTCCAAATCAACGACGTGAAAATTGTATGAGATTCTCCTCCGTTGGGGTTGTTGCGCGAACGGTGGAATCAGAGGTCTACGTGCAAGCATCAATGGTTTAAATCAGTTGGGGATTCACCATGACTTATGGAATGAAACCTCCATTTGAAAGTACGCTCATGTGCATATTTCAAAGGAGTTTTAAACAATGGGTTATAACATATTCTTCAATAAAACCTTATATGGCTCCTATGAATCAAGTGTAAAGTGTATGGTGGGGAATTCTATATGGAGCGCATATATATATATACACAACCCACCAAAATGCTTAAATTATCTTCCTTTTGCACTGTTATAAAGTCATTAACATTATTTTATAAGGTTAGAATGGATTTTTAATGGTAATATTAAAGTGGGTTTTTAAATATAAATTGCAATGAGACTTTATAAAAGGACAAAGGAGGATTTCCATTCTTGTAAATTGCAAGGAGTTGCTATAGCTATAGCTATATGTTTGAAGACAAAGAGGAACAAATAAGCATTACTTCAACCTATTCTTTTTTTAAGATTGATCCCTTTCATTTGGAGATGATGAATATGGTTTAGAGGAAGTGAATTTTGTGAATATCTGGGGCATCCATCCAAGTTAAGGTTGCAACACGATTTCAAGGAAGCCACTACAACCATGAAAGAGAAAATTGCAGTAGCTTCAAATTTATCTACAAATTTGGTAAGGGTCACAAATGTCCCTATTTTAGATGAATATGACAAAGCCAAAGGCAATCATTCTCAGTGGAGGAGGAGAAAAGAGATTCCAAACTAATTTTTGGGCCTCACATTCCTCTCCCAATAGTCTATAATAAATATATTTTCTCATTTACAAAGGAGGTTCATCATTTCATATCCAACATACTAGTAAACATTTCGATAAATGTTCTACAAGGATCTACAACATTGGCTCTTTCTCTTATTTCTTTCTCTCTTTCTTCATTGCAACGTGATGACAAATAATCTTTTCCTTAGAGAAAGACGATCGACTTAGGGATGAGATCAATGGGTTCTTATCAATGTAATTAGTATTGTAGTTAAAGATAAAGAGGATGATATTGATTTAAAACCAGTACCGAGGTGATTTGCCACTGGTATTCAAGGAGACAATGTCTCATATATGTTATTGATTGTTCTCTCTATTAGTTGAATGCCTTTATTTTGTTACCTGAATCCATGGATCTACAATTATGATCTCCACATGATTTTATGTGTGTCTTGAATGTATTTGATGGAAATCTTGTTAATACTTTGTTGTTGAATGTGTTTGAGATAATGCATCTCCTTTAAAAAAAGATTCATGATTAAGGTTCCCATGTTGTTCTTTTATATGAATTTTTTTTCTCTAGGATGTGTGTATTCCCCTCATTTTAAAATAAAATTCAAAGTTACTTTTTAACAATTGGGACTATTTTTATGCACCATAGATCCTGGTTATAAAAACAATCAATAAAAACATTGTTGAATCTATAGGCACCTTAGGGTGACATACTCAGGAACTTTCCTCCAAAGTTAGGGTACCCTCCCACGGCCCGAGGACTAGATTGATTGTTTAAAGTGGCGTAGAAAGGTGCATCATGTACAACCCTCCTTGGCCTTGTAATCCCACATGAGTACCAAATTGTTTCACACTATGAGATCTATTCATAGCTTAAAGGAGAAAATATGACCTATTAGCTGAAGGGGTGCAATTTGAGGAAAAGAAAGGCATACTGACGCCATTGTCCGGGAGAGTTCAAATGCATTTGCATGGTTTTTAGGGCTCTTCAAGGCATACAATGACAAATATTAAGGTGAATCGATTCTCTAATTGAGTCCAACACCTTTGGTTGGTTTTATTGCAAAATATAGAAATTGTTGGAATGTTTTTTACGACTCCGCTAAGGGGAATACAACCCTATTCCCACTGCTACAAATGTATCTATTGCTTATGGTGAGCAAGTACCAACTCTTGAGGAAAATTATCTCACTTGGAGACTCCACATTGGTTCAAACCTTGAAATGGTGCAGGCTATAGACCTTGAACCACACACATCTCTACTACATCTAGTTGCTCAGTGACACCATTACACGAGGTTGGGAATCTGGTCCTATTTCATGCATTTCAATAAATTCCATGATAAACATTTCATGTCATCATTTGGATAAATATATTTAAAATTTCCTTTCTTCAAGCCACATTTATATGTTGGTATTAGCATATTTTCATACTTCCTTTAGATAGGGAATGTCACACATGTCTTTGTTGACCATAATCCTTTTGTTCAAAAGGATTGATCCATTACTTGCATTAGTTATCATCACGTCATTCAATAAATGTAGCTAGTCAATCCTTGGCTAGATGCAATATATAAACCCTTGGGTACTTGAAACACCTTCCAAAGTTAAATGGTAATGGACCAATTACAACAAACACACATATCGCTATGTTCCAAGACTACATTGATGGTTTCATCATTGAGCATGAGGGCATTCTTATACACATTTTTGTACATTACCTAGAAGGAGATGCTAGATATTGGTTTAGGAACTTGACACGACTCTATCTTCATGTGGCAACAACTACATGACCCCTTGCACCGATGGGGAAAGAGGAAAGTCCTCGTGGAAATATTAACATATTTTTATTTTTTGAAAAGAGGCAATGATGAAAGTTTGATTGTATTTAGGAATATATTTCTCAAAATTTATCATGAAATACTAAAAAATATAAGCCCTTCAGAGGTGGATTCCATGACAATTTTTGTTTCTACCCATGATTTTCATTTCTCACTACTACTTGGAGAGAAACAATCCCTAGAGCTCTATGTTTAATGATGCATTAGAGCTAGAAAGTAACATGCAGACTTTTGAATTGTTGGTTTCCTCTTATTGTTCTCCCAAAGAAAATTAATGTGAGAAAGAATCTAAAGCTACAATGCATACTCCAAACCTATTGAATTATTGTTTACATGAGGACCTCCTAACATTGTTGGAATCCAATGAAAACTGGAAACAAAAATGTGGGGTTCCATGCAAATTGCAAAATCAACTGTCAAATGAGTTCTTAGTGTTCATTGAGCATATAGAGAAGAAGTCTCGAAATGATAGGATATTAGATCTTATTGAAGAGGGGATGTTGATAAATTTTGAGGGTAATAACCAAGGAAAATGATTTTTGAGTCAACATGTCAGTTTATGAACGCAACTTTCTAAGCTAATGTTCATTGGTAACCTTTCTATTTTTGTGATAATCATTGGCAAACAAAGAATACAAGAAAGCTAGATGATAATTGGTAGCTTGTAGGTTATCAAGTAAATAATTCACTAAATCATACCCCTTCTCTATCAAAATACATTGTTGTAGATGAATGTTTAGAAAATTCCAATGTTGATTTAGAGGATGGAAACCATGAAGATGAAATTTTTCAGCAAGTGGATTTTGAAGGCTATGACGAACCCTTGTTTTTTTGGAATAGTGATGCTAACGAAAGTATTTTCCATCCTTCATTGGATTCAATTATTTGTTGGATTTATGGTTATATTGAGAGGGGGGTGAATTAGTATAACATATTTTTTCTTTCTTTACACATGCATCAACCAATTCATAATAATCAACACAAGAAGATTCAAACCATACAACACAAGATGTAACGTGGGTACCCAATCTTGAGAAAATCACAATGATTTGCATCTTTATGAATCTTGAGTAGGTACCATCCTACCAATACAATAATTGCATGCACCAACTTTCTATATGGCACCAACACCCTCAACTGAGTACCAACTCGTTGTTACAATGTTTATAAGCACCAACTTGATGGAGACACCAATCTCCCTGCCTGAGCACCAAATCAACAAATATTGCGTTGGAACTCACCTACTTAATGTGTGTATGTTATTGGATCCAATACTGCATTGTTTCTTACTTAAATTCTTTCTTTTGAAATGAATTTATTTCTTTTCGTTGCACTTTTCAAAATAATTATGACCCTTATGCACCAAATTTCTTATGTACTACAAAATAATTCTAGCTATTGTACAATAATGTACCTTCTTGCATTGTGAAGAAAATTTAAATTCTGTGATTCGATGTATGTTGATGCATTGTACTATTGCACTCTACTCTGTTGTGGTTTTGTATGTGCATGAATACTGCCACACTGTGGCCCTACCACACTCTGTTCTGCATAATGAAATATTTTCTACTGTCACACTCTGCTCTGCGCAAGGAAATATTCACTACTATCACACTTTGATTTGTCACGCTCTGCTCTACGCAAGGAAATATTCACTACTATCACACTCTTCTCTGCACAAGACAATCTTCACTACTCTCACACTTTGATCTGACACACTCTACATTATGCAAGGAAATCTTCACTATTGCCACATTTTGATTTGTCGCACTCTATTATTCTCAAGGAAATATTCACTACTACACAGTCTTCAACTTTTGCATTGATCTCAACTTTTGTACCTCACCCAAAGAAGAATCTACAATAAAAAAATATCTTCATCTTCACAAGGTGTGCCACTTCTTCCTTTAATAACCTTTAGATACATTTAATAAAAAACTTACAAAATAAAATCATCAAGAATATCTTCAAAAACCCAGAAACTATCTTCAAATACATCTTCAAACCACATAAGACCTTTCTCTTCCATAAGTGCACACCTTTTTCACAACTCTATAAATGTTTGAATGAATAATTAAATGATGGAGCACTCCACTTATTTATAGTGTTCTTAAATCACTTGCTGGGCCTACATAGCATTGTTCAATATCATATCATGTATGTCTCAACTTTCTAGCTAGTTTGATTTTACAAATTCTTTCATATCTCCTCATTCCTATGGAATTAGAGGTACTGCCATATATCATTGGAAAAGTCTCAGAATAATATTTCCAACCATGTAACCTATACTCCCATTTAAGTTAAGTATATATATTAAAAATTCCTTCAACATAAGGTATCCAAACTGGGAATCCAAAAACAATATTTCTAATAATCTTCATTTTGTAATCTCTATATGTAGTCTCCCCCATATTTGACATTAATGATAACAATATCTCCTTTCTTTTGACATCTATGGAAACAATATTTCCAAAAGTCCCCCCCTTTTCCATTGATGGAAACCTTTAGACAATTCCGCAACAAACCTGTAGATAGTCCCCTTATTTGCAACTACGTCTTTATGCAATTATGTTTCTTCACAATTATGTCTCTGCATAATTTTGTTTATGCTTAAATGTGTAGTTTCATTATCTACAACTTATCCCCCTTTTACATCAATGGAAAAGGGTTTCTCCCCTTAAGATTATGTTTATCCTTGTGTATGCACATTTTTTCCTGTCTACAATTATCACCCTACTTGTAACACCACACCATTGGTAAGTGGTTTCTTCCCCTGAGATTGTGTATCTATTCAGGGATATATAGAAACTATCCCCAATTTTTGTCATAGATATTTTGGGAAGACATTTAGTAAAGATATTTATTATATGTTCCTTAGTAGACACTACAACAAATCCTGTAATTAGCATCCCTTTTTAGTGTAATTTTTTTTTACATTGAGTGGTCAAACTAGACGCTAAATGGGACGCGTCATGGACAAAACTTATAGCATCTCAAATAACATCTTTTTTTGCTTCCTAGATAGCATCCTTTATGATGTCCAAAATAGCATCTATTTTTTTGCTTCCAGAATAGCGTCCAACTTTGCTTCCTAAATAACATCCTATTTTGCTTTCTAGCGAGTGTCTTCTTTTGCTTCTTAAATGACATCCCCGTTAGTGCCATATTTGCATCCTTAATAGCACCATGTTAGCATCCAAATTAGCATCCAATATTGCATACATTTTTTCTACCACTTTAGCATCCCATTTTGCACCATGTTTTACTTCCAAATATGTGCCAATTTTCGCTTCCAAATTTACACCAATTTTTGCTTCCTTTTTTGCATCGTGATTTGCTACCAAAATGACGCCAAATATTTCTTCTATTGTTGCACCATATTTTGCTTCCTATTTAGGGTCATTTTTTGCATCCATAGTAACGTCTTATTTTGCTTCCATATCAATGCCATGTTTGGCTTCATCATTGGCACCATGTATTGCATCATTTTTAATGCCTAGTTTCATGTCTTATTTTGCTACAATATCAACGCCATGTTTGGCTTCATCATTAGTGCCACGTGTTGCATCCTTTTTAATGCCTAGTTTTGCATCTCTCATTTTTTGGTCACTAATTTAGTCGTTTTTAGTAATTTTATATACGAATTTTGGTCATTTTGTTTGGTCACTTATCTCTCATTGTTTGGTCACTTATCTCTTATTTTTTGGTTTTAATTGATATTATAATATCATTAGGGCCTAGAGGAATCGAACCACCAACCTCCTACTTGTAAGGCAGATGCTCTTCCATTGAGCTAGCACCCTTTAAGAATTTGGGAACCTAACTTACAGAGTCCTCTATAATGATAAAATAGATCAATACACAACTTTGAGTATCTAATGGTCGGCAAAGGATGATAGATTGTATAAATTCACAACATATGATCAAGCAGGTTATGAAATCCATAAATCTTTTCTAGGAATTTTTAACAAAACTCAAGAAATTGGCTTAATGGGATTGCAAAAATCACTATTCCCTAGCAACCATTATGTTTGTTTAAGGTTTGATATTTAATCATACTCCATTAGGAGACCCATGATAAGAGGACATGAATACACGTCCTTAAATGCGAATACAATGATATTCAAGAAAAATAACCATTGTTTACACCATATTGCAATAAGAGGGTACTGATTTAATTTTAAGTCATCAACACACTATATAATGATGCTAAAGCTTGGAAAAAATGAGTGTAAGAAACCTCAGTTCATAAATACCTTTATTTTCAAGCGAAAATATGACTTGGATAGAGCTGGAAATGATTGTTGTGTATGATTTTGACAATCAGAAAATTTATATCAGCAGTTGACTCTAAGAAAATTTTGACACTTACTAATGATACAAGATTGGAATTGATTTGATATTTTTTTTTTATTACAGTAATGTTTGAAGGATTAATGTTTCACCGCAATGTGTTAATATCAAGTGATCTCAAGGATTGTTTTTGACATTTATGAGTCATTAACATTTTACTCTTTGCACGGTACTATGTGATCCCGAGATTTATTCAGTATAGAAAATGTTGAATTACAAATTTGAGAAATGGAGTTATTTCAATCCTTAACAAAGGTGGTTAAAATGAACTGAAACAAGTGCCATTTAAAAATAAAGGATGAGATACCGAAGACTAATCACATCCTTGAATTGTTTGAAAAGGCTAGTGTCAATCATGTTTAGGGAATTTAAACAAACTCGTGTATTGCCTAGTCAACAAGAGAATTGAAAATCAGCCAAATTAAATAATTACAGGAATATTTGATGGAGAAAGATGAGAACCTTGTGGTGAAAGCAATGAAAATATATGCTTAGCTTGGGCAATTACTATTCAGCTTCCAAATATTGGAGATCTCTTTGGTAAATGTGTTTCATATCAAGCAAAGTCTTTGGTTGGTTAGTTAGATACATGAAGGTCATCACACTCAATAATTAAAAGGAAGTGATTTAGTGACAATGGATCAGTCACTCACTTAGGCGTGAATCCAAGCGTGGCTATAACATTTTAAAGTGAGCACTGTTACCACCTAAGTTGTACTTAGTGGTTTTTATCAAGTGAGCCCAGTGAACCGGACAGGGCTAACTTGTTCGAAATTCAAAAGGACCATTGGAAATACTTCTGGGAAGTGCTTGTTGTATCATAGCACATGTTCATACCCCATGGGGGAATTGGAATAAATGCCCTAGCATGATAGTGTCTGTAAAAGACTCGGTCTCTTAGACTTCATTTGTCAATCCAATCAGCCCAGGGTGTTTTTTCCCTTGGTTATTATTGGTTGTTGAACAAACGACTGATAATTTTTGAGTTTTTCACTCCATACCTCCAAAGTTGGGGTGGTCGGCTTGGCATTTGGGACTATTAAGGTTATTAGAGTCTATGTGTCAATGTATAAGCATGCTAGACATAATTTTTTAGTCATATGAACATGTCTAAGTCCCCCCAGGTGTTTTTCAATTTTTCAATTTTTCAGTTTTTTCAGTGTTTTTTATTAAATTTTAATTTTTCCAAAACTTAGGCTATTTTTTAATAGTTTAACTGGAAAAATTGAGTCTGTAATAAAAGTGGGCCAAATAATCAGTTTCAGTCATGTAGGTGCTCATTTTAAAGCTAAGAGCACCATGTAAACCCATGGACCCACTATTTCCTAAGTTTTGAGTGATCTTCCATCACTCAGGTCAGAAATCCCTAAAAATCAATTATTGATTATTTTAATTAATAAATTGATGAATAATGGAGCAAATCCAAAATCAATAAATCAGTGGATTCTCAGCCGATTTGATTGAAATNTAATTATGCCCCCCCTGGGCTAGATGGCCTGTAAATTGTATATATCCAGGCACAACCTCCTCTTCCAAGCTAGTTAGAACTGGATTGAGGTGCTGTTGCTCTTGTACTGTATTGTTTTTTCATTCTGGAATAAAGAAGCTTTGGAGGCAATATCTATGGTGTAATTATCTTCATGTGTGGATGTTGATTGTCAAATGCTTATGAGGTATAATCTGCTTTTGTTTATCATTGCTTTGCTGGTTAATTGTTGGCCTTGAAGGAGAGAGCTCCCTCCTATTAGGGTAAGAGTTTATTCTAGTTTGATTTATGCTCTTACTGATGCTTGTTCTATATCTATTGGATTTGTATGTATTTTAAGTTTAATTGCATGCTTTCCAATCATCTCCTTCGGCATCACCTATGTTTTAACCATCTGTTTGTACAAGGGTTTTCAAGTTGCAGGTGATCTCGCTGGTAGAAGAGGTTGAGCTAGTTTGAATCTTCCTCATATTAAATATCTTATGAATGACATAGTCCCTCGGTGTTCCACCAAAGCAGAATCCAAAGCCCAACATTCCCAGGCTTCAAACACTCTTTCTCTCTCTTCCTCCTTTAAAAATTATTAAACTTTCCTCAAACTGTTACTTTAAGGTTTCTTTTTAAATATGATATATCTCATAAAGAAAAGAATACATAGATATAATTAGCAATATTCCTTCAAATTTCTAGATCTTAGTTTCATTGTGCACATAAAGTTCAATTTCAAGAGATCTAGCTAAATTGCCTTAGTTTCGCAAGTAGTTTATTGAAAAATTCATAGCTTGCTCTTAAGGTAGTTTCATTTGCTGTTCAATAATTTGAATATTCTGCAATATCAGTGCTTTTAATTGGCTGCACAAACAGCAAGCCAAGATCCCAAGGAAATCTTGCTTTCCTTGGTTCCTTTTTCATTGGTTTAGATAGTTTAATTTCATTAATTTTTTGAGATAAAGTAGGCTGACCCAAAGGTACTCTTAAAGTGCTTTGGGGAATTTGTTATTATAATTCACTCTTTGTCATTTATCAGGTCTGACAGAGAAGAAAGGAAGCTGCTGTCCAAAGTGGCTTTTGGAGTGCTCAAATCCCCCCAGGGGTCTCTCTTTTGTCACATAATTTGTAATTTTTTTTGTATAAACTGTAATATCTTGGTTTCAGCCTGTATAAGGACCAAGAAATATCTGTTTTATCAGTGCTTTGATATTGTAACCTCTGTATCAAAATAATCCTTTGAATAGGCTCTTTCGAGCCCATTCCCCATCCCCCCCGGGGGGATTCGCATCGGTTCCATTTTCGTCATTTTTCTGCTTATTTCCTTTTTACTAGAATTGATCTGATTTGTAGGGTAGTATATTTGATCTTGTTTTTAATTCCATATTCCATATCTTACTTTCAAAAGTAATCATAATACTTACCCCACGATTTCCCGAGTGACCCAAAAGGGGAAAGAGATTCGTGGTAGGATTAATCTGAAAACCAGATTTGTGTAGTTGTTTTATTTTTTCTATAATTTGTTTATCAGTAGCTTTAAAATTAACCCCTCCTCGATTCCCCGATTGAGATCCACTTGGATCGAAAGAGTTTCTTGGAGGCTTTTCTTTTAATCAAGAACACATCTCTTAAAAACTTATTAAAATTTACAAGACTCCAGTGTGTATTCTCTGCACTTGGCTGCGGTTCATCCGATCAGTCAAGCTGTATCAAAATCACTTGGGTGACTAGCATAATTAGGACTCACCTTCCCCAATTAACAAACCATCAGGTGAAAATCCAACACCTCGATCAAACCTTTATGGTGGTAAAATACCCAAAGGAAGCGGGAACCTACTGAAAAGTGACCTCGGGGCGCTGATCTCTATCACACCCTAACAGGTGCGTTACGAACATAGCCCCAGAGACTCCATTTCAGGCCACATATTCCTTGCAGGTAGCCGTGTAGGTTTTGTTTTGGACATACTCCAAGTACTCTCGGGTATATCTAGAGTCCCCCTTTTAGCCTAATTTAAACAACTCATACTCCATTTTTTAACTTAAAACATACCAAGATGCAATCGCAAAACATTCACTCCAAGCACACGCAAGCATATTGATCTCTTTGATTTGACTCCATTATTAATGCACTGGTCATTTTTGCTTCATATATATATTATTTATCAGCTTTGTGCTTCTGTGTGTTATTTTCATATCTTGTCATCTTCAATTGTTATAGTTAAAATATTCAAACTCCTAAAAAACTATTTCAGTTTAACATCACCACACTAAGAAATCATCCTTAGTAACTTAATAGGGTCTACCCCCCTTGGCTCTGTTAGGAGTTGAGCCTAAATGAAGGAGTCAAGAACAAGGTGACAGCCTTGACTCGAGACTTGCCCCCAAGGACACACCGAGTGGCTTGAAGATTTCTGCCACGTGACCCAGGTGTGTGAAAGGTGGCAACAAGCACAACCATATGTACTCATCGACCTCCAAAAATAGTAGCTACTCTTCCCAGAAAGGTTTCTCATATAAGATAAATGGAACCCCCAAAGGAAATAGACAATGGTGTTAATCCAAATCCGCGATAGTGGAAACAAGACTGCCAAAGGATTTCCTAGTGAAAGTGGGAAATTTGTCGGCTTCTTTGATAGAAATCAAAGGTGGAGGTCATGCAGAAGTAGTTGAAACTGAGTTGAATGGACTCCAATGTGTGCTTAGGAACATGAATGCTGAAGTGAGAGGCTGCTTCTTCTAAATCCAAAAATTAAATTTGGTTACCCTCTGTTTCTTTCCCTTAACTACCAATCAACATAATTTGCTGAAGTACTTCAGAAATAGCCTTTGATTAGAAGACGGTGGAAAACTATTCCTAGGGTAAAGTTTTAGCTCTAGCTAAAAGGCCCTCTATTTGAATTTATTCACAATATCTAAATATTTTGGGGAGCTCACCGGATCCATGGTTACATGTTGAAGGGCATATTTCAAAGAGTACATTTGACCTACAAAGCAAACTTTTTTGAAATTTTTTATTTTTATACAAAAGAGATTTTTTACTGCAAACTAACATAAATTATGTAGAAAAATAAATAAACTTCTAATCAGATTCACTATAGTTGCAGTATAATATTATTCTCAGCTTGACTATATTTATAAGCTAGTGCAAAAGATGCTCAAATTTAAAACCATTTAAACTAAATAATTGACTAACCTTCCTGTCGATCCAAATGTTTTGATGTAGTGTATCAAAGATTGTGTCATGTCTTGTCCTTTGAGGGTACAAGCCATGTAAATGTATAATCTATACTATATGAGTTTACATCCTTGCCTATAGTCACCTACAACATATCATTTCATTCCTTGCATGCATGATCATGATCAGCACAACAAGTATGGAAGCCATTTCTAAGAGACTCATGTGGATTCCATTCACCCACCCATTTCCATTGGAGAACTTAACCACATTACTTATAAATCTAATTACCTCGGTCTTCCACTAGCACATGAAGATTCCAACCAATATGACTCAGTTTTAGCTTAGCTGCGAGCGCTGAAAATGTTCAAGCTCAGCTCACAATAATTTTTTGGGATGAAACTTGACCACAAGGAAAGGAACCTACATGACCATAACATTAGTTTAAATCACCTGGTTTTATTTTAGTTCTGTAATAAGCTCTAGAATTCAAACAAATTTGGAAGCTGCCTGACGTTGGCGTGGAGATGACTGTGACTGTGACAGTAAACATGACCGCATATGTGCATGTGCATGTACATGTAGGACAAGAGGAAATGTGCATGTATTTTATATAGAGAAGATGAAAAATCAATAGAACATTTGCTCATCAAATGCTCAAATACACAAAACAGGTCTGGTTAGAAGTGGAGCAGTTCACAAGAGTGAAGAATAGATGGGTTGGGAACTTTGTTGAAGAATGTTTGAAAAGTTTAATGAGACAAAAAGAGCTCAAGGAATGGAAACATGTTCCATGTCTGACTATATGGAACTTGTACTTAGCAAGAAACTTATTTCTATTTGTGGAAAAAGTTGTAGTACCTTCATTCCAATGTTCTTATCAAATCAGATCCATGGCCATCGCTTAAACCTTACAGGCTTCCAATCATTCAAGAAAAGAGAGACAAATGGAGAATTTGGTCATCATTAAAGAGCAGGTATGGGGGTTATTTTATGGAGCAAGGCAAGGTCCTTGGGATAGTAGCAGTGTAGGTTGTATTTTGTTTTAACTGAGAATCCGAAATGCCAATCAAGCATATAAATATAAGATAAAATATGGGGCTAGGGTTCCACAATGCACCCCACATCACATGAAGCACACCCCTAGCATGTTGTAAACACTTTTGGAGCAATCCAAAATCTAATATCCCATGCACCTAAAAATCTCTTAGCTAATTAATGTATATTTATTCTTTAATTGTAATATTTAGAGAAATAGTATTTACATTCATCTAGTATAAGGGCCAACCAAAAACTGATGCAATAGACATGGCTACTCAAATATATGTATACCTTTTAGCTGAAGCAAATATTTCCTAATAGTCAAGTCCCTCTTTCTAAGAGAATCCTCAAGGTGAGATGCAGTGTCATATTTTGCATGACCTTATCATGGTTTCGAATACCCTTTAGGGAGATATGTACAAGTTGATTTTTTAGGAAAATCTAAGAGGTTGTTACTTCTAAAAATTCTATTTTAGCAGTTTCTAGAGAGTGGTCCAATCAATGATATAATTTCACATTTGAGTAACCAGTTGGAAGTATTACCCTCCTTTTTATATGGGTGTCCACCGGTGATTCTAATCACACTCTCCAGGGGTGACATTGTCATGATTGTAATCTTGAAATCAAATCTAGGCAATTCTGAGTTGGTTTTGAAATTTGGATAGTTCATGGAGTGTAACAGCAGTGAGCCCTTTCATTATCAGGTATGAGCACACTAGGAGCAATGTTGGGCAGTCCTATGGGAATAAACAACTCTAGAATCAAGTATGAGCATCAAAGGGACAAATTTGAGCACTTTAGGAGCATTCTGAAGGTCACAACAAATAGTAAAGCATCTCAAATCAGCTATAATTAGACCAACTTTCAGATTTGAGGACATTGAATCCCTGGAAGATGATGATCAATGGAAGTAGGAGGAAGTCTTTGCAATTTCAGTTGTGAAAATGAGAAATCCGTGGGTGAAAGCAACCTTAAAATCTCATTCATATGCCTTATAGCAGCATCCACATGAATTTTGGGCACAAAAAAACATGTTTGATAGTAAAAAAGGGTATGAAGTAGCCCTATTTCATCATCTTGGGCACCCTTGTGCACTTATCCATCACCAAACAGGCCTACCTCTAAATTTGGGCCAAATTGGAGGGTTAAAAGGTAGTTTTGGGCATGAAGAACCCTATGAAAAGTGATGAACAATGGAAAAAACAGGCTTTGAGAAATATTGGGTTGAATTTGAGGGTTGAAATGACATTAAGAAACAATTATGAGCACAGATATCGACATAAAGAGCATACCTCAGCACTCCAACAACCTCAAACCTTCATTATCGACATAAATAAGGGATTTTCCAACCTCCTAATTAGCAATTTATAGCAGTATCATGAATTTTGGGTGTTTTTTCTCCACAACAGGGGCGTAAACAAACCTAAAGAAAAAAACATCATTTAATTTCAGACCCTATTAACCAAGTTTGAGTGCTCTTTAGGTGATTCTTAGCAGTCTCTTGAAGGAGATCAGTAGCAAATAATAGTCTTTGGTGGATTTCCTTGCAATCGTAGGTCACAAAACAACCCTAAAATTCTTCGAACCTGTGCACAAGAGAAGTAACAACCCCATTTGGCCCTAAAATCCCAATTTTGTTGTCCACTAAGTGCACCTGTGCATAAAACAAAAGCCCTGAAGAGGGCCACTTCACCTTGGTGTACTGGTTTGTTGTTAGAGGAAGGCCTTCTCTCATTATTTGAGGAACATTCACCCTTGGAGACACATGCATAAGGGTAGTGTTCAGCCCTACTAAAGGAGAAAGTCATCATTTGAAGCATGCTTACACTCTTTTATACACCATTTCATGAGAGATATTACATGCTTGGAGGTTACTCATTGAGCTGGTCCACTTGGAAGGTTATTCACATGGTTCATGCCCAATTTTGTGAAGAACATTTTTGTATTTGGAGGCTGATTTATAGATTGACGATTTTTCTCTTGGGTGGCATCTACCATGTAATCAAACCACAAAACAAACTAGGATTGTTACAAAACACACACGAATATATAATAAGTCCATCTACAGAAAAAGCGTCTTTATGGAAGTCAATTTGCAGAGGATAAAATGAATAAAGATTTTGATCAGAAGTTTTGTTGTCCAACTTGAAAAATAGTCTCATTGTTTATAACAATCTCTATGAGAGTAAGCAGCTTTGAGTTCCCCAAAAGGGTTAGATCCACTAGTGAAGAGCAAGGAGTTTTTCACCAGTGGGTAAGGTTCAAATCCAATGGGGGTTGTTCCTAGGACCCATGGGGTAACCTTGAGGAAGTTCTCAAATATGTGGTTGCACCCAGAAATATTATATTAAATGATATTGTGACTGCACATGTGAGTGGATCAAAGCCCACCCACTCCCATGTCCTTACAATTTTGAGCCTCGGAGGTTAGCTCGAGTGATCTTGAGCCTCACATGAGTCCTCTGAAGAGATGGGTTAGACTCTCTAGAGTCCCTCAGGATTAGGTGCAGTAATATGCACAGACAATTTACCCCATTTTCCATCCATGGATCACGTAGAAGTACTCCATGGTTTTACTGCAATATTTTCCGTGGAAAAGGTAGCTTTAAGTGCCCTAAAGTAGCTTTCAATTCCATATCTAAAGACTGCGAGTATTATATTCATGATGCAAGTAAGGCATCGTCAAAGCAATATACTTCCTAGAATGAATATCAATAAATAATGTCTCTATTTTGTAGAAAAGCACCATTCAATATCAAGGTTGACTTGTTTGCAGAAAGACATACTCACTTTAGTTACACTAAGATGGTCCTGAACTACAACAGAGTAACCTCTTAAGCTATTGAGAGTTTCCATAATAGTTGATTTTTATTTTTGTATTCGGGAGATGGTCTCTACAGCAATGCCGACATCACTCTGAAATTTGTTGTTATAATGCTGCAAGCTAGTATTGTACTCTTGCAATTGCTTATTGATATCCTGAAGCGATTCCACCTGTTGCAATGACATGCTAGCCATTATAATGAAGATATAGAGAACATGGCACAAAAATACATTTCATGTGACGAGAACTGAAATAAAGTGATTACAAGATGCCTCAATGTGGGATACAAACCATTTAGCTCATACCTGTTGATTTGCACTTGAAGACTCTTGCTGAACTTTATCACGCTCTTCTAACAGGTAAGAATTTTCCTTTTCTGCATCTTTCTGAGCTTCTATGTCTTTCTTCTGATCTTGAATGCTTTCTTGCATTGTAAAGAAACAGTCCAAACATATGGTTAAGCCCTCAGATACAACAAGCCAATGTTAACCCCAGACCCAACTTGAAGTATGACTACACATGGCCAAAGAATAAGAATTGAGTGTTAACTTGATAAACTTGGGAGTTGACTTTGGAAAAAATTTAATAAGTAAGAAAATACACTAAATTACATAGCCTATGTATGCAAATTTTCAATAATAAATTGCTTCAAAATCCGTAAACGATACACCATACTACAAAATGTCATGGATTCTAGACATTATGCAGGTTTGTTGATTGTCTGCTCTTAATTTGGATCAGGAAAACAAGTAAAATACGTGTTCCTTTTTTGTGGTTTTCTGTCCTTTTTATAGGAATCCAATAGAGTCTGACTCATTAGTCAGACTAACTGAGTTAATATGACTAGAATCTTATTTGTGACACTCGCTCAATACAAACTTGAAGGAGCTGACTCAACTTGGTTTCTTGAAAGACCAAAGTTAAACGTGGAGTCTATTCCAAACTCGGAAAAGACTGGTAACAACAGTGCATCAAGCCAAAAATGTTTGCGGCTCTAGCTTATGTTGGTTCAAATTTGACATGCCTAGATTCGACCTTAATGCTTTTTAAGAGAATCTAACATGCTCAGAATTGCCAATAAATGCTCAAAAGTACATTATGATTCAAGAGATAACAATCAATGAGCGTACATCTTTAAAATTCATTAGCCCTTCTTAATTTGCTTGAGTAATATGTTTCTGCTATAAACAATGGATTAAATTTGAAGCGAAAAGGGATAACCTATCACTAAGTAGGCTCACATGGTTTCCAATGAACCAATAGGGGAAGGACAAGCAATGAGATGGTCCTCTTAGCTTCCTCACCAGAGCGTCTGCAAAGACAGCTAGATACTTCACTAACTTGAAGGAGCCTTCTAAAATTGATGTAATCACTATAAAGATGAATTTAATTAATGGAAGTTGGTATAGCAATGACTATCAAAATATGTAATTTGTGTTTGTAATTGTGAAGACCCCAAAAAGAGTGATGTGAATGTTGAATAATAGGTGTGTATAGCATCTAGAGAATCCTCCAAAGTTCACACTTCACCAACTTGAAGGAACCTTCTAAAACTGATGTAATCACTATAAAATTGAATTTAATTTTGTTTGTAATTATGAAGACCTCAAAACAAGTGATGTGAATTTTGAATAAGGGACGCGTATAGCATCTATAAAAGCCTCCACTCTTCACCAACTTGAAGGAATTTTACCATCAAAATATGTTATTTGTGTTTGTAAATTATTTTCTATGTGTACTATGTATTAACACAACTCCAGAGTCCTAACATCCTTAGGTTAGTACATGAGTTCCATTCTTCCTCATACCTAAATGAATAAACAATAAACAATAATGATTAGGACCCACTTAGCTCATACCTAAATGAATAAAAAATAATGATGCATTATCATTTCTCAACATATGAAACATTTTACCAATTCTGTTGTATTGATGGGAAATAATTTCAAAGACTAAAATTACTTGAGAAGGAGATTAGCACTAGACCACAAATTTATATAGTTCCCAGAGGCAAGTTTCAAGTTTGCATGCCAAAAAAATGAGAAGAATATATCAGAGCAAGTTTCAAGTTTGCATGCCACAAAAATGAGAAGAATATATCAGAGCAATATCAGTGTTATTACCAGTGTATCTGCTATAAGAATGCTTATGCTTGCTTTTGTCTCTCAATGATAAAATGATTCTATTTCATTTGTCAACACATTTTAATGAACAATCAGAAATAAAAGTAAAACACTAAAGATATTTAAAATATTTGACATAAATTTAAGATTTTGATGCAAAGAAAGACAGTGTTGTAGTGACTTTTGACTTTCCAAGGTAGATAAAAAAATATTCATATTGCCTAAAACAAGGGAGTCCTACAAAGCTACTATTGGGAACAATTTAGTAGTTTACTCTACAACATGAAGGAAGTACCTCCAGAGTTTAGTAGCTTAGTAGCTACTATTGCGAAATGATAGGATCTTCCCGAGTACTGAAACTTATTACAGTAAATAGGTCATAACAATTTGCATTTGAAAAAGATATTATAATTAAAAAATGCTACTGTTTAAAGCATAATAAACTTTAAAGGATAGAGACATAGGAAGTGACAGGAGATAATTATCTCTTTAAATGCTATTGTTTAAAGCATAATCAAGGAAAGAGATAATTTAGGATGAAGTGACATAGGAAGTGACATCTATTTCCTATGGTGTTATGTAGAAAACAGAACAAGGATAGAGACATCTTCAAGATCGATCATTTAAAAAATTAAAAACAGAAACCATCACAAATAAGATGAAAGCACTGTACTAAAAGAAGCCATTTTAATAATCCTAATAGCACCATCACCTCAAGTCTTAGCATCTTGAAAGATATCGATTCAGAAAACCCTATTCCATCCCTCAAAGTCCATAATACATATAATCGTTGCTAAGCCCAATGTGTGAAGGCATAGGATGGTATCCTGTTTTTTTTATCATTTCATAAGATCAAAAAATGAGGAAGCATACATACATACCTACGTAACATCTTCTGCAATATTGAGGGGTTGCATGTCTGCTTGAGGTTCCAGAAAAGCAACTGCTTTGAACAAGGTGTCCTTCTATTGGTAGTGATCTGCTATTTTTATAACCCATCTTTTCTTATCCACCAACAAGTTGTGATGTTTCAAGTCCCTATACACCCAAATCATCAACATTGTAAGTGGAAGAAGGCAGGACATTGACAATATGCAAAACCATTGTAGACAAAAAGGCCTAATATCACAAGAATTGAGATGAACAATGTTCCCTGAGTAATGAAGGTACAAAAAGTCCCCAAATCACTATAATATAGCTTGAGTAGAATATCCAAATCTCTAGAAAATCAACAGTATTATTGGAAATAAAAAGAAGCTCGAAGGAACATAATGACTTACACAATGATGTGTGGCAAATTTGAGGAAGCAAGTTCACATGCTGCAAATGCAATTTTCTCATGGTATTCTTTAGTTACAAAGTTAAATTCATGCATTTTTTTCTTTAGGCTGTATATTGAAATGTAAATTTGAAAAACGAAAATATGCAATTTTATCGATAGGAAACAATATAGGGTTTCAATTTCACAAAAGCCTTTACGCTGCAAGTATAAATTCTTTAAAACAATCTATGTATTCCACGCTTTCTTCTTCATCAAAATAAAACCCTATGATCATAGCAGCAAATTCCTCGTCACATTTCTATTGCACTAAATGCACAATATATTGAATCCTTAGATCAAAACCCAAAAAGTATGTCAAACACTAAAAGCAAATGGAAGAAAATAAATGAAATTGGGAAGAAAAAAAATGTAGGTCACGAGTTCAATCCTTGAAGAATTAAATGGTTGCGTTGCTGGAAACAAGGGCATCAATGAATCAGGGGATTATTTTACATCAAATAATTCATCAAAGCAACACTAAAATTTAACCACCTAAAGAAATGGGAGTCTACAAAACTTAACCCAACTGATTTGATTCAAATAGAGACCACTGCATTCCTCCTAACATTAAAACTTCCTCATTTAAACACGCTTATATGGCTTAATTTATCAAATATCAATTTTAGTTGGACATACAAAAATTGCAAAGGAGCCTACCTTGAGAATCTTACGAGGCATTTTTCTCTGGTTTTGGCAATAAGTATTGATGTACTTGTTATTTGCAATATGCACATATTCTCCATATGGTTTCATTCGCAGCCTCCTGCTCACCGTTTCCTTGGACAATTATATGCACATAATCTATGGATGGTTTCATTGGTGGCTTCCTCTAAGGGGTCGTTTTAACACAAGTCTCAGGAAATATTCACCAAGTTTTTAACATAATAAACCCCAGTGAAGGGACTTTTATTATTCGGTAACAAGGATGACCAACAATGGACGAACACTGACAACACCGCCACCCAAAATGATAGTGGCACAAACACCCACAAAAAGTAGGAAAAATATTGATGGCAGAGTGGATTCCTTCGGCCTCACAATTACTCGTATTGTAGGGGCATATATATGCAAAGGTTTTGGGTTCCAATCTTGCTAGAAATCCACACTCGAAGCCCTTGTGGACATCACAATTCACTACCTCTCTGACAGAAGGTAAAGGGGCTTAAAAAGCTCAGTACAAAAGGGGCTTCCCATCCCTATTCTCAGTGTGTTCCACATAAAATGTAGAAAGAATGTCCTTAATATGGTACACCTCTACTACTTGACAATGTGGATATCACGAGAAAGCATTTACAAAAGGGAAATATCACAGAGAATCGTGGGAGGAAAACCCTCATCGTCACACTCCAGCCTCATTTTCTTGAGGGAAAACAATTGCCCTGTGTTCTTATCATTGGCCTTGTACACCTTCACATCGGTTCCTTCTCCAACCTTCTCTAAATTCTCATGAGCATCCATACCTAACTACAATGCACACAACAAAATAATAAACATAAAATTCGCGGAGGAAAGTCCATACGAGCCTCAGCCAGGGGATTGTTTGCACTACAAGTAATAGCAAAGGCTAGCAGGTTTAGTAGCAGTAGATTTAGTAGGAGTGGCTGACAATTTCAATACATAAGGGTAATGTTAAAGTAAAGGTAAGTAATTTCTATGTTTTCCTTAACTTTTATAATATTTAAATAAAAGCATTAACTTTAACATAACAATTTTTTTCAAAAATTAATTTATAAATATAAATTTTAACTTTTATCTAACTTTCAAAAAAAATTTGAAATATAAAAAATTTGTCTAACATACACATAAAATATATATAGTGTCTACCTACAACAAAGAGTAATAAACAATTTTTTTTATTATAAATCACCATCTAACTAATAATGAAAATGTTTGGGATGAGGTCACGTGTAAGGTGTAAGTGGCGAGGTTACCATAATGTGATAGCCTCGTTTCCCTCTAAGAGGAATTTGAAGGAAATTTTAAACTTTAATTGAATTTTAGCATGATTTTTCAATGAAGTAAATATAGTACTTTATATATATTTTAAAAGAAATTTGGATATAAATTTAAAAGAAAATTAATGGAATATGTATTGCAACACCATTTATATAAAAATTAGATTTATGATCACAGTACAACC
Source organism: Pseudotsuga menziesii (assembly GCA_001517045.1). Taxonomy (NCBI): domain Eukaryota; kingdom Viridiplantae; phylum Streptophyta; class Pinopsida; order Pinales; family Pinaceae; genus Pseudotsuga; species Pseudotsuga menziesii. The sequence continues at coordinate 236,025 of LPNX010945503.1, forward strand.
CCCTATCATACTACGAAAAGCATCCAAACACGTTATGAAGGTTGTTACCTAATGATCATATTGTCCTTACAGGGATGGGGTGCACCCCAAAGTTTGTGGTTCTCAAGTGGTTATTAAATTTGGCATGTCTGGATTTTGTATTATTTTAGAAAATGATGGTCTCTTGTTTGAAAGCAAGGGAGGTTCTCTGTATTCTGCTCCCCACATAGGATTGTTGTTTGGTTGGCGCTACAGGCCTTTTAGGAGGTCTTTTTTACTTGGAACCCTGCTCATATTAGACTTAACCCCTTTCGGATTTGTGGGGGCATCTTATTGAAAGGTTTTTGTAGGGTTTTCGATATGTCCCTACACATTATTAACTATTTTGGGCCTTGCGTTGATCAATTTATGTCTGCTTTGTCACCATCCAAATAGAATGTGCCTCATTTTGCACCTAGACAAGCTAGCATAAGGATAATTTAATTGTAATTGATTTCATGATTTTGTTTAGTTGAAAGTATTTCACTTTCACCTACATTGAAAAAGGGATCTAATATAAGTGTTGAGGGTCTTTGGATGGGTAATGAAGGTGAATTCAAATATAATGAGTTTGTTAATTTTTATAATAAAGGATAACATTTTTGGTTATTTGATGTTTTTTTAATAACCAAAATAATTATGTTTTGGATATAATAAAATAACAAACTTTTGATAAATAACATCTAAAAAAACAAGAAAATTATATGCATTCATTTGCATTAACATCGTGTGTTCTTAATTACCATTGACATAAGAAATATTAATCAAGCCAAAGTATCATCATCCTCATCGTCATCACGATTTCCATCCTCCTCGTCCTCCTCCTCATCATCATCGTCATTTGTGTACACTTTAGTACCATCTTGATATAATTCACCTAGTTTTGCACCTAGACAACCTAACATAAGCAAAATTTAAATGTAACTAATTTGGGATGTCAAAGTGGACAAAATTTGTGTCCACTTTAGCACCATCCCAATTTAATGCACCTAGCTTTGCACCTAGACAACGTGGCATAAGGAGAATACAAATGTAATTGATTTGGGATGCTAAAGTGGGTGCAATTTATGTCCACTTTATCATCATCCTGATAGAATGTGCCTAATTTTTCACCTAGACAACATAGCATAAGGAGAATTTAATTGTAATTGATTTGGGATGCTACCCTAGATGACAATGATGGTGATGATGATGAGCTAAATGAAAATAATGATGATGATGTTGTTAATGATGATGATGATGATGACTATGACGATGATTTTCATCATCATCATCATGGCAATATTTCCATCGTCATCATCATGATCACTATAGTCATCATCATGATCACTATAGTCATCATCATAATCATCATTTCCATCATTTCCATCATGATTATTATATTCATGTCATCATTTCCATCATGATCATGTTGATTACTATATTCATCATCGTCATCATCATTGTCATGGTCATCATTAATACAATCTTGGTCCATGATCATTATAAGGGTTTTGTTGTAGTCATCATTAATACAACCTAGCATGTGTATATTGTTAAAAGAGTTAAAGGTTGATGGGTCATTGAACACAAGAAGAAAATAATTGTGTATAGTGTGGATTTTTCATTTCTTTTGAGCTTACTTGAGGTTAGAGAACCCATAAGAGTTGTAGTGGGAAGGTATAATATGAATCATATTTATATCACCTTAAGGGATGACTTTTTATGAGGGTTGCAAATGTTCCTTGAACATTTTTGACGCTAATGAAATCCTCATTTATAGCACAAAAAGGGATTGAAGTTGCTATGGATTAAGATTTTTGGTATGTGCAACCTTAGTAGACTAAAAATCCCTTCAAACCACTTGAAGTCATCAATACTCATTATAATTGGTACTAAATCTTGGGATATGTTTGAGTTTGAAGGGATTGAGGGGCTTGGTTTTCATAGGAATAAGTTGAGTTGGGTTTTCCAATGAACAAGCAATCTCAAATATCATGTCTAGGAAGGATTTGGTACCTAAAATAAGTAGTGGGCATGTCGATATAACTAATTAGTTATTTAAACATATTATATCCCACCTAGATAAAATTTACCATAACTTTGGCTCACTTTAAATAAACATAAAGTTGGTCGCTTTGAGTGAGCCTTTGGGCTTCCTCAAGGAATTGTGACCTGTCTAAAATCCCAACAAACATGCTAAGACAAATGCTACCCAATATTATATCGAAGAGCCAAACAATGCCCTTTACTAGTATGAGAAGTAGATATTTCAAAATAATGTTCTTGTATCTTAGTTGATCAATGAGCAATATTACCTGAGGTAAAGGTATGAGACAACATAAATTTGATAATAGATATAGGCACTTTTTCCAGGATCTAAATGGTTATCTAAATTACATCAAATGAAAAGAAAGTATGTGAAGTTTCTTTGGGGTATCGATATCTCGTAAGATAAAAAAGGGTGTAAAAAATCCATGTGAACCATCCATGATTTTATTCTTAGACTATGTTCCATTCTTAGAGGTTAATGTCGAGCCACATGTAATGCAATGTACCAAATTTGACAAGGTTAACATGTTGCGTAAATGGTGTAATTGAAATTGTGACATTTTATTTCAAAGGAATACTTTAGCCATAGGACACTCCTGCATCCCACGACCTGAGCTTTGCCATAGTGTACAACAAATATATTCGATAATGTTTATCAAAGTCTGTCGCCTGGCTTCGCAGTAAGTATAATGCAAAATAATAGTCAAATATGTCAGTTCAAGGGCGTTTCACATAATAAATGAAAATGCTTTGAAATTTAATAGAAATTTGATAAACCTCAAAAGAATCGTCGAAAATTGAAACAATTATTCTGAATCTTTAATGAAAAATCCACTAGTGCCATAAAACTTTAGCATCTAACTATTTTTCCCTTGAGAGACATGTCCGCTTATAAGGCCAAAGATGTAAAAAAAATTGGTCCACTTCTTCAAAGTAACACTATGAGAATTATTGAAATCCTTTTTTCTTCATTCCATTTTAAAACAAGACCAAAATGTCCTTAAGAGTACAAATAAAGCTAACAAGTACATCATCAACAAAATCATCATCATCATTGTCATTATGGTCATGCATATGCCACTAGTGTTCTTAATCACTCATTGGCATTAGGATTCATGTCATGTACTTGTTAAGGTCATTTATATGTCGTTACAGTGATTTCGATGATAATCGAGTTGTTTATATGTCGTTAGAGACATTTAGGTACCATTAGAATAAATTAGGATCCAAAAGTGATAGCACATGTATAATCATCGTTGACATCCACATCGTCATCATCATCATACAATAAATCAATATCATTGTCCTCGTCGTAGTCATCATAAATATAATTGCGATAATAATGAACAAGGAGCCATACTACCTCACAAGAATGGATGATATAATCTTATACTTATCAAATCATATCCATGCGCTCCATCATAATTATCGTAATTCATCATCTCCATGTTGTTAGGGACAATTATATGCCACTAGGGTCTATCAAATGTTGTTGGGGACACTAAAATGCCATAAGAGAAATTTAGGTGACATTAAGGTAATTTACCCCTCATTAGGATTAATCATGATCCAAAAGTGCCATGATTACTATCATTTAGGTGCCACTATGATAAATCAAGATCCAAAAGTACTATCACATGAATCATGATCATTGACATTGACATTGATATATCGGATGTTATGCCAGATGTTTCCCGAACACAATTCCTAGCTCTAAACCTAGTGCAATTCCTAGCGCGGTTCCTTTCGAAATTTTTGGCATTATTCGAGGTGCTATACCTGGATCTATACCTGGCGCTATGTTGAGTGTTTTCTAGGCACAATTCCTATATCTATACTTGACACTATGTTGGATGTTTTTCCCTGCCAAAATTCATGGCGCAATTCCTATTGCTAACCCCAGATTAATATATGGTGCTATGTTATTTAGGACGTTTTTTTGGAGGCTATTCTTGGTGTTATATGGGATGATTTTGTGGACACTAATTGCAACATTAATTGGGATTCTAATTGGGATGTAATTGGGATGATAATTGTGACATAAATTGGGACGTTAATTGGGATGCTAATTAGCGTCCAAAATAGCGCAAACTTTTAAAAAGGGACGGTAATTGGGATGCTAATTGGGACGCTAATTGGGATTCTAATTGGGATGCTAATTGGGACACTAATTGGGATTCTAATTGGGATTCTAATTGAGACGCTAATTGGGATGATAATTAGCATCCAAAATAGCATCAACTTTTAAAATGGGATGCTAATTGAGATGCTATTTGGGATGCTAATTGGGACTCTAATTGGGATTCTAATTGGGATGTTTATTAGAAGCTAATTGGGACGTTAATTGGGATGCTAATTAGCATCCAAAATAGCACCAACTTTTAAAAAGGGACGCTAATTGGGATGCTAACTAGGATGCTAATTGTGACGCTATTTGGGAGTCTATTTGGGATGCTAATTGGGACGCTAATTGGGATGCTAATTAGCGTCCAAAATAGCGCCAAATTTTAAAAAGAGATGCAAAAAATGCTGTTAAAAGCGCCATACTGTGGAAAACGTCCACTTTGTCCAAAAAATGATGAAAAATACACTAAAAGTGATAGTGGATGCTAAAAATAAAGCTAAAAGAGGCGCTAATAACTGGGATTTGTTGTAGTGAGAAAAGTATTCCAACCTGACAATTTGTTTTAAAACTTGTTCCCTTAGAAAATGATACTTGATTGGAATGTGTTTTGTTTTTGAGTGCATAATAGGGTTATTGGAGATGTTATGGTACTAGTGTTGTCACACATTAAGGAGATTGGTTGTTTGTATTCTATCTTAATTACTTTCAATGTGTGCTTCATCCAAAGAACTTGAGTGCAACAATATGATTCTACGATGTATTCAACTTCTGCTGTAGACACAGAAATTGAAGTATGCTTTTTTCTCAACCAAGATACTAAACAATTACCCAAAGCTCCTCCACTTGTACTTTTTTTGTCATCAATATTACCTGCCCAATCTGCATAAGTATATACTGTCAAAGTAGAAACCTCACCTTTCAGATACCAAAGTACAATGTCCAAAGTGCCTTTTAGATATCTGAAGATTATTTCTACTAGTTGAACATGTGTATCCTTTGGCATAGATTGAAATATTACAACCAATCCTACTACCTTCATAACATCTAGCCTTGATGTTGTGAAATATAGTAATATTCCAATCATTGACTTGTATTGAGTTTGATTTGATTCCAATGAATCATCACATTTTATCAATTCATAGCCTATAACCATGGAGTGCTGACATGTTTGCAATATTCCATACCAAATATTTTCAACATTTCTTTAATATATTTAGTTTGATAAATGAATACTCCTTCTTCAGATTCAGAAATCTGTACACTAAGGAAGAATGACAGCTCTCCTAGCATAGACATATCAAATTCCTTTTTCATATATTCTGCAAAATTTTGACTTAAATCATCAATATCACTTCTAAAAATGATGTTATCTACATAACCACAATAATAATGATATTTTAATTTTCAAACTTGTTGTAGAGATTACTGTCTGCAAATTCTCTTATGAAACCTCACTGTAGGTATTTTTCAATATGTCTTGAATACCATGCTCTAGGATCTTGATTTATACCATAGAGTTATTCCTTCAGTCCACATACATAGCCTTTGTCTTCTGTCAATTGAAATCCCTCAGGCTTCTCAATGTACACTTCTTCTTTTAGGTTTCCATTTAGGAATGTTGGCTTGACACCCATTTTGTAAACCTTGAAATTATTTTAACATCTAAACACTAAAAATTCTAATGGATTCTAGTCTATCCACAAGGGAAAAGGTTTCTTCAAATTCAATTCCTTCAACTTGAGCATATTCCTCAAAGAGCAATCTTTCCTTGTTTCTAACAAATTCTCCATATTCATTTAACTTATTTACAAAGACCCACTTTGTTCCAATCACATTTTTGTCTTTAGGTCTTGGGACAAGTTCCAAAATTTAATTCTTCTCAATTGATCCAATTCTTCATTCATAGAAGCAATTCAACTCTTGAATTTACTTGCTTCTGTAAAGTTTTTAGGTTCTATTTTGGACAATAGGGAAAGATTGACTTGTTTAGAAATGGTTTCTAACTTTCTCCTAGTTTGTGTTCCTAAATTTTTGTCACCAAGAATTAAGTCTTCTAAATGGTTCTTTTGCACAAACATTGTTGGGGCTTGTGTCTCTTAGAGATCTATTTCCATTTCCTCTTCTTCTTCTCTACTGCATTCCATTCCTTCTTCCCACTATTTGTTTTACTAAGGCCTTGCTTCATCTATTCCGAGATTTATACTTTCAACATTTTTTGTAATCTCTTGTTATAACATCTATAGGCATTGCTGCTTGATAAATAACCAAGAAAAATTCCTTCATCTTCCCTTGAGTCAAACTTTCCTAAATCCTCATTATTTCTCTTGATATAAAACTTGCTTCCAAATATTATGAAATGTTGGTATGCCTTTCCACAATTCATGGGGTGTCTTGTCGCCGTTAACTCTAATTTTCCCTCGATTCAAAATGTAAACAACATTATACACCGCTTCTCTTCAAAATTTGTCTGATAACCTTGCTTCATTCAACATTTCCCTAGCAATATCCTGCATATGTCTATTTTTTCTTTCAACCACTCCATTTTTCCAAGGATTTCTCGCAGTTGACTATTCTCTTCTTATTGTATGAGTTTCATAGAATCCTTCAAATTCATTAGATGTAAACTCACCTTCATTATCCAAACTTGAGCATATTATTTTCATACCAATCTCATTTTAAACTAAAGCTTTAAAATATTTGAAATTTTCAAAGTCCTTATATTTATTTCTAAGAAAGGCCACCCAAGTCATTCTTGTATTATCATCAATAAATAACATAAAGTAATTCTCTCCTTGTAGGCTTTGTGTTTTGGTTGGTCCACAAACATCTGTATGCACAAGTTCTAAAGTCTTGGATGTTGTGTATTCTTTTGACTTGAAGCTTACCTTTGTTTTATTTCCCTGCTGACACTGCATACATAAATTGTTCAAAGGTTTTGTGATATTTGGCATATCTCTTACTACTTATTTAGTGTTTATTTTCAGCAAGTTGTCAAAGTTCATATGGCCCATTATTTTATGCCACAACAAAATTTCATCTATTTTTTCCATGATGCATTTTTTGCTACTGATTTCATCAAGAATATACACATTGTTTGGTGTTCTAATTTCTTTGACAACTAATTTCCATGAATTTTCCTTTCTGATGCACATTCATATCAAAAGTGAGAGTATGTCCATGATCACACATTTGGATGACACTAGGAAGATTGCGTTTTAAGTTTTCAACACACAAAACATTTTCTGCCTTATCTCTTCTATTATCAAAATTAGGTGTCCATTTTCCAATTATCTTTGAAGTGGCATTATCTCAAAAGGTAACATTACCTGCATTATTCTTCAATGTGATAAACTTTGTTTTATCCCCTGTCATGTGACTTGAGCACTCACTATCGATGTACCACTTCTCCCTTTTATTTTGTGCACGCAGTGAAACTTATATAAACACGGATTTTTCTTTCTTATGTTCCCTTGGTTCTTGATTTTTCTCCATGACTGTTGGGATTTCCTCATTTTTATTTTTTTTGAAACCCCTTCAACAAAACCTTGATATATTCCCATAATTGTTGCAATTATGACATATATTGTTATAATTCAATAAACTAGAAAATGAGTTGTGAAATATTCTTGAAAATACATATGTATCTCTATTGTTGTTCCTCATATAATTGTTTCTTGTATTCATTCTACAATCTATAAATTTATGACCAAAACCAAAACCATTTCAAGAACAAGAATAGCCAAAAAAAGGTTTCTACCTGGTTCTATGATTCCATCTTGGTGAAGAGGTCTCCTTGATTTTGTTTTCACGAGAAGGATTTGTCTTTTGTGGAAAATCATGTTCTTATCTCTTGTTGTTTTCAACATTAATAGAATTCTTGAGTATTTTAGCATAACTCTTGGTTTTTCTTTCACCAAACTATTGTGACTCAGGTTGATTCTTCTTTCATTACTTCTTCTTTGCCATAGCCAAAACCAATTTTTTCAAATGAAGCCTTTGACGGTTTAGGATCTTATCTAGAGTTGCAGATCTCTTTTCAAATTTCAGATTATCATTTTATTTCTCCAACTCCTTTATTAGATTGATTATATCAGATTCTAGACTACCGTATACATATTCCTTTTCTTTTAACCGAGCTCTCAAAACTTCTTAAATTATCTTAGTCTCTTCAAATTGAGTTTTACATTAAAGATGGTTTTTCCAGTTTCATCATGTTTCTATTTTGTACAAAGTAATTCATTTATGTACTTATTCATCTGTTCTTTCTATAGCCTTTATTTTTCCTCAATCTATCTATTTCTTCCAAATCACATATGGGTTCTTCCAAATGAACTTCTTCATCAATTTATGGAATGTCTTCTTCTTCTTCTAAATTTGAGGTTTTATTTCCCAATACAATAGTCTCCTTTTCTAGATTCACGAAAAGAATCTCGTTTGTTTCACTCTCATTGTCATCATAAGATTTATCTTCTTCTTGCATATATATTCTTCTTTTTTCTATTGAACTTTCTTTTCTTTACAGTATTTCCCTTACTATGAATTTTGAAGCTAGAGTCTTCTTCATCGTTGTTTCTATTTTTTGCATTAGGACATTTAGTTGAAAAGTGTCCTACTTCTCCACAATTGAAACATTTAAAGGGAAGCTTACCTTTGTATTTTCCTGATCCTCTCTTGAGATTTCTCAAAAAAATGGATTCTTCTTCATTTGATTCATTGTATGAACTATCACCGTTTTTGTGGTATTTGGTCTTTGTTTTCTTTGATTCCTTGAAGGTTGCTTCTCTCTTTGATAGTTTTTCTTCTTTCTCTTTTTCAATCCTCATTTTCTATGAAACAAGAATTCCATGCAATTCATTCATTCTAAGATCATCTAGATTCCTCATTTCCTTAATTGCAAATATCTTTGAATCAATTCTTAAAGGAAGTGATATAAGAACTTTTTTCACATTGATTTTCTCATCAACCTTTTCAACCAAACATCTAATGGTGTTGAAAATCTCATCGACACAAAGAAAGAAGACTACTATATTCTCGTCTTCTTTCATTTTAATTCTCTCAAATTGTTCTATATGGGTCTGCAATTTTTCTTTTTTGAATGCCACCCATTTGATATATATTTTGTATCTTGTTCGACATATATTTTGCTGATTTGAAATGCATAACTTGAAAAATTCAAATTCTACTAATCCACACAAAATTGCATTCATGACTTTAGCGTTATTTTCGCTGAGATTCTTTCTAGTTGCTTCAATATTTGAAGTTGTTAGAGTTTTATAACTTATCTTAATTGCATCCCAAATGTCAAACCCTAGAGACATCAAATACCTTCTCATTCTTATGATCCAGAAGGCATAATTTTATCCATCAAATAAAGGAGTTCTATTTGTGGAGGACCCTTCCTATCTATCCATGAGTGCGTAGTGATTTTACTTCTAGTGGTTAAACTATTCCTAAGGGAACCTGCTTTGATCCCAATTGTTGGATTTATGGTTATACTGATATGGGGGGTAAATCATTATAAGATACTTTTTCTTTATTTACTCATTCATCAAACAATTCATAATAATCAACGCAAGTAGATTCAACCCATATAACACAAGATGCAACGTGGAAAGCCAATCGAGAGAAAAACACAATAATTTTTATCTTTATGAATCTTGAGCAAGCACCAACTTACTATTACAATAATTGCAGGAACCAACTTGCTATTGCATGCACCAAATTGCTGACGACACCAATATCCTCAGTTAAGAACCAATTTTCTTTTACAATGCTTGTAAGTACCAACTTTCTAGAGACACCAATTTCCTTGGTTGAGCATTGAATCAAGAAATATGGTGTAGGAAACCACCTACTTTCCGTGTATATGTTGATGGATTCAATATTGTGTTGTTGCTTACTTCAATTCTTTATTTCACAACAAATTTCCTGTTGTGCGTTGCACTTCACAAAACACTTCTGACCCTTGCACACCAATTTTCCTTTTGTGCTACAAAATAATTATAACTACTATACACAAATGTACCTTCTTGCAATGCGAAGAAAATTTAAATTCTATGCACCAATGTATCTTCCTGCATTGTACTGTTGACACAATATACTATGTTGCACTCTGCTTTGCAGAAGACTACTATTATTTGTCGCACTTTGTGTTGTGCAAGGCAATATTCACTACTATCACACTTTTCTCTATCACACTCTGCTTTGTGCAAGTCAATTTTCAATACTATCACACTCTGCTCTATGGAAGGAAATATTGACTACTATCACACGTGACACTTTAATTTGTCGCAATGTTCTCTACACAAGGAAATATTCACTATTGTCAGACTCTGATCTGTCGAACTCTGTTCTGTGCAACAAAATATTTACTACTACCAAACTTTGATCTATTTCACTCTACACTGTGCAAGAAAAAATTCACTATTGTCACACTTTAATTTGTCGCACTCTACTTTACACAAGGAAATATTCACTATTGCATAGTCTTCAATTTTTGCATTGCACTCAACTTCTATACCTCATCCAAAGAAGAAACTTCAAGAAAACATCCCTCCTTCTTCACAAGGTGGCCTTTTCTTCCTTGAAGAACCTTAGAAACCTTAACAACATGATGATTTCAGATTTTTGAAAGCACATGGATTTAGAGCTTCAAGATATACATGATCAAGAAGATGGTAGAGGTGGCAAAGTTGATGGTATGGATTGGAAGGCCATGAAATATGTAGATTTGGTAGTCAATAGTGAATCTAATTTATTTTCTATAGTTACATCCAAGCCTACATATAGTGAGAAAATAATTTGTCATGAAGATCTGATTGCAATGTGGATGAAGGATACTTCAAAGCATCAAAGAAAGTGTTGGAAATCGATGAATCATGCATGCTTATCCCCTATTTGTACTCATTTCCATTATGCTTTTGATATTGTTGGTTGCAGTTCTAACTTTGTTTATTCTTTAAGCAACTCTTGTGCCTCTTGGGAACATTATCCAGTCATTGGAGATGTATTAGCTCACCCTTTTTTCTACCAAAGACCAAGGTCATCCACTATCCAATCATTGTTGTTCATGCATGTGTATCATAGCCTTGTAAAATTGCATACATGGTTGCACTGGAAGTGTCATGTCATATAATGGGCCCACTTGTTAGTTAGGTTAGGTAAGTAGGTTTATAGTTTTCCTCGTCAATTCTAGTATTTTACTTTCAACATTTCCAGTTCTTTGTTTTATTTTTCATAGACCGTCTTGAAAGAAAAGTCTACGAGGAAGCAAATTTGTGACTCCATGCTCAATTTTAAATCCATATCCCAATGGATAAAGTAGTGGTTTCCAACCTTAGATTTTTTATTGGATTCTTGGCACCTCACAGGGAGGATCCATCTCACATAAACAATTGATGTTGTCATCTAAAAAGGCTCACTGTCCAAAAGCTAGTTTTGTGTGTGGGGCCCACTTTGAGCCAAATTTTATAAATCAACCAAATGAAATATTTGAATGTAGGGAATGAATTGAGAAAATTTATGGGGACCAACAATCATTAAGGAGCTATTAGAATTCAGTCCCGACATTTAGAAGTATGAAAAATGGTTTTGGCTCATGAGGATCACCTTGGGTGAAATTGGTTTTCCAGGTTGAGAAAGTAATTCAGGTATAATGAATGGCTTATAAAGGTTTTTTGAGGTCACTGTTCATGTTGGGTTTCACATAATCAAACTTCAAGTTGTAGAAGTGTGACATGTTTTAGACCAAACTTGACATACATGCATAATGACTTAGCTGAAGGAAAAAAATGATTCATACATGTTTATTGAAGCCACTGAACATCACAGAGCTGACAAAATTCAATTTTGACCTTCAAAAATAAAAAAAAATTAACATTAAAAATTTCCTGCAAAGGTGACTAGTTGTCCATTCTTATTTTAAAAAGTATAGATCAAGTGGGGATTAAAAAGTGTCATGCATCCAGTCGTTGGAAATACATTTGTGTCTACTTTTCACTTCTTATGACAACACATCATTTCAACTTTGTATGCAAGAGATACATCATTATTACTATTAAGAACCAAAGAGACACAATTTTAATGGTTTTTGACAGGTTTTTTCATGTAAGTTTTAGATGGATTGTTCCCCCTCTCTGGTCCATAGCCCACTTTGGTCTACATTTGTCCAGCAATTTTAGGAGTTTGTGATAAGGATGAGGGATACATACCACACAGTCTATTTGACCCCATGTGACCCACAAAGAAGGCACCAAATTTATGAACATATGCTAAGAAACCATGTTTCTGCTGCTTGGAATCCAAAATTGAAACATGTTTTTTTAAGTATAGCCCCAAGGGTCAATCTTTTTCATTTTTAGGAGTTGGATTGTATCAGAGTGAGAAACAATTGTATATGTAGTTTTTGTAGAGGAAGTTTATGTCAATTTTCAACTACAAAATTCGCCCAACACAATCAACACTTGATTAAATCCTCCAAGGAATATGTTAATATCCATAAAACTGAGGCAAGGACACAATTTTATCTTATGAGGTGGATAGCAGGTACCACAATCGTTAAATAAAATCTACAACCATATTCCTCTCCCATAGAGCTACATAGTGCAAAAACTGATACGTTCCAAGTTTAAAAGGCATTATTTCGATGCTATAATGGTTCCACTATGTAACACCCCATTTTTGACCCCATGGTATTGAAATTGTACATGATGTATATATTGTAATGAAATCATGCCGAGGAGCTCAAGGCTAAGGCCCTGCCATTGATTTGGTGTTTTGTGTATTGACGATCAAGGTTGATGTCGATGGTTATAGTGCTAAGTCAGGCATAATATATTTTGGGACACCATGTAAAAATGAAATTTAATAAAATACCACAACTAGCTATGCACTGCTACGAGATGGGGGCATTATTTCACAAGGAATAGGGAGGGGATTTTATCAAACTACCAAGCCAATAGGGTGAGACCATATGTCAATGGGGAAACCCATAAACCCTCAGCTACCCTTTTTGTCCTCTGTCCTCAATCATTCAATTCTTCCAGAAGAGCGGTTGAGGAAGCTAATGCCTTGGGCAGAGTAAGGCATGGCAATCAGATTTTGTGTCTGAGCAAGCCTACAGCCTGCAGTCTGAGAAAACCTGTAGCCCACAGTCCGAGGAATCCGCATTCTTTCTTTTGAAGCAAGTAATCGTCGAGATGCATGCCCATCCATTCATATACGGAGTCACCCAGTATGTCTTGGTCATTTTGATCCATTATTTGGGAGGGGAGAGGTTGTTCATTGTTCACTATCCCGAGTTTGGGAAGTGGTTGTTCAGTGTGGTTCATCACCCCGCAGATGCAGCGCGAGATAGCAGAGTATTTATATGCATTCTGCAATGTTTCTCTGTGTTACAGAGTGGTCTGGAACCCTGGTTATATGTGTTATAGTGTGGAGCCCTGTGTTGTCGAGTTACCTTGTGGTTTTTTGTTATGTATACCCTGGTTTGGGTCTGAACTGTATGCAAGACTTAAGAGTGGAAGAGATGCTGAATGGGATTAATAAACCTAGTGAAGAGAGGAACCTCATAAAAAGATAAAAGTGGCTAGTGAATCTTCTATGCACACCCTAAAGAGCACTGGAAGGGAAGGCATAGCCCGAGGGACTATGTAGCAGAGAAGGGGATGCTTCCTTGTGTTGGGTGTGTAGGTATTGTGGATTCCTTGGCCAGATAGATCTTGTGGAGGTGTCCCTAGCTATTAAATGAGCCATTAGCTTATCCATTCTTCCTTTCCACTACCTTAGAATCTCAATTAACCCAAAGGTAGATTGTATTGGATGGAATCTTGATAAACCCAATGGTATATTGGCTTGGTTGGGCAGCCTGATAAACCCAATCGTATATTGTCTTGGCTAAGCAATCTGATGAACCCAACTATAGTTGGATTGGCTGTGCCTTGTTGTGCATTTGTCCATGTGTGATCCTTGGCTATGCAACCTGATAAACCCAACTGTTATGATGGATTGGCTGAGTAGCCTAATAAACCCAGCAGTGTGATGGCTTGGCTGTGTAGCCTGATAAACTCTGTGTTAGTTGGATTGGCTGATCCTTAATGTGAATGTTGGATTGATTGTCTGCAGTTTGATAAACCCAATTGTTAGCTAGCTGAGTTTTGTAGCGTGATAAACCCAATAGTGTATTGGCTTGTTGCTTGTAGCTTGATAAAACCAATTGTGTATTGGTTTTGGCTAGACAATCTGATAAACCAAACTGTAGGTTGAATTGATTGTGTTTGATGTGTTCTGGCTATGCGTGAGCCTGCGTTCCCTAGTTCCTCGCAGAAGTCATGCCCAAATTGGTGGTGGCAGTAGTGTTGAGAGATTAATGAACACGACTGGCCTATGGTTGGGTGTAACATTGCAACAACATAGCTAGTTGCGGGACAAATTCATCTTCAAGATAAGTATTCTCTATTGTTTTATTGTTGCAATGTATTTTCTTATGAATTTGCTGATTATGTTGGATGCTTATTAAATATTTAAGTAGAATTTACTATTGTTAAATGTCCCTGAATTTTGCATTTGTTTATGCCTTGTATTTTCCACTGCATTTGCTTATGATCATGGAGGCTAGAAGCCTGGTTACAGGATCAGAAATGGGGCTACCTTAAGGTAAGATGTGTTTTTCCACACTCCGGGATCCACTTGTGGGAGGCGGAAGTCGATAGTCAGAAGGAGGAAAATTAGAGAAAAGAACAAGGCAGAATGTTGGTTTCTGCACCTTGGAATTCTCCTACGGAAGGTGGAATGTGGGAGCGGAAAAGAGCCAAAAATTCTAAGGTAAAAGTGTGTTTTCTGTAGCCCAGAATCTGCTTGCAAAAGGCGGAAGGTGTGAGGTGGAAAATGTGAAAAAGGTTAAGGAAAAAAGTTGTTCTTCCGATTTTTGGGGTTTACAGTGAACTTGCGGAAATTTGGAAGTCGGAAGGCAGAAAGTGAAAAGGAAAAGTGATTGTTTCATAGTTTTTCCGATTTCTGAGGTCCGCAGTGGAAGGCGGAAAGTTGGAAGTCGGAAGGAAGAAATTCAAAATACAAGTGATTGTTTCGCAAGTTTTCTGATTTTTGAGGTCCACGACAGAAGGAGGAAAGATAGAAGTCGAAAGGCAAAAAGTTGAAAGACAAGAATATCGTTTCATGTAGTTTCCAACTTTTGAGGTTCGTAATGGAAGGCAGAAAGGTGAGAGTCGAAAGGGAAAAATTTGGGGAGTTTCTGATTCCCAAATTCCACAATGGAATGCAGAACGGCGGAATGCGGAAGGAAGAAAAGTCAGGTTTAGTGCAAAATGCCTTTTTTGCTTACATAATTGATCTGTGAGGTGCGGAAGGATTGTTACAGTGATGTTTATGCTTAAGCATGAATGTAAAAGGATGAACATGGCCCATGATTGTGTTGAAAGAGATAGTAAAGAGAAATTTTAAACTATTCTGCATATCATTCAGGTGTATGGGCATTGGGTGCATGGACATCGAGGTATATCAGAGGAGGATTAGTGGTTGCGTTCTCCTGTAAGGCGTGAGGGGACGTGATTGTGGTATCAGAGCTAATGGTTACAACATTGGGCCTAGATAGTCCAAGTGAATAGTGTTCAGAGCTAATGGTTACAACATTGGGCCTAAATGGGCCAAGTGAATAGTTTTCAGAGCTATTGGTTCCATGGTAAGTGGTTTTTGAATTCTGAGATTGTTTAACAGTGTGTTTATTAACACATTTTGCAGAGTCATAGTGTAGTTTGGAAAATGTTGGTTTTTGCTTGGCCATGAGAATCAACAACATGAATGATGCACAAGATCCCTATAATTTCAAGGCAGATGCCATGGGGGAGAACATTCAAGTTGGAAATGCTGAAACATAATCCAATGGGAGAATATATAAAGATACTCCCCTAGATATTGCAGCCACCATGAGAAGCCTAAGGGTGGATATGAAAAGTTATATAGAATATAATGAAAGACTAATTAAATCTAAGGAAGAGCAGAATTAGTTGAATGAAACCATGCTGCAGAGTTTGACAAACATCCAAAGGCAGACGAACTTTGAGCATTGGGTGGTAGATCCGGAAGGAAGTACAAGTGGTGCTAGAATAAGGAAAATCTCTTCTAGTGGATCATCTGAATCTGAAGGATCCACTGGGGGTTCAATTTTTTCATCTCACAGGAATAAGAGGAAGAGGCATTACCGGAACAGTTCACATGATGAATTTAATAAGGAAATTCCTCCTACCTTTAATGGTGAGGTAAAATCTGGTCAAGAAGCTGAAGCTTGGCTTCTTGGGATGAGGAAATATTTCCAAGCCTAAGACTACTCAGGAAATATGAAGGAAAGGGTAGCCATATTCAATCTGAATGGAAGAGCATCTATATGGTGGGAGCACCTCAGATAAGTGAAGAATATTAATGAAAAAAATATTGTGTGGAAGCAGTTCAAGAAGTTTTTCAAGCAGAAGTACCTCTCTGACAGGTACTATAATGACAAGATCAAAGAGTTCCATGAGCCGATATTGGGACAACTGACCATGGAAGAATATGCAAGAAAATTCTTGGAGTTGTTGAGGTATGTTAGATATATCAAGGATGATAAGGTGAAAATACAATATTTTCTGAGTGGGCTACCTCAGTCATACAAAGAAAGAATTGAGTTTGATGAACCTAGAACTCTAGAAGAGGCTATAAGGAAGGCCAAGTATTTCTATGATCAAATCAAAAGAAAGCCTAATATCCATAAGGCATGGAAGGACAAGAAGAATGAGAAGTTTGACCAAAGGAAGAAAGGTTTCAAATGTTCTCACTTCTGAAATCAGCAAAGACAACCATCACAAGCTATGACTAAGCCATCCAGAGTGATGGGAGACTAGCCAAGTGATCCAAAAGAGATCATAGAGCCTCTCCAATGTTTGGGATGTGGAGGAAACCACATGTGCAAGAACTGTCCTCTTGAGAATGGGTATGTAAGGAAATCTCACAACATCCAAGGAGTTGAAATGGTGGGTCAAGTAGTAAGGACCGTCCCTATAATTTACGCAATGCTAGAGGACTATCAGGTAGATCATCAGTCAACTTTGGTTGAAGCTGAAGGTAATATTGCTGAGAAATATGTTTCTGTTTTGATTGACCCTGGATCTACTCATAGTTACATCACTCCTAGAATTGTTGAGATTTGTGCTTTTAAGAAGTTTAAGAATAGCAAGTCATGGTTAGTTCAAATAGCCCCTGGAACCAAGAGAAAAGTTAGTGAAGTGGTGGAGAAATGTTCATTTGTCATGGATGGGTTAGTTGCCTATGCAGACTTGAATGTTCTACCACTTGGTTCCTATGATATTCTCATTGGAATGGACTAGTTAGAAGTGCACAGAGTTAAGATTGATTGTTACAATAAGACTTTTGAATGCATGGATGAAGAAGGAGACCCAAGGGTTGTAAGAGGAATTCCAAAGGTGATTTATGTTAGGAAGATTTCAGCAATGCATATGAAGAAGTTATGTAAGAAAGGTTGTAGATTGCATGCAACCCATGTTTTGGAGGAAACAGAGAATGAAACTCCTAGGTTGGAGGAATTTCATGTATTGCATGAATTCAGGGATGTTTTTCCTGATGAGATTCCAGGACTTACTCCAAAGAGGAAAATTGATTTTACAATTGACCTTGTTCCTAGAGCAATACGAATTGGTAGAGCTGAAGATGCAGCTGCAGGAGTTGTTGGAAAAGAAGTATATCAGGACAAGTGTGTCCCCTTGGGAAGCACCAGTTATGTTTGTGAAAAATAAATATGGAACAATTGGGTTATGTATTGATTACAAACAGTTGAACAAGGTTAATGTGAAAAATAAATACGCTTTACCTCGAATTGATGACCTTTTTTATCAAATGAGAGGAGCAAAGGTATTTTCAAATATTGACTTGAGGTCTGGTTATCATCAGGTAAGAATTAAAGATGAAGATATTCATAAGAAAACCTTTAGAACAAGGTATGGACACTATGGGTTTGTAGTGGTACCATTTTGTCTCACAAATGCACCATCTACGTTCATGTGTCTCATGAATAGTGTTTTTAGCAAGTATTTGGACAAGTTTGTTCTTGTATTCTTAGATGAAATTCTTATTTATTCTAAGAATGAAGAAGAGCATGAAGAACATTTGAGGCTAACATTGAAATTTCTAAGGGAGCATAAGATGTATGCAAAGTTGAGAAAACGTGACTTTCATAAAGATAAAATTCATTATTTGGGTCCTATTTGTTATATTTTTAACATTAAGCTAGCATAACATTAGGATCTTTAACTGAGAGAACAACAAGCACAACAATCAGACACAAGATACAATGAACACAGTGTTTTTCCTTGGGGAAACCATAAATGGAGAAAACCCCACAACTTCCTCAGAGATAGAATCAACACCAAAAGTGAAACCCAAAAACAGTAAGATAATATCCCGACAGCAGTGACCTCTTTCTTCCTTACCCCAGTGTTTTTCTCTTCCTCAGCTATGCGCTACAACTAAGTGTGAGTGAGTGTGTGATAAAATAGAGAGGCTAGCTCTCTATTTATACTAATTCCTGACTTGACTAAACCCTACGAGGGCCGACTTCACTAGGTGAGTTTAATAACCCTAGTATCCCGGAACTGCGAGGACTTTAACCCTTAAACAATAGGAGGGTTACCCACATTGACTTGACATGACTTGTTTACATTATAGAAACTCCTGATAGGAACCTCGGGGCATGACATGACTCAAGTACATTACAAACACATCCCAAAATAAACATCGGGTTACAATACATAAGAAATACAAGTGAATACATTTCAAAGTTTCAATTACATCAACACTGCCTCTTAACTAGGAAGGTATTCTATCAACACAATTTATCAGCACAAGTCTTCTTCTTTGTATCATCTGGATCATCATTGAGTCCTCGTCATCTTCACCTTCAAGTCATCTCTTTCTTCAAGTCATCTTCATGTTCAAGTCATCCTTATCTGGATCTGGATCATCACTGGATCTGGATCTGGATCATCCCTCGATCTGGATCATCTTTGGAGCATCATCACTGGATCTGGGTCATCCATCGATCTGGATCATCTCTGGAGAATCATCACTGGATCTGGATCATCCCTCGATCTGGATCATCATCACTGGATCATCACGAGTGCTATCTCATGATTCTTCTTGTCATAGGAAGTTCTACAGAGCCAACCCTTTTTCATGCTGGTTGTAGGCCTAGCCTCCATGTAGGTATTCTTCAACGCTTATATCTGACCCTAAGTCAGAATGGCTTGCCCAACACTTACATCTGATCATGTAGGAACCAATCCTATAGTCATATCAGAAAGGCATGCCCAACTCTCACATCTGACCATGTGGGAACACCTCCCACAACCCTGTCAGAAAGGCCCAACACTCACATCCATCAACCAATGTCGGAAAGACTCAGCACTTACACTCAGCCATGTGAGGAACCAATCCTCCATGCCGAAAGGATCTGCACTTACATCTGACAACCAATGTCAGAAAGGATTGGCACTTATATTCGACCATGCAAGGAACCAATCCTTCATGCCGAAAGGGCTCTGCACTTACATCTGACAACAAATGTCAGAAGGGATATGTACTCACATCTGATCATGTAGGAACCAATCCTACAGTCACATCAGAATGGCCCTCAGTCCCAAACTCAGCTTTCCTGGTAACTGAGCAGGTGCCTCCATTCCAAGAATGGTATTCAGCGCTTACTTTTGATCATGTAGGAACCAATTCTACAGTCATATCAGAATGGCTCAGCACTCACATCTGACCATGGAAGGAACCAATCCTCTCATCATGTTAGAATGGCTCTGGGTCTCATCATTTCCCCTTGGAGGGAACCTTGATTTGGATAACACCAAGCTTCTCACTGAAGTACTCGAACTTCACCCTAGTCAATGGCTTCCTCAACACATCAGCTATCTGTTCGTTCGTCACAACATACTGGAGCTTCACTGCTCCCCTCTACACCATATCCCTGATATAGTGATACTTGATCTTGATATGCTTTGACTTGTTATGGAACACTGGATTCTCTGACAACTTCATGCAACTCTAGTTGTCACAATGTATACAAGTAGCATCTATCTGGAGATCAAATAAATCAAACAGTAGCTTCCTCAGCCATGTTGCTTCACAAGTAGCTGAACAAGCTGCGACATACTCTGCTTCAACTGTATGTAGTGCCACATAGGATTGCTTCCTATTAAACCAATAGATCACACCTGATCCCATACTGAAGCAAGACCCTGAAGTGCTCTTCCTATCGATGGCACTGCCTGCCCAATCTGAATCAACATAACCCTCCAGGTTAATCTTCTGATTTGCCTCATACTTGAGCCCATAATCAATTGTACCCCTTAGGTGCCTCAGAATATGCTTTGCAGCAATCAAGTGAACATGTCTTGGATCTGTCAAGAACTGGCTCAAGGTGTTCACAGCAAAGCAAATTTCTGGTCTCGTGTTCGTCAGGTACATCAAGGACCCAATCATCTAATGATACATCATAGCATCATCCGTCTCTGATGAAGCATCACTCAATAGCTTTAGGTTCAATGCCATAGGTGTGGTCATGGCCTTGCAGTCCATCATCCCAAACCTCTTCAGGATCTCTACTGCATACTTCCCTTGTCCAAGGGAGATTCCATCTGCATTCTGCCACACCTCCATGCCTAGAAAATAATGCATCATACCCAAGTCCTTCATTTCAAACTCGGCAGTAAGCTTTCTCTTCGTATCAGTACTCAACCCATACATCCCTGTTACACATCAAGATATAGTAGGAACATCACTGGGTTTCCATCTTCAACCTTGTAGTAAAGGTTGGAATCTACTTTACTCTTGGTAAAGCCCAAACTAGATAGAAAGCTGTCAATTCTGCCATACCATGTCCTGGGTGCCTGTTTCAAACCGTACAGGGATTTCTTCAATATGCACACATGAGACTCCCTGTCATGTGTCTCAAAACCAAGTGGTTGTTCTACATACACTTCCTCTTCCACTACACCATTCAAGAAAGCAATCTTGACATCCATTTGGTGTATCTTCCATTTCATCACTGCAGCCAGAGAAAGTACTGATGTGATGGAAGTGTATCTAGCTATAGGTGCAAAGGTTTCTTCATAATCTATTCCTTCTTTATGTGAGAAACCATGAGCCATGAATATTGCCTTATATTTCTCTATGCTACCATCTGTAGCATTCTTGATCTTGTAGATCCATTTGGAAGTTACAATCGACTTCCCTTCTGGTCTTGGGACAACATCCCAAACATCGTTCTTCATGATCGATTAATACTCTTCAATCATAGCATCCTTCTACTCTTTCCGTTCTGTCGCTTCTTCATAATTGGAAGGTTCTTCATTGATAAAGTCACATAGTAAAGCTACATATCCGGAGCAAGATTTGGTTCTCTTTCTTTCTCTGTGATTCTCTTCTGGAGCCCCATATCTTTCCGCACCTTGGATAACTTCTCATACCCAAGCAGGTTTCCTCTTGTAAGGATTCTTCTCCTGAGTTGGATCTATAGGTTTTTGTGGTTCTTCAAATTCTCGATCTTCTTCTTGAGTTTCTTCATTCATGGTTGTATCATGAATTCTGGGTGTTTCTGCTTCTTCAGGTTCTTCAACAGGTCTCTTTCTGGATTTGTTGTAAGCTATGTCTTCATCAAATGTTACATCCCTGCTGATGTCGATCTTCTTGAATCCTGGGAAGTATATTCTATAAGCCTTCGAGCTTTCAGATTATCCCACAAATATACCCTTCTTTCCAGAAGGATCTAGTTTTGTTCTCTTCTCTTTTGGAATGTGTATGTACACTGGACAGCCGAATATTCTGAGATGGCCGACTTCTGGTTTCTTGCTGGAAAAGACTTCTTTAGGTGTCTTGTTCTTGAGTACTCTGTGTGGAGTACGGTTCTATACATACAGCGGCTGTTTTGGAAGCTTCTACCCATAGATGCATGGGAAGATCCTAATCATGAAGCATTTCTCTTGTAGGTTCCATGATAGTTCTATTCTTTCTTTCTGCAACCCCATTTTGTTGTGGATTATATGGAGTGGATAACTCCCTCTTAATCCCTGATTCTCTGCATAAGTCTTTGAATTCAATTGATGTGAATTGTCCGCCATTATCTAATCGAAAGGTCTTGATATTATTTTATGTGTGGTTCTCGATCAAGGCTTTGAATTCTTTGAACTTGCTGAAAATTTCATCTTTGTTCTTCATGAAGTAAATCCATGTCTTCCTAGAAAATTCATCAATGAAAGAAACATAGTATACATACTCCCTTAGTGAACTTGATGACATTGGTAAGCATACATCGGAGTGGATGATTTCCAAGATTCCTTTTTCCTTTCTCTCGCTACTTGGAAATGTCTTCCTTGTATTATATCCTTTCGCACATTCTTTGCAGAACCCTTCATGTTTTGCTTGTATTTTTTGAAGACCTTCAACAACTTTGCTTGCAAGTGGTAGTGCTATGTAATGCACATGTGCAAGCCTTCTGTGCCAAAGTTCATTTGGCTCTACTGTGTCATGGACCAAAGCTTGTTCTGGATGGCCCTTCAATTTGTATAATCCTCCTTCTTGTTCTCCAATTACTATTGCATCGTCAATAGTATTTCCTCTTGACCACATGAGGACTTGGCCATATACAAATGCAACCCTCATGCCTTTTGCAACCAGTGCTGATATGGATAGAAGATTCTTCTTTAGTCCTGGTACAGACAAGACATCCCTCATTTTCATAGACTTTCCAGAGTCTAGCTTGTAGGAGGATTCACCACTACCTTTTATGGGATATTGGTAGTCATCCCCAAGTTTCACCTTATGGGATGAATTATGTTCGGATAGTTTCTCAAAATATTCCTTGAAACTTGTCATGTGTTTGGAAGCCCCACTGTCAATAAGTCAATCTTTGCTTCCATGAGTGACAGTTCCCGTGAGAGCGGAGATCAGAACATATTCTTCTTCACTTGAAGAGTCTTCACTTTCTTGTTTTACTCTCTTCCCAGGAGGATCATCATCCTCAACAGTGTTAGCATGATGTCCTCTTTTGGAGTTCTTCTTCTTTTTGGATCCATTCTTATTCATGGGACAATTTCTAGCAAAGTTTCCTATTTCATCGCACGTATAACATCTGAGTTTGGATGGATCCATTCTTACAGGATTGTTTTTCTGATGAGAATACTTACCTTGGTGATGATGATTTTTCCTTCTTCCTTTCTTGGAGTGTACTGTGAGAGCTTGATCTTCACTTCCCATATTTTCTTCCCGAGCTGCTATTCGAGCTTCTTCTTGTGAACATTCTTCCCACAGTCTACTGAACTTGACTAACTTCTTCCTAGCACAGATTCCTTGGATGAAATAATCCCATGACCTAGGGAGACCATTCAAGGTTGTCATCACAATTTATGCATTCTCCACTTCTTCATCTACTGCTTCCAGCTATTCTTTGATCTGGGAGACCCTTGTGAAGTATGACTGGATGGTCTCCTCATTCTGGATCTTTACATTATTCAACTAGTTCCTTAGAGTCATCTTCTGATTGATGTTCTTCCCTTCAAACAGTTTGGTTAGGGCATCAAACATGGCTTTAGGTGTATTGAGGGAGGACACCTGTGGTATGAGGTGATCCTTGATAGAATCAGCAATGATCCTCTTTTCCATAACCAACTTCTTCTTATGTAAGGCCTTGGCCTCATCTCCCTCTGGAACTGGAACCTCCTCACTGATATAGGTGTCCAACTCATTTTCTTCTAGGACCAGGGAGATCCTATACTTCCAAGCTCGGAAGTTATCAGCTCCCTCAATATTTTCATCAAGCTTGGTATGATGAGACATCTTAACTGAGAACCTCACATGGAAATACAAAAGATTTATATCTTACCAGGTCAAGATGTCGAATCTGGATTTGGAGCTGAAATCCTATAGTGCTGGTTCAAGAGCAGATTAGGGATTTTATTTTCCGGAGTTCTGTCCAACCAAATGCTTTGATTTTGATCCCTAAATTCAATTTTGGAGAGGAGATCAATCCAGGCTTGGGCTCACTGAAAAATTCCACTTTTGTGAAAAGGCCTAATTTTCAGTAGTAGTGTCGGGTCCAAAACTGAAAAACCTGAGAATTGGATTTTGCTTCGATAGAAATATGCACCCTAGGGAGGAGAGTTATTCCACCCTTCTTTTGTTGAAAATCTGTGGAGAGAGATCCACAAAGTAGGAATCCCTAGTTCCCACAGCTGCACAGTGTCTTCTTCTCAAGTTAGCTCTGATACCATGTTAGATTTTTAACATTAAGCTAGCATAAAATTAGGATCTTTAACTGAGAGAACAACATGAACAACAATCAAACACAAGAGACAATGAACACAGTGTTTTTCCTCAGGGAAACCATAAATGGATAAAACCCCGCAACTTCCTCAGAGATAGAATCAACACCAAAAGTGAAACCCAAAAACAGTAAGATGATCTCCCAACAGCAGTAACCTCTTTCTTCCTTTCCCCAATGTCTTTCTCTTCCTCAGTTATGCGCTACAACTGAGTGTGAGTGAGTTTGTGATAAATAGAGAGGCTAGCTCTCTATTTATACTAATTCTTGACTTGACTAAACCCTACTAGGGCCAACTTCACTAGGTGAGTCTAATAACCCTAGTGCCCCGAAACTGTGGGCACTTTAACCCTTAAACAATAGGAGGGTTAACCACATTGACTTGACATGACTTGTTTACATTATAGAAACTCCCGATAGGAACCTTGGGGCATGACATGGCTCAAGTACATTACAAATACATCCTAGAATAAACATCGGGTCACAATACATAAGAAATAAAAGTGAATACATTCTAAAGTTACAATTACATCAACACTATTATCTCAAAAGAGGGCATATCTGTGGACCCTGAAAAGATTGAGTCCATCATGAATTTGCCGACCCCAAGAAATGTGACAGATGTAAGATCTTTTATGGGACTTGCAGGATACTACAGGAGGTTCTTCAAAGGATTCTCCAAGGTTGCACATTCAGTCACTTATTTCCAAAAGAAGGGGATAAATTTTGAATGGACACCAAGATGTGAGGAGAGCTTCCAACAATTGAAGAATCTTCTTACAAGTGCACCAATTCTGAAAATTGCAAACCCAGAAAAGGACTTTGTGGTGTGTGCTGATGCATGTAATCAAGGACTTGGAGGAGTTCTTATGCATGACAACCACATGGTATGCTATGAGTCCATAAACTTTAAGGAGCATGAGAAGAACTATGCTACTCATGCTATAGAACTTGCATCCGTAGTACATGCTCTCAAGATGTGGAGGCATTACTTAATGGGAAGAAAAATTGAGTTAAGGACATACTACTGTGGTATGAAATATTTGTTTGATCAACCAAATCTAAATGCTAGGAAATCTAGATGGCTGGAGATTTTTTGTTTGATTTTGAAATCAATCACATAAAAGGAAAAGAAAATAAAGTGGCTGATGCACTCAACAGGAAGGTGCATGAAATGCTTGTGGCATCTCTTAGTATTTTCCAATCAGATTTGAGACAGTAGATTATTAATCTTATTGCTGAGGATGAAATGTATGTGCAGATAAAGGACAAGTTGCAGCATCAAATCCTTGAAAATAGGTATGAGGGGTATAAATTGGAAGAAGATGAAATTCTTACCTATAAGAACAGAATTTACATTCCAAATGTAGAAAACTTAAGGAGAACTATTATGGATGAAATTCATCAAGCTCCGTATTCTGGTCACCCGGGACATCAAAAAACAATTGCTACAACTAGAAAGCAATATTTTTGGCTAGGAATGAAAACGAACATTGCTAAGTATATTTCTGAGTGCATGAAATGTCAGAAGGTGAAGGTTGAGCATTGACACCCAAAAAGTTTATTGCAGTCTTTGCCAGTCCCATAATGGAAATGGGAAGTTGTTTCCATGGATTTTATTACAGGATTGCCAGTGACTGTGAGACAACATGATTCCATCATGGTTGTGGTGGACAAGTTGACAAAGGAATCACATTTTATATCATTCAAGTCCACGTATAATACTGATGCCATTGCAAAAATATTCATGAAGGATATTTTTCAGATTGTATGGTTTTCCTAAGGCAATAATTTATGACAGGGATACCAAGTTTACTTCCAAATTTTGGAAAGGTATGGTTGCATATTTGGGTACAAAGCTGAACTTTAGCACCACCTACCATCCTCAAACTAATGGGAAAATAGAGAGAGTGAATTAGGTTCTTGAAGACATGCTTTGCATGTATGTGATGGACAAACCATCCAAGTGGGAGGATTATTTAGACTTGGTAGAATTTGCATATAATAATGGACAACAAGCATCATTGGGAATGAGTCCATACAAAGCTTTGTATGGAAGAAAGTGTAGGACACCAGTGACTTGGGATGATCCAGTGAACAAGATTGTGCTTGGTCCAAAATTGCTCAAGGAAATGGAGCAAGAGGTTGCAAAGATCAGGTAGCAATTGAAAGCAGCCCAAGATAGACAGAAAATCTAGGAAGATAAGTATAGATTGCACAGAGATTTCTGTGTTGGGGATCATGTTTACCTCAGAGTGAGGAAAATGAAGAGTTCCTTGAAGCTTGGAAGTTGTGCCAAGATATCACCTAGATATTGTGGGCCTTTTGAAGTGCTTGAAAGAATAGGGCCAGTTGCATATAGACTTGCATTGCCTGCTAGCACTAGAGATTATAATGTTTTTCATGTTTCTTTGCTTAAGAAGTATGTACATGATCCTAACCATGTGATAAATTCAGACGTGATTCAGGTGGAACCTGAAGGAGAGTTCCAAACCGATCCATTGCACATCTTCGAAAAGGTCACAGTGCTCCGGAATCAATTCGTTGAACAGGAAAAGGTGCAATGGAAGCACTACGGTCCTGATGAGGCTACGTGGGAGCTGGAGGATTCCATGCAATTGGCACATCCATTTTTGTTCAATTTTGTAAAGAACGCAGGATAGTGCTAATGAAGGGAGAGGGGAATGTAACACCTCGGTTTTGACCCCACGGTATTGAAATTGTACATGATGTATATATTGTAATGACATCATGGTGAGTAGATCAAGGCCAAGGCCCTGCCATTGATTTGGTGTTTTGTGTATCAATGATCAAGGTTGATGTCGATGGTTATAATGCCAAGTCATTCACAACATATTTTGGGACACCATGTAAAAATGCAATTTAATAAAATACTACAACTAGCTATGCACTACAATGTAAGAGATGGGGGCATGATTTCATAAGGAATAGGGAGGGGAGTTAGTCAAACTCCTGAGCCAATAGGGTGAGACCATATGTCAATGGGGAAACCCATAAATCATGTCAGTGGGGACTACCCTTTTTGTCATTTGTCCTCAATCATTCAATTCTTCCAGAAGAGCAGTTGAGGCAGTTAATGCCTTGGGCAGAGCAAGGCATGGTAGTCATATTTTGTGTCTGAGCAATCCTGCAGCCCACAGTCTGGGGAAGCCGCATTTTTGTTTCTGAATCAATTAATCGTAGGGATGCGTGCCCATTTCTTCATATATGGAGTCGCTTAGTATGTCTTGTTCATTCTGATCCATTATTCAGGGGGGGGGTAAAGGTTGTTCATTGTTCACTCTCCTGAGTCACAAAGGTGGTTCATTGTTCACTATCACGAGTTTGGGAATTGGTTGTTCAATGTGGTTCATCATCCTGTAGATGCAGCACAAGCTAGCAGAGTATTGCTATGCGTTCTGCAGTGTTTCTCTGTGTTACAGTGTGGAGCCTTATGTTTTTGAGTTACCTTGTGGTTTGTTGTTATGCATACCTTGGTTTGGTTCTGAAATGTATGCAAGAGTTAGGAGTGGAAGAGACACCAAATGGGATTGATAAACCTAGTGAAGAGAGGAACCTCATAAAAATATAAGAGTGGCTGGTGAATCTTCTATGCACACCCTGAAGAGCACTAGAAGGGAAGGCATATTTTGAGGGACTGTGTAGCAGAGAAGGGAATGCTTCCTTGTGTTGGGTGTGTAGGTATTATGGATTCCATTCTAGATAGATCTCATGGAGGTGTTCCTAGATCTTGAATGAGCCACTACCTTAGCCATTCTTTCTTCCCACTACCTCAGTAACCCAATAAACCCAAAGGTAGATTGGCTTGGATGACAATCTGATAAAACCAATGGTATATTGGCTTGGATGAGTAGCCTGATAAACCCAATCATATATTGGCTTGCCTAAGAATCTTGATAAACCCAACTGTAGTTGGATTTGCTATGTCTTGTTGTGCATCTGGCCATGTGTGATCCTTGGATGGAAAAAATGATAAACCCAACTATTATGTTGGCTTAGTTGAGTAGCCTGATAAACCCAACAATGTGATGGCTTGGTTGTGTAGCCTGATAAACCCATATGTTAGTTGGCTAGGCTAGTCCTTAATGTGAATGATGGCTTGATTGTGTGTAGTATGCTAAACCCAATTGTTAGCTGGCTTGGTTGTGTAACCTGATAAACCCAACAGTGTATTGGCTTGTTTCCTGCATCCTAATAAACCCAATTGTGTATTGCCTTGGATGGATAGTTTGATAAACCGAACAGTAGGTTGGCTTGACTGTGTTTGATGTGTTCTGGCTATGTGTGAGCCTGCGCTCCCTAGTTTCTTGGAATTCATGCCCAGCTTGGGGGTGGCAGTTTTGTCGAGATATTAATGAACACAATTGGCCTATCACTGGGTGGAACATTGCAGCGATATAGCTAGTTGCAGAAAAAATTCAACTTCAAGATAAGCATTCTCTATTGTGTTAATTCTGCAATGTATTTGCTTATGAATGTGATGATTATATTCAATGCTTATTGAATATTTATGTAGAATTACTGTTGTTAAATGTCCCTGCATTTTGCATCTGTTTATGCCTTGTATTTTCCACTGCATTTGTTTATGATGATGGAGGTTAGAAGCCTTATTACATTATCAGAAATGTGTCTACCTTAAGGTAAGATGTGTTTTTCTGCATTCCGGGATCCAATTGTGGAAGGCAGAAGTCGAAAGTCAGAAGGAGTAAAATTAGAGAAAAGAACAAGGAAGAATCTTGGTTTTCTGCACCCTGGAATCCTCCTGCGAAAGGCGAAATGTGGGAGCGAAAAAGAGCCAAAAATTCTAAGGTAAAAGTGTGTTTTCTGCACCTTAGAATCCGCTGGCAGAAGGCAGAAGGTGAGAGGTGGAAAATGGGAAAAAGGTTAAGGAAGAAAGTTGTTTTTCCGATTTCCGAGGTCCACAGTGAAAGGCGGAAAGCTGGAATTCGGAAGGCGGAAATTTGAAAGAGAAGCGATCATTTCACAAGTTTTTTGATTTCCAAGGTCCACAAAGGAAGGTGAAAAGTCAGAATTCGGAAGGCGAAAATTCGAAATACAAGTGATTGTTTCACGGGTTTTTTGATTTCCAAGGTCTGTAGCGGAAGGTGGAATTTGGAAGGAGGAAATTCGAAAGACAAGATGATCATTTCATAGATTTTCTGACTTCTGAGGTCTGTAGAGGAAGGCGAAAAGTCAAAATACAAGGTGGTCATTTCAGGGAGTTTCTGATTCTTGAAGTCCACAGCAGAAGGCGGAAAAGTAAGGTTTAGTGCAGAATGAATTTTTTGCTTACAGAATGGATATGTGAGATGCAAAGCGACTGTTACAATGATGCTTATGCTTAAGCATGAATGTAAAAGGATGCACATGACCCATGACTATGTTGAAAGAGATAGGAAAGAGAAAATTTAAACTATTCTACATATCAGTGAGGTGTATGGGAATTGGGTGCATGGACATCGGGGTATATCAAAGCAGGATTTGTGGTTTTGTTATCCTCTAAGGTGGGAGGGGACGTGACACACTAGAAACTTTACACTCTTTTATATACATGGTGCCAGGTTCAACTGCCTTAGAGTCCCCACATGTCTCTCCACCATCAGATTCAATTGATGCATTTGGTCCATTCACGCAAGTTTGGAGGGAAGGGAGCATGAATTGTCACGATTGATGGAATTAATCCCACCATTCACATGATGGTGAAATCTAGAAATGGAGGTAAAAATAAATCCCCATGAATGGTGAATAAAAACCCCCACAATCCAAATCAATGCTGTGAAAATTGTGTGAGATTCTCCTTCATCGGACTTGGAAAACATCATATGCTATGTAAATGGTGTATTAATAGGTGTACACACAAGCATCAATGGATGAAATGAGTTTGGGGATTCCCCATGACTTATGGTAGGAAACATCCATTTGAAAGTATGCTCATGTGCATATTTCATAGGAGTTTTAAAAACCATGGGTTATAACATATTCAAATAAAACCTTATATGGATACTCCCATGAATCAAGTGTACACTATAAGGTGGGTGTTGGCAGAGGTTTTGGTAAGTGAGTTGCGCAGCATCGCGGCAGCTGCGCAAGCTCACGACACGCAAGGCTAGATCAACACGATGGGTGGAAAAATAATCGCTTTGAATATTTGATATGTTATTTGACCAAGTTTTGTTGCAATAGGTCATTAGCGGTTATAAGTTAGTTAGAAGTGGACCCTCAATGCAAAGGCGCAAGCCTATTTATAGATCTAGTTTTTCAAGTAGATAAGGGAGAAGAAAAAGGATTAGGATGATCATAGGAGAATCACATCAGAGGATAATTATCACCTAAGGTCTAGTGCGATCTAGTTTTTGAATAATTTCCTATGTATCTGCAATTTATCTCGGTTTTCCTGATGTATGCAGTCTCTGGTTTTGGAGAAAAATTATGTAATTTGGATCCTTTGCGTAAGATTAATATGATATGACAGTTGTTGCACAAAAATTGTCTGTTATAATTTCTGCAATCTAATTTGTTATGATGTGGTGACTTGCTTTGTTATGATGTTGCTGTGATTTAATCTATGGTTGCTATATTGATGCAATTTGCTTTTAAGTATGTTATGTTCTGTTACACTATGAGTTGATATGTTTTATGAACAATGCTACGATATTAGCAGTATTATGACAACTGTATGCTGTTGTGGAAATGAATCAATAATGTTTGCATAAGTTTTGGATGCACTCTGCAAGTTGTTGAAATGAATTAACATCAACGGCAAAGCTCTGATCTAACAGTTATGGTGTCTCCCCGTCGGATCCCCATATCCCCCATCCCCACTACCGGAAACTCGGTTCCAACAGATCTCCCTTGAAAATCCTGGTGAGACTTCGTCTGCTCTGTGGACATTGCTGGGCAGGGTAAAACTTGTCTCGGCCAGTACTTAGGGAGATCGCGCTAGTTGGGCATCGACAGAGTGAGAACCCTTGTCGAACATACCAAGGACACATGTTCGATGTTCAGGAATTATTTGTTGTTGGGAGCCCAAAACTCGTTGAACTATGCTGGTATACCATGGTGTCACATATGTCAAGTCTATGGGAATCGACCTGAGAACTGTGAATACATGCAGAAAATGGTTACGAAGGCTGGAAACCTATATTGCACATTTTGTCAATCAGTGGGGCATGATGACAAAAACTACCGAGCTTATGATTTGCTCCAGGAAAGAACGTATGATTCATATTTTGTGAAAGGAGAGGACCCATAGACGATGCAAGCGCAACCGCAAGTAGTGAAACCAGCAGCACAAGTGTTGTATACACCGACACCTCCGTTGCAGTTTATCCCCATGCAACTGCATCAATAGTTTACAGTGCAGCCGCAGTTTACACCTCAGCCACAGATGGTTGTACAACTGCAGTATAACCAGGCACTGCGACTACAGTATAATCAACCACAATATGTTCAAGCTGCGTAGTATGTCCAGCAACAACCAAACCCACCGTAGCAACAGATGGCCCAACCACAGTTTTAACAAGGAGGAGTCCGAGGAGGATTCCATGGAGGGTTCAGAGGTCGAGGAGGAGGACGAGGTCGTGAATCAATCTAGTGTTACACTTGTGGGGTATTTGGGCATTATTAGAGGGAGTTCCCTCATGTGCAGTGTACATACTGTGCAGCTAGCGATCATAATGTTGAAAACTTCCCTCAGTTGATTGCAAAATGGCAGGATGGAAACATTCCCCAGTTGCAGAACGTACATAATCAGAATCAGCCTATGTTCCAAGTACAGAACCAACCGATAATACAGAACTAGGTCCCACTGCAGACTCAGACTCAGAACCCTCCTTAGACTCAGAACCAACCGATGAATCAACCATTGAATCAGAACCCACCATTGAACTTGAATCAAGGATTAACAATTGTAACAATTCAGGTTGAGCCGCGAATGAAAGATGTCGACATTGGGATCGTCAATCGCGCTGGTGCGACAACTAGAGATGATGGACCACAGCAGCAAGTTCATCTCGCTAGCAAGAAAAAGGTGGCATTTAATATTGTGACAGAGAAAGACACCTTCTTTGGTGCAAAGAATGCAATTGGGATAAATCTGGGTAAGTTACCAATTGCTGATATGTCATTTTCTTTTGATCCATCTATAGAGGTAGGACCATCGTGACAGCATGGTACCTTACGACAGTTCTTTGAGAGTTTGGTATCATTGGAAAGGGACTCTGATGCCCTTATCGAGCTTGAGACATTGTTGCACCACCCGGATAAGACAGTGAAGGATTCTGCTGTGAATTCTTTGCAAAAAAGGAAGACAGGAAAGGAGATGAGGATGAATATCTAGTTCGGAGATTATGAGGTTGAATCATTCATTGACCAAGCAAACCTAGAAATTGATGGGAAAACCAACATTGGGATGGTCGCCGATACAGTTGCAACTAGCAAATCAAGCGAAGGTTCATCCCATTGGTCACGTTTCAAACTTGGTTGTTGACATTGAAGGTATGAAAACACATGTTGACTTTGATGTGATATAAGTAGTAGAATATGGTGGTTCCTATCCCGCGCTACTAGGGATTGGATGGGGTAATGATAGCATGGAGGTTATTAGCTTCAAAAAATGAGTTAGGACATTTGAAAACCAAGATTTCAGGGTCATTGCTCCTATGGACCCTCAAGAGGGACTATGATATATTGAACCTGTAAGGGATGAAGTTGGCAGAAGCTGGGAAAATGATTATAATATCTCTAAATACTACATCCATCCTATCGTCGATGGCAAACTTGGATGGCGTAGCGCAAGTTCTGCGTCCTCTAATTCTGATGATGCTCTAGAAAACTGGTAGAATAGGTTGCATGAAGTATCATTCAAGAAATGCGAGTTGATTACATAGTCTCTCCGACGGGTTGCAACTGAAACTGTGGAGTTGCCCATTTATGAAGGACTGTCAGGACTATCAGAGTTCTTTTAGTAATTTGAAGAGAAAGTTTTTGAAATGCAAAGGATGTTGGCTCTCAATGTAGCAGTGAAAACTACTCCGGCTTGATGGTGGGAAACACATAAACAGATGATCTTTGACTGGGAATAGTGCTGTAGATTGATGATGGTGTGCTTCGATGACTTAGAGGATTACCATGCTGGGAGATATGATGGACATAATGACCCCACTAGTCATTTAATCAAGTGTCAAACTTTATGGGCATCGCGACCCAAAGACAAATGGGTCCACTTTTTCATTCACACTCTGGATGAAATGCCAAGATCCTTGTATGTGGCGGTAGAGTTGCGCAGGACTATCACCACTTGGGAGGAGTTGTTTGTTTGTTTTGCACAGATGTTTAGTTTTTAGGAAATCAACCTAGAGGCATGAAATGATTTACAAATCATCCACAATGTCGTACTCAAGGTCACCCCTGTCGCCTATGCCATTGATCCACATGCACATTATTCAATCCAGTCCATGATGGCCTGCTATAACTTGACTGGGGAACCTAAAGATGATGATGAGTTGCAGAATGTTAATATTCCAGAGTCTGAAGGAAGTTGTGATGTCGCAGCCCCTGACATACCAACGGACTCGACAAGTCAGCCACTGAGGATCCAGAAAGTCAACATTGGGTCAGTAGAGAACCCAAAATTTTCCAATGTCAGAGACTACTGGGACGAGGACACAATGGCCAAGATCACGGACCTGCTACATGAATTACAGGACCTTTGTCCGACACGATTTTCAGAGATGAAGGGAATTTTAGGCGACCTGGGGGAGATGAAAATCATGTTGAAACTGGATGCTAAACCGGTGCGATAGAGGTTGTATCGACTGAATCCACGATACAAGGATTGGGTGAAGGCTGATATTTACCGGATGCTTGATGCTGGGATCATTGAGGCTATAGAAGAATCCGAGTGGATAAGTCGTATGGTGGTCGAGGATAAAAAGACAAGAGAAATTTGCATTTGAGTCAACCTAAGGAAGTTGAATGATGCATGTGTACATGATCTATTCCCGACCCCTTTTACAGACAAAGAGTCTTGAAGGCGTAGGCGGCCAAGAGATGTATTCTTTTATGGATGGCTTCTCGGGATACCACCAGATCTGGATTGTGAAGGAGGATCACCATAAGAATACGTTTTTCACTGAGTGGGGCTATTTTCAATATACATTCATGCCGTTTGGGCTGAATAATGCACTAACCGTATTCTTTCACGTAGTTGTCGCTGTATTTAAATATTTTATTCAAAATTTCCTGCAGGTGTATATGGATGACTGGACTGTCTACGGGCTAATTAGGGACCATTTAGACAACCAGCGACCGATGCTGGAAAGGTGTTGATAGCATTAGATCACCTTAAACTCTAAAAAGTGTATTTTTTGTGCACCATTTGGCATGCTCCTAGGGAACATAGTCTGCAAAGATGGTCTGTTGGTCGATTCAGTGAAGATTGCACTAATCCTTAGTTTTCTACCACCGACTAATGTCAAAATTCTTCAGGCTACACTCGGGCATATCGGATACTATCGTAAGTTTATCAAAGGATACGCTGCGATTACTGCCCCCATGGAGAAACTACTAAAGAAGGATGTAGCCTATGAATGGACTCAGGAATGTCAAGGAATTTTTGACACTTTGAAAGCTAAGATGGCCTCTGCGCCCATACTGGTTTTTCCTGATTGGGATAATGAGTTCCATGTGCATGTTGATGCTTCTTCTATCACGCTGGGGTTCATTCTTGTGCAACTAGGTGTGGGCGACCTGGATCACCCAATCGCATATGCTAGTAGGAAGTTGTCATTTGCTAAACGAAATTATACAACAACATAAAGGGAAGGCTTGGCGATGGTTTATGCATTGCAAAAGTTCCAGAACTACTTATTGGGTGGACATTTCAAGATGTTCACCGATCATTCTGCTTTGCAATACTTAGTCAATAAGCCTGTGTTGAGGGGGAAGATCTGTCAATGGCTGTTACTCTTCTAGGAATTTGATTTTGAAATAGTTGTAAAGCTAGGGCGATTGAATGATGGTCTGGATCATCTGTCTCACGTCGAGAATGGTGAAGAACCAACCAATATTGATGACGGATTGCCAGATCCGCAATTGTTCTGTGTTGACAGCACATAGGATCACTATGCACCCATTATTCAGTTTTTGGCCATTGGTGTCACCCCGAAGGACATGTCAACTAGCGAAAACAAGTAGCTGGTAGTAAATGTCACATCACTCAATTTTTTCGCAAAAATTTAAAATTTTCGAGTTAACAACAAATGTTATAACCTGCGGTTTTACTAACAGCTAACAGTTATCCTCAAGATCAGTTAAGTAAGTGGTTTCTTAACAGTTTATTTTTTTTCATAGCAGGATAAGAATCTTTTGTGAGATATTTGCTTCAGTTTACTGATTAGCTCTTTTATGTCAGTAGGTGGAATCTACTTTTAGATCCGTGGCTTACTTAGCATTCGTGCTAATGCAGATGAATACTGTTTCTTACAGGTTTTTACAGGTATGATCGATCGAGTTTATATATTTTAAAGATTTAATAATGTCAGCAGTATTTTAATTGCAAATTTAAAAAAAATCTTAGTACAATAAGCTGCTAAACACTAGACAGCTGCTGCAAGGTAAAATCATTTGATTTTCATCAGTTGTTCAGATAAACAAGCTTAGAATAAAGTGTAATGTCGGTATAGTATAGTTGCCACTTTATCATTAGACTTTTAGTTATATGTATTTCTTCTTTAGTATAAGTGTTTAGTAATACTCATAAACAATTGTTTTTCTTGACAATATTTTGCAATATTATCTTATCTTGCTTGTATAATCATTTGCCCTTAAAAGTTATTTTTATAGGGTACTCATATCCCATTACCTTATAAATAGTAAGAAATTTTGATTGTAGAAACTAAGACCATTAAGCTCTTCTACAAGAGCTTAAGGCTACTCATACTTTGTCCCTAAGTTTAACTCTGAATTCTACTCACTTTTGAAAATGTAAAAGGATCACCCTTAATCATATTATCAGTTTTATCTCTATAGTTATATTACTAACCACTAGACAACTTGTATGAACATAAAGCCAAAATGGAAGTACTCCCAAATATTAACAAGTAATGTCGCATAAACTATACGACATATTCTTGTGATAATACTTTTTTTTTCTTTTAAAGAAAATGTACTACATAGTTTTCCATGTCATGGGAGTTATCACTTCATTTATAATTATTAAAAAAAATTACTTGTTTGATGAGCCAATAATATACAAATGTTTGTTATTGTCACAAATTCAAATCTATCCTTAACTTCTTGGCATTATTATAAGACACTTTCTATAAATATTAGACTTAGAAATTTCCTACAATAAAAAGGGTTTATTATACCCAAGCTCTAAAAATGAGTGGTATATCAATGGTTAACTTACCATGCATTCAAATCCTAAACTTCATCGAGTTCAGTTTTTAAGGAACAACTCAAGGGTCATTAAGCTTTGTTACTAGAGTCACCACGGTCTTGTAATAGTTAATATACACTCTAGAAATACTATACTAAAGACTTAACTAAGTCTTAATCTAAAAACTTAACATATATCCTATGCTATCTAACTTATTAAGACCAAGTTAGAAAGTAGTTAT
This sequence comes from Pseudotsuga menziesii, assembly GCA_001517045.1. Taxonomy (NCBI): domain Eukaryota; kingdom Viridiplantae; phylum Streptophyta; class Pinopsida; order Pinales; family Pinaceae; genus Pseudotsuga; species Pseudotsuga menziesii. Next base: position 273,223 of record LPNX010945503.1, read on the forward strand.
GCCAACACTCAACTCATTATGATAGTGTATAATATAAAACAATATATGTTAAAGTAGCGAGGGTTTGGCTTAATCCACGTAGGGTTTATGCTTGCACATGATTTCAAGCTTGGTCAACGTACACTCTTCTACGTTAATGATTTGGTGATTAGGTGCAAATAATACATAGTGCTGATGATTAGAGATTGGCTCCACATTATTGGGTTGTTGATAATATTTTTACCCTGCGCTGCAAAAACAAACAAATAATATAATCTCCATGCAGGAACTATGGATCATGGCCCTCGTTGTGGAATAAATTTCAAGCTACATGGAGAAATCTTGTCCATGTGTGAGGAGTATAAAATACTTGGGAAACTTAACCTAAAGCATTGCTATCTGGAAGTTTACCCTGCTCCTAGGCTCGTCTTCCATGGCCGCTGTTGTTCTCCTGGTTATTGCCACTTTAAACCTTGGTTTTGTGTTGTTTCCGTTCTCCAATGAATGGTTTTGATTGTAAAACTTCCTCTGTCAGTCGTGGGGTTGTTCTTCTTTTTCTATTTTCATTTGCTGCCTGAAACCTTCTCCCCAACGTCTGTGTAGTTGGGTGAATCTTCAGTTTCCTTCTCTGCTCTTCGTAGCTTGCTACTGTGTGAGGTTTTTAAGAGTTAATAGGTTCTCATTGTGGCGTTTGTAGGTGACAGTGCTTGCGAAATGGCTCACCTTACTCCCCGTGATAGGTATAATTTACATGCACCATTCTTTTATAATCATCAAGTTTTAAATACACAAAATATCTTAAGCTTTTCACACGTAAAAAGGTTGCTGACAAGGGTTTACACTTTGTTGTAGGTGTTTGTGGAAGTCCAGCTCGTATAGGGATAAAATACTACCCTTGCGCCAGTCGTAGCTCGTGGCTCCATTTCGGGTAAGTCCCGTGGTTTGAAGGATGGGTTCTCACCTTAGATGCAGTTGGGGTGGTCGTTGGGCTCACCCAGGGTTTGAATACCCTTTCTTGTTTTGCCACGAGTTATACTGTGTTGTTTTTAAGCTGTTTACAGGTTATTATAATCATATTTTTAAAATCAAACCCTTGACAGGGTGGATGCACTTTGTGAGTGTAGTATTTTTGGTTGAAGCTTAGCTTCTCTGTCAGTTTTGGATGTGTACTTGCGAAGATGGCTTCGCTACAACTTGTTTTTGATAGATGGCCGCTGAGCTGTACTCTGTAAAGAATTAGGGTTATACCCTTTTTGAAAGTTAATGAAGTTAATTCTCTGTTGAAGTATTTATCATGTTTTATAAGTTAAAATTGGAAGGATGTACTCAAAGTCGTATTGAAAAATCTTAAATATTTAAAGAATTTTGCCGATTTAGGGTTTAACTTGTAAAACCCTTGTTTGATTTATTTTACTCTTAAATTGATAATTATATTGTTTTCTCTAGTTTAGTTTATATGTCCTTAAGGACTGTGAATGGATTATTTTAATTATCTATGATGATTACACAGTTTACATAAGTAAATATTATTATGTCGGTAATGGAAATGCATTAGTTTTAAAAAAAAAAGTTTGAATCCCAATAATTAGATGCATACTATTTTTAATAGACTCTGTTTGTTTTATAAAAGCCATTGCATCTGTTAGATAATAATTTGAAAAGATATTAACCCTAGTATGACCTAGGTTACTATAATGCTTAGATTTATTTATAATTTATATTTCAATATTTATCATTTATGCTCAATTCATGAGCTGGGGTTTTACTCCCTTCTATTTTTAATAGGATAGTATTTTCCTATGTTATTTCCTTGTAATTATTATTGTTGTATTCATAAATTATTATCCTATAGTTGTTCTCTGTTTTAAGAATAATAATCATAGCAATAATATCTACATTTATAGTACTATTATTTAAGTAGTACATCCATTCTTAAGTTTATGTTAAATTTTGTTTATATGGAAGTTATGATTAAAAGCAGTTTGTAATAATTATGTTAGTTTTATTTAATTTGTATCTGTGGATTACTTAGAATACAAAATTGAAGAACCTCCATACTTCTCAGTGTTCTTTATATTTACACTGTTCTACAGAACTATAATATAGTTTACAGTATTTTACTTAACTCTAAGTTACTTCTATCCTTTAACTATTAAGCTCGGTAAAGACTACTGTAATCTTTATCATATTATTTAATTATAGTTCAATAGATACAAGAAAATTAAATGTTACTAAAGGGAAAATCTATCAGTAATATATTTATAACTATTCTTAACATAAACTATTAATATCCAATTGATAAATCTAAGTCTTCTATTTCCAAGTAAAGTACAGTTTATGTAAATAAAGACTGTGTAGAAAATAATTGATACAATTTACCTATTGATCTCAGTCAGTACTATGAGTAAATTTCTGTATTAACATGGTATTTGCACAGTCTATTTCTAAAGACATGTCTGCAAACAAATTAATAATCTTCTAAAAAGCATCTATCTTCTGACAGGTAACATTTCATTACTCTGAATATGAATATTCAATTCATTTAATCCTATCATGCTTTATTTACTTAAACGAACTACCTCTACTAGAGTACGATCTGGATTACTCCAGATGGGGAAAACCACAGGTAGGATTTATCTTTCATCATAGTACAAATTTAGTCTAGAATAACTAAGAAGTTTTAACACAGCATATCCTAACATCATTCATTTACTAACCATACATAGAGATTAACTATAACACATGAATTTAAAAGATAATGAAACCTGTCTTTAGAGCTGGACAACAACAACAATGGGAGGTCGTTCCTCTCTACCAACTCCTGGAGAGTGCTCAAACAACGACTTCTCAGGATCCCCGAGTCGTTCTGGTCTGCTTGGCTAGAACTAGGTGGAGCAATCAACAAAGTACCGGTCCTGAGACTCAATACCAACTCTGCTTACTGCAGTAAGATCTTTCAATTGCCAAGCTACACTAGATCAACTTCCTGCAGTTTACCCCTCAAACACCTTCCTCCAATATCCCTTTCCCAATAAATTCCTTTGAAGTGTATTCACCTGAATGATTATTCTCCTAGAATGAGCAGCCTCAGCTCTATACATTGGGCAATTTCAATAAGATTGCCTAGGTCTTTTTGGGTTAGTTGTCATTAATTGAGCCACCTGCTTTGATCCCACTTTCTTGGGGGATCATGACCCCAAATGTAGGGAAGTTGCCACCTGCAACATAGGAAGTGTTTGAGGATGCTACCACTTGTCGTTTTGCTCTCCACTTAGTTCCTTCCACCACTTGACCAGTAACACTCTTTTTAACAGCTCTCCCAGGTTGTTGTCTCCACTTTTATTTATTAAAAATTAAATATTCAGAATTACATTCCATATCCTTGACTCTGCTGAGTCATTAGTTTCCACTTAGCATTAAATTTAACATAATGTTTGGAAATAATATAAAAATAAAATAACATTATTTTTCAAAATTGGGGCATGTGACATACACACCCCCTTAAAATATAACATTTCCCTCGATGTTATTTATTCCTCATCCTCCGAAGTCCCTTGGAACATAATTGGATATGCATCTCGCATCTTATTCTCCAATTCCCGGGTGGATTCTTCAGGACTAAGGTGCTTCCATTGCACCTTCACCTGTCCAATGGTGCGGTTCCGAAGTGTAATTTCCCTCCTCCTGAGGATACAGTCTGGTTCCACCAGGAATTCTCCTTCTGGTTCCACTTGTACAACATTCCAATTAACCACATGAGTAGCATTATGAACATATTTATTTAAAACAGAAATATGAAAAACATTGTGTACTCTCAAATTAGGTGGTAATGCTAATTGATAGGCTACTTGACCAATCCTAGACAATATTTCAAATGGAACACAGTAACGAGGTGCCAATTTTGCACAACTCCCCAGTCTTAGAGATCTTTTCTTGGGCCTTACCTTGATGAACACGTGTTCACCTACCTGGAACTCCTTTGGAGTTCTTTTCAAGTCTGCTTGACTCTTTTGTCGATCCTGTGCCACTTTTAAATTTCCCTGCACTTGTTTCACAATTTCCTCCATTTCTTTCAACAATTCTGGACCCAATACCAATCTATCTATTGGATTACTCCAAGAGATAGGATTATTACATTTTCGTCCGTACAAAATTTCAAATGGACTAAATATAACTTATGCCTGATAATTGTTATTATACGCAAATTCCACAAGATGTAAATAATCTTCCCACTTACCTAGCTGATCTTTCACATACATTCTCAATAAATCTTCCAGTACCTGGTTTACCCTTTCGGTTTGTCCATCTGTTTGAGGATGGAAAGAAGTGCTAAAATTCAATGTTGTATTTAATCCTTTAAACAAGGACTTCCAAAAGTTCCCTGTGAACTTAGGATCTCTGTCTGAGATAATAATTTTTGGTATCCCATGTAACCGAAAAATATGCTTTAGAAAAATATTAGCTATATTGGTAGCCTTGTAAGTAGTTTTAACAGGTATAAAATGAGCTGCCTTACTTAACTTATCAACCACTACAATAATAGAATCATTCTGATTCTGATTTCTAGGCAGTCCAGCAATAAAGTCTAGACTAATCACTACCCATTTCCAGCTAGGAATAGGTAAAGGCTGTAGCAAACCAGCTGGGTGTTGGTGTTCAGTTTTCACTTGTTGACATTCTAAAAATCTTGCAATATAATCAGCTACTTCAGTTTTGATATTTGGCCAAAAATACTCTTTTCTTAACATGGTTATAGTTTTTTGATAACCTGGATGACCTGCATATGGTGTTTTATGGATTTCATCCAGAATTAACAACTTAACTTTAGGTACATTAGGTACATACAGTTTATCTTTAAACAGTAAAAACTCCTTTTTATTTAAGCTGTAACCTTTTATTGAGTTTTATGTGGGGTTTTCCTTAGCCTTAGCTTGCAACTTCTGATAAATTTCATCTTGTTTTACCCCTTCTTTAAGCTGTTCATCTAAGTCTGAAACGTAAGTACTGATTGCTGTTGCAAAATTCAGCCTTGCGTTCCTACTTAATGCATCAGCGACTTTATTTTCTTTACCTTTTATATGTTGGATTTCAAAATCATACTCACTTAAGAAAGCTAACCACCTAGCTTGTCGAGCATTTAGATTCAAATGATCTAGAAGATATTTCAGTCCTTTATTATCAGTCATTAAAAGAAAATCTGCCGATTAGGTGGTGTCACCACATTTTTAAGGCGTGTATCACAGCTTCTAGCTCCAGATCATATGTTGCGTAATTCTTTTCGTGAATTTTTAACTTTCTAGACTCATAGGCAATAACATGCCCTTCTTGAGTCAAAACACCGCCTAAGCCTTCATTACAAGCATCGGTGGATACAACAAACTCTTTATTAAGATCTGCTATTCTTAAAATAGGTGAACTGGTTAATAAAGTTTTCAACTTCTTAAAGCTTTCTTCGCATTTTTGGTTCCAGTCGAACTTCTTTCCTTTTTTCTGCAAGGAAGTTATTAGATTGGCTATCCTCGAGAAACCTTCAATGAACCTCTGGTAATAACCAGTAATTCCCATGAAATATCTAACATCCGTCACATCTTTAGGAACCAGTCAATCTTCGATTGCCCATATCTTTTCAGGATCTACAGAAATTCCTTCCTTGGTCACTATGTGACCTAAATACTAATTCTTATCCTTAAAGAAGTCACACTTACTAAACTTTGCAAAGATTTGATGTTCTCGCAACTCTTGCAAAACAATTTTTAGGTGTTCTTTATGTTCTTATTCAGTTTTTGAATAGATTAAGATGTCATCGATGAACACGACCACGAACTTATCTAAATACTTATGCATTATATTGTTCATTAAACACATAAAGACAGCTGGGGCATTAGTAAGCCCGAATGGCATTACGACAAATTCGTAGTGTCCATATCTTGTTCTAAAGGATGTCTTGAAGATGTCTTCATATTTAATCCTCACTTGATGATATCCTGACCTTAAATCTATCTTTGAAAACACCGTGGCTCCATGTAGTTGATCACATAAATCATCTATGCAAGGCAACGGATATCGATTTTTAATAGTCATTTTGTTTAACTGACGGTAATCTATGCATAATCGCATAGTTCTGTCTTTGTTTTTAACAAAGATGACAGGTGCCCCCCAGGGAGACACACTTGGCCGAATGTATTTTTATCTATTAACTCTTTTAATTGCGATTTTAACTCATTAAGCTCCAATATGTTCATTCGGTAAGGGGCCTTTGAGCTAGGTAAAGCACCCGATATTAGCTCAATGGTGAAATCCAATTCCCTTTTTGGAGGTAATCCCAGAATTTCTTCTGGGAATACATCAGCATATTCTTTTAAAATAGGGATATCTTCTATTTTTAACTTGTTTGTTTCAATTTTACTTTCTTCATCGGTAATTGTTACAGCGTAAGCTTTGCATCCTTTTCTAACAGCTCTTTTAAGTTGTAAAGCAGAAATCTGCCTTACCATAGTTTTTCTAGGAATACCCTTAACTCTCTTCAAGTCCTTCCACCAAATATCAGCCTTTCCTGAGAGGTTGTATATAGCCATCATAGCCTTTAACTGGTTAGAATAATTATATATTTGGAAGTACTTCTTCATCCCGGACAACCAAGACTTAGCTTCCTCCCCCTTCTCAGTCTCTCCATTAAAGGTTGGTGGTTTTATCTTTTTGAATTCCCCTGAGATTTCCTCATAAGGTTTATATTTCCTCTTCTTGACGTTCAGATCATCATCACAACTATCACTAGTAGTATGGTAACTTTGTCATTCACCAAACACTTCTGATGATGAACTACTTTCAGTCTTTGTATGCTTCATCTTTTTAGATTTTCTTGGATGACTAGCATCTTCAGATTCTGATCTTCTACCCCTTCCTTTGGTTGGAAACTTTTCCATTAGGATCTGATTCAGCTCTTTGTGAGCTCTCAGAATCCTTTCATTCTCTTTCTTTACAGACTCCATTTCAGTTTTCAAATCTTTTATAGTCTGTAATAGCTCTGAGGAATTTGTAGTTACATCCCTTGGTATAGGATCTCTGGGTAAATTTCTTGTTTCTATAGCTGGAGACTCCTCCCAGCCTTTCCATACCTTCCTGTTAAAATTCATAAAAAGACAATTCTTTGTTGAATAACATAAAAAAAAATTAAAATATGTTAGCATAAGAATTTAATTTACTGTTTTATGAAAGCTAGTCGGGCTGCATCAAGGCCTAGTGTTTGAACCTTAGGCTCTAATACCACATGTCACAACCCTCAATTTTTTCGCAAAAATTTAAAATTTTCGAGTTAACAACAAATGTTATAACCTGCGGTTTTACTAACAGCTAACATTTATCCTCAAGATCAGTTAAGTAAGTGGTTTCTTAACAGTTTATTTTTTTTTTCATAGCAGGATAAGAATCTTTTGTGAGATATTTGCTTCAGTTTACTGATTAGCTCTTTTATGTCAGTAGGTGGAATCTACTTTTAGATCCGGGGCTTACTTAGCATTCGTGCTAATGCATATGAGTACTGTTTCTTACAGGTTTTTACAGGTATGATCGATCGAGTATATATATTTTAAATATTTAATAATGTCAGCAATATTTTAATTGCAAATTTAAAAAAAAGCTTAGTACAATAAGCTGCTAAACACTAGACAACTGCTGCAAGGTAAAATCATTTGATTTTCATTAGTTGTTCAGATAAACAAGCTTAGAAGAAAGTGTAATGTCGGTATTGTATAGTTGCGACTTTATCATTAGACTTTCAGTTATATGTATTTCTTCTTTAGTATAAGTGTTTAGTAATACTCATAAACAATTGTTTTTCTTGACAATATTTTGCAATATTATCTTGTCTTGCTTGTATAATCATTTGCCCTTAAAAGTTATTTTTATAGGGTAATCATAGCCCATTACCTTATAAACAGTAAGAACTTTTGATTGTAGAAACTAAGACCATTAAGCTCTTCTACAAGAGCTTAAGGCTACTCATACTTTGTCCCTAAGTTTAACTCTGAATTCTACTTACTTTTGAAAATGTAAAAGGATTGCCCTTAATCATATTATCAGTTTTATCTCTATAGTTATATTACTGTCCACTAGACAACTTGTATGAACATAAAGCCAAAATGGAAGTACTCCCAAATATTAACAAGTAATGTCGCATAAACTATACGACATATTCTTGTGATAATACTTTTTTTTTTCTTTTAAAGAAAATGTACTACATAGTTTTCCATGTCATGGGAGTTATCAGCTCATTTATAATTATTAAAAAAATGACTTGTTTGATGAGCCAATAATCTACAAAAGTTTGTTATTGTCACAAATTGAAATCTAGCCTTAACTTCTTGGCACTATTATAAGATACTTTCTATAAATGTTAGACTTAGAAATTTCCTATAGTAAAAAGGGTTTATTATACCCAAGCTCTAAAAATGAGTGGTATATCAATGGTTAACTTACCATGCATTCAAATCCTAAACTTCATCGAGATCAATTTTTAAGGAACAACTCAAGGGTCATTAAGCTTTGTTACTAGAGTCGCCACGGTCTTATAATAATTAATATACACTCTAGAAATACTATACTAAAGACTTAACTAAGTCTTAATCCAAAAACTTAACATATATCCTATGCTATCTAACTTATTAAGACCAAGTTAGAAAGTAGTTATGCCAACACTCAACTCGTTATGATAGTGTATAATATAAAACAATATATGTTAAAGTAGCGAGGGTTTGGCTTAATCAACATAGGGTTTATGCTTACACATGATTTCAAGCTTGGTCAACGTAGACTCTTCTACGTTAATGATTTGGTGATTAGGTGAAAATAATACGCAGTGCTGATGATTAGAGATTGGCTCCACATGATTGGGCTGTTGATAATGTTTTTACCCCACGCTGCAAAAACAAATAAATAATATAATCTCTATGCAGGAACTATGGATCACGACCCTTGTTGTGGAATAAATTTCAAGCTACGTGGAGCAATCCTGTCCATGTGTGAAGAGTATAAAATACTTAGGAAACTTAACCTAAAGCATTGTTATCCCGCGGTTTACGCTGCTCCAGGGCTCGTCTTCCATGGCCGCCATTGTTCTCCTGGTTATTGCCACTTTAAACCTTGGTTTTGTGTTGTTTCCGTTCTCCAATGAATGGTTTTGATTGTAAAACTTCCTCTATCAGTCATGGAGTTGTTCTTCTTTTGCTGTTTGCATTCGTTGCCTGAAACCTTCTCCCCAACGTCTGTGTAGTTGGGTGAATCTTCATTTTCCTTCTTGACTCTTCGTAGCTTGCTACTGTGTGAGGTTTTTAAGACTTAATAGGTTCTCACTGTGGCGTTTGTAGGTGATAGTGCTTATGAAACGGCTCACCTTACTCCCCATGACAGGTATAATTTACATGCACCATTCTTTTATACTCAGCAAGTTTTTAATACAAAAAATATCTTAAGCTTTTCACATGTAAAAATGTTGCTGACAAGGGTTTATACTTTGCTGCAGGTGTTCGTGGAAGTGCAGCTCGTACAAGGATAAAAGACTACCCTTGTGCCAGCCGTGGCTCATGGCTCCGTTTCGGGTAAGCCCCATGGTTTGAAGGATGGGTTCTCACCTTAGATGCAGTTGAGGTGGTCGTTGGACTCACCCAGGGTTTGAATACCCTTTCTCGTTTTTCCACGAGTTATACTGTGTTGTTTTTAAGCTATTTACAGGTTATTATAATCATATTTTTAAAATCGAACCCTTGACAGGGTGGATGCACTTTGTGAGTGTAGTATTTTTGGTTGAAGCTTAGCTTCTATGTCAGTTTTGGATGTGTACTTGTGAATATGGCTTCGCTGCAACATGTTTTTGATAGATGGCCGTTGAGCTGTACTCTGTAAAGAATTAGGGTTATATCCTTTTTGAAAGTTAATGAAGTTAATTCTCTGTTTAAGTATTTATCAGGTTTTATAAGTTAAAATTGGAAGGCTGTACTCAAAGTCGTGATTAAAAATCTTAAATATTTGAAGAATTTTGCCGGTTTAGGGTTTAACCTGTAAAACCCTTGTTTGGTTTATTTTACTCTTAAATTGATAATTATATTGTTTTCTCTAGTTTAGTTTATATTTCCTTAAGGACCGTGAATGGATTATTTTAATTATCTATGATGATTACATAGTTTACATAAGTAAATATTATTATGTCGATAATGGTAATGTATTAGTTTAAAAAAAAGGGGTGGGTTTGAAGCCCAGTAATTAGATGCATACTATTTTTAATAGACTCTGTTTGTTTTATAAAAGCCATTGCATCTGTTAGATAATAATTTGAAAATATATTAACCCTAGTATGACCAAGGTTACTATAATGCTTAGATTTATTTATAATTTATATTTCAATATTTATCATTTATGCTCAATTCATGAGCTAGGGTTTTACTCCCTTCTATTTTTAATAGGATAGTATTTTCCTATGTTATTACCTTGTAATTATTATTGTTGTATTCATAAATTAGTATCCTATAGTTGTTCTCTGTTTTAAGAATAATAATCATAGTAATAATATTTACATTTATAGTACTATTATTTAAGTAGTACATCCATTCTTAAGTTTATGTTAAATTTTGTTTATATGGAAGTTATGACTAAAAGTAGTTTGTAATAATTATGTTAGTTTTATTTAATTTGTATCTGTGGATTACTTAGAATATAAAATTGAAGAACCTCCATACTTATCAGTGTTCTTTATATTTACACTGTTCTACAGAACTATAATATAGTTTACAGTATTTTAATTAACTCTAAGTTACTTCTATCCTTTAACTATTAAGCTCGATAAAGACTACTGTAATCTTTATGATATTATTTAATTATAGTTCAATAGATACAAGAAAATTAAATGTTACTAAAGGGAAAAGCTATCAGTAATATATTTATACCTATTCTTAACATAAACTATTAATATCCAGTTGATAAATCTAAGTCTTCTATTTCCAAGTAAAGTACAGTTTATGTAAATAAAGACTGTGTAGAAAATAATTGATAAAATTTACCTACTGATGTCAGTCAGTACTATGAGTAAATTTCTGTATTAACATGGTATTTGCACAGTCTATTTCTAAAGACATGTCTGCAAACAAATTAATAATCTTCTAAAAAACATCTATCTTTTGACAGGTAACATTTCATTACTCTGAACATGAATATTCAATTCATTTAATCCTATCATACTTTATTTACTTGAACGAACTACCTGTGCTAGAGTACGATCTGGATTACTCTAGATGGGAAAAAACACAGGTAGGATTTATCTTTCATCACAGTACAAATTTAGTCTAGAATAACTAAGAAGTTTTAACACAACATATCCTAACATCATTCATTTACTAACCATACATAAAGATTAACTATAACATAGGAATTTAAAAGATAATGAAACCTGTCTTTAAAGCTAGATGACAACAGCAATGGGAGGCTATTCCTCCCTACCAACTCCTGGAGAGCGCTCAAACAACGACTTCTCAGGACCCCCGAGCCTATTCTGGTCTGCTTGGCTGGAACGAGGTGGAGCAATCAACAAAGTACCGGTCCTGAGACTCAATACCAACTCCGCATACTGCAGTAAGATCTTTCAGCTGCCAAGCTGCACTAGATCAACTTCTTGCAGTTTACCCCTCAAACACCTTCCTCCAATTTCCCTTTCCCAATAAATTCCTTTGAAGTGCATTCACCTGAATGATTCTTCTCCTGGAATGAGCAGCCTCAGCTCTCTACATTGGGCATTTTTAATAATATTTCCTAGGTCTTTTTGGGTTAGTTGTCATTAATTGAGCCACCTGCTCTGATCCCACTTTCTTGGGGGATCATGACCCCAAATGTAGGGAAGTTGCCACCTGCAACATAGGAAGTGTTTGAGGATGCTGCCACTTGCCTTTTTGCTCTCCACCTAGTTCTTTCCACCACTTGACCAGTAACACTCTTTTTAACAGCTCTCCCAGGCTGCTGTCTCCACTTTTATTTGTTAAAAATTAAATATTCAGAGTTACATTCCACATCCTTGACTCTGCCGAGTCATCAGTTTCCACTTAGCATTAAATTTAACATAATGTTTGGAAATAATATAAAAATAAAATAACATTATTTTTCAAAATTGGGGCCTATCACAGTGGTATGGGCCTATCTCACTACTTCTAAATGGCTAACCAGTTAGACACCATTTAAGCTGGTCTATGGGTAAGAGGCAGTCATGCCCATGGAGTATATTGTTCCTAGTCTACGCATTGCCATGACGACAGACATGGATGATGCAGAAGCATTAGAAGCGCGCATTGCACAGTTGGTTCAGCTCGAAGAATACCACTTTATTGCTGGCTTCCACCAACAGGTTGAGAAGGATCAACAGAAGGAGTGGCATGATTGCCACATTAAGAAAAAACAGTTTGCCAAAGGTGATCTGGTGTCGTTATATGACAGTAATTTTATCAAGCATCCTGGTAAGTTATAAATGCACTGGTTAGGTCCTTATCTTGTTCATTCCATTACTTCTGGCGGTGCAATTCAATTACAACAATTAGATGGAACAGTATTAACGACGCTTTTCAATGAGAGTGGCTTGAATCCCTATAGGTCAGGGCCAGCGATGCACACAACTTAAGGTGCTAAAAAAATGATGCAGATTTTAGTTCAGAACAACAAGGCCAGCCCCGGGGAGAGGCTGCTCAAGGTTAGAGTTCGTAGCAATGATTGGTCAACCACTTGTGACAGTTGCAGGGCTGTGGGTTGGTCAAATCAAGTAATAAATGGAGGTAGTTAAAACAGTTGGGTGGTGGCACTTGTTGAAGCGACCCGCATTAATGAGTGATTTGACCGTTAGAGGAGTAGATTGTCGGTGGATTTGGCGTCATTAATACCAGATTTAGTAATCATGGTGATACTAGATTTGGAAATGATTAGTTTTCTGTTGGAGGTGGCTATAAAAAGCATGTGGGATGCGTAAGGATGGCATTGTTCTATTGAGCGAGTAGAGTGTGAAGCAGAGAGAGAATTGTGTAGTGTGGTGTGAGTTGTTGAGTGAGTTGTCGTGTTGCAGGTTAGAGCTGTTGAGTGCATTTTAAGGTTTGAGGTGTGAGGCATGCTGAGAGACCTCAGCGCCATTGATATTTCAAGTGAGTATGAGTCCTCTATTTGGCCCACGATTGTTGAAGAATAAATTATGAGCATGCAAGTTGGTTCATTATCCATTCCCAAGCGGAAGCGGCAGCCTCAGAGGCCCAGTCCCACGCCGCCGCAAAAGAGGCAAACTTGCACGTCGACGAGAATGCAAGGAGAAGGAACTGCATAGATCGGGTCGTCGAGCTCAGGACCTGTTGAGTATGTGATGCCTCAGGGTGTCTTTGTTCATGAAATTTTGGGATATGTCGCTCCTACACATCTGGGAGCCAAGCCGAGGTAGCCGTAAAAAAGTCAGAAGTATCCACCAAAATTGTCGCTGCTGCCGAAGGGGATGAAGTGCTCGGTTGACATCATCCCTGCGTTGATCAGGTTGAAATTCGAATACCATGACTTGCTATTGCTTAAATATGTCAGGGATGAGCCCTATGAATCAGTCCCAATGGTGCCTGGTGTCCCCATTCAGTGAATTCCTAAACCATGGGCGAGTGGAATTTCCACAATCCGCAAGTGTAGAAAGAATCTTGCGGAATTTGCGGGCCTAATAATTTTCCTACACCTTTCTCTTGCGGAATTCAACCACAACCGTCAATTCATTTAAGTCTGCTTATCTATCCTCCTTGTTGTTGGATCATATGCTTGGAACTATGTGTTGCCATCAATCATGACAACCACATCAAAATATGATCTGTTTCCATATGATCGCAATACCTATCATAATTCCAAAAGTAATCTCAATTTTAAGTTTTACGATGTTGACAAGGTCCATTTTGTGGAAGTTCAAATCTAAACTTACTTAAGAACATACAAATTAGAAAAATTCACTAACCTTAGTAATTTGTTTTTTATTCTAAACAAAAAAATACATTATATTTAGATGTGCTTGACCAAACTTGTACAAGATCGATGGATTGTTGGAAGACTTACATTCAAGTTTTAATAATGTGTTTTGCTCCCATTAAATATCTACTTCAATAATGGGGACACAACGAACTGTGTATACTATGTGTTCGGGAAGCCAAAGAATGTGGTCAAACAATAATAAAATATTAGATGACAGTGCTAACCATGTCATGACTTATAACATGAAGAGACATAGCATTACCAATGCAACAAAATAATTGTGAATCAATATGCGAGTACTTTAGATGGAAGGACTATGTGAACATGAAGAAAGAGAGATGACCTCATTTCCTTGGGTTCACTCGATGTCTTTGTTTACTCTTCAAACTTGTCATTGTGCCTCACATACATTTGTAATTAATTTTGCTAAGAAGTTTCTAATGCCATAAAAATTTACACGCATATTCCATGACTAATTGTTTTGGTGTTTTGTAGACCCAAGAGCAAAGGAAAATATAACAAAGGAAATGACATATGGAAAGTGTGGGATTTGAACTCATTGAATATGGACAACAAATGTGATGGCAAGTTTCATATCCACAAATATCAACAGTGCTCATAACAGATGAATTGAAGTGGGGATTGAAAAACTTTCATTAAGTCTAGTGTACATGTCAATACATTGATAATATTAGTTGGTCCTTAGTTATGCAATGGATTTGATGTTTGGAAGGATACACTATATTGTAAAATAGACGAGACCAACTAGAAAAGAGATGTTTTTAGTCCTTAAATACCAAAGTCCAGTAATGCATTATCATAAATCTTGCTCATGATTCACATCCATCTTTATATAAGTACAATGCTCATAACCAAACCAAGATTTGGGAGTAGTGACATTAATGAATGGTTTAAAATATAACACTTCATTTAAAAATTTATAATTTTTGTTATGTTAATTACAAATGATTTACAAATTTTACAGTAAATATTTTAAGAAAGATTTGAACTTTAAACTTTGTTCAAACCTATTGAAATGCTCGGAAAAAATCCAATTTTAATCAATATAAAATTAAAAAAACACAAAAATATTAGTACATCTATTAAAGATGCATATACACATGAACTTACAAGAGATATATATACAGAATCATGTTTGGAAGAGACTACATACTATTCTATGCATCATTTTCATGTTGCATTGCTCAAATCACTATAATTTTAGTAATAATTTTCATCTTCTTTTATGGATAGCGAATTAATAAGTACCTTTTCACAGGAAGCTAAATCCAGGGATCCACATAGGCTTAGGCTAAAATCACTTTTCCACTTTCGAGCAGCGATTTAATAAGTACCCTTCCACAAGAAGCTAATCCAAAGTGTGTGCAGGGGTTAAAGAGAACTTTTCCACTTTGGAAGTAGTCCATAAAATACATTTTCCACTTTGAAAGCATGACCTTGTAAATGGTCTTTAACAGAAGCAAAACCGACTTTAAAAATAATATAAGTGAAAGGAAATTATTTTTAATTTTGAAAATCATGGAGTTGGGGATCATATTAAAATTTTTGCATTAGCATCATTGCATTTGACTCTAAAATTGTAGAAGTCCAGATGAAGCAATGCTGTGGTATTTGACTGTAAAATTGTATAACTCCAAAACAAGCAAGGCTATGCTATTTGACTGTAAAATTGTATAACTCCAAAACAAGCAAGGCTCTGGAGAGCTTCTTTTGACATGTGACTGCACAATGGCTCATCTCAATCTAACCTCACAGATAGTCTCAACATAAGCTCCCATGTTTTGCACCCTGCCTTTTGGAGGCTATCATGACTGCATATTTTAAAAAAAAAACAATATTCTTCTGTTCAATAGAACTGAAGCTGTTTAGCTCCATCCCTTCTACTGTGGTTTGTGTTCTTATCAATAA
Organism: Pseudotsuga menziesii; assembly: GCA_001517045.1. Taxonomy (NCBI): domain Eukaryota; kingdom Viridiplantae; phylum Streptophyta; class Pinopsida; order Pinales; family Pinaceae; genus Pseudotsuga; species Pseudotsuga menziesii. The sequence continues at coordinate 289,138 of LPNX010945503.1, forward strand.
TTGTTTGTGAACAAGTTATCCTGGTGCTTTACATTCCAGAGATTCACTTTAATGGTGGTGGATCTAGTGAGTACATTTTCAGGTTTTTCACCCCTTTTAGTGATGTTGCTTTGGCATATCCTCCTCTATGTTGAGATTTCAGTTCATATTATGAAATCCACATTGATATCTTATTTTTTTCCTTAAATCTTAAGATTTAAGTTCAAAATAAATCTATCTTCTAAATCTGCAAAACATAATTAAAACAATCCACTTTTCTTTTTCCAAGTATGTATGATTTTCATTCTTTTTAGCGATACTCTTCACATATCTTCTATGTTAAGATTTCATTCTATATTTATGAAATCTACATTAATGTTTCTATTTTTCTTGCTAAATCCCAAGATCCAAGGTAAGGTTAAGATAGATCTATTCTCTATATATGTAAAACACAACCAAAACAATCCACTTTTCTTTTTCCTGATCTCGTATGCAAACGAACCAATATCCTTCTCATAGACAATGACTTCCTGGAATAACAACATAAACCATCTGAACAACATAAACCATCTGGTTCAGTTGCAGGCCTGTTCCTATTCCTGGTTCTGGTCCTGGTCATGGGCCTGCTAGTTTGCTGATTTGAATGCAACTGTGCCGCTATTCTTATCATTGGTTTCGTCAAAGCCTTTTTCATCTGCACAACAAATAATGAATTCATAGAGATGTATCATGATTTATTTCATCAGTTTAGATCTATTTAGCTATCTTATTGTGAACGTTTTTACAGTGATTAATATACCTAACCCAATATCTCTTCAGCTAATTCAAATAGAACATGATGAAGACAACTATTCAAATATAAACTTTTAAAACAGAAATTTTAATGGAATAGATCATGGGCTAGATATATGATTGGAATGTAGACATACCAAAACGATAAGCGAAGATAAAAGAGATGACGCCGGAGTGGGTTGGTACTGGAACCGCAAGCTCTTTTTGGAGTACCAATCTAGCTCCATCCTTGTAGCATAGAGATCAATTCAATGTTGTTTCATCTTGCTTCATTTTGTTTCTGTAATTCAAGGTAAGTTGTGTATGAAAACGTATGATAATTACATAACGATAATGATTAACGTCCACTAAAATCATCTACCCATCCTATAAATACTACTAAATGAAAAAGCATTTCAACTCTTCATTATATGAACAGATAACTATATCAATTTCTATGATCCAACCTCACGCACTGTATCTCAAACCTATCCCATCCCATACAACCATAAAGCCTCGAGTCCACACCTGCACTATACATTCGATCTCCAAAACCTGTCAGGCCTAAACCCTAAAATACTGCAACAATAACCCTCCAAATCTCTTCTGAAATCCTGCAACAAACTCCCAAAGTCCAGTGTATACACTGCATCTTCAGATCGAACTGGATTGGATGGAGGGAATCCGAGCGTACCTCTGCATTGGCCTCTATGATTACTGATGTTTTTGAATCTAAAAGAGGGGTGTGGAGAATGACCCACATGTCCTGAAAAGCTTGATAATGAAGCAGAGCGATAATGTTGGGAAGATGGGTATCAGAAAAAAACATTAGCACATGCCAGTCTGAGTAGGGTGCAGGTGGGTTATTGGAATATGTGCAGTGGAGACCATGTGAAAGCTCTCCTCCTGCTGTGCATTGTACATATATCGCATCATTGACTTTGACACAAAATTCATATGAACAGTTTTACATGAATCTTGATTCTTCACAGCTTAAGCATAACGTTTGGCTCCATGACCTAGAAGCTAGACCTAATCTGAGATTCGATATGACATAAACAGCGATTTGCATGGGAACAATGCTGCTGACAAACATTAATACGCTCTTGACACCTATAAAATAGCACGTGGATGGCCCCAAAATAAATTTATTCCTCAAATGAGCCCATTCATATGGCAGATTTTAACGCTAATTTTGTCGCTGGTTTGGTCTGCAGCCTGCTATTTGTCTGATCGATCCGCTGGAGTTGGCTGTATCTATCCCTGCTATTTATCTGATCGATTCGCTGGAGTTGGCTGTAGGTGAGTTTATCGATTTTATCGGGAATATTTTGTCCGTAGGTTTGTTTGCGATTTATTTGATCGATCCGCTGGAGTTCGCTGTAGTTGACTTTATCATTGTAGTTACTACTCCATTCCCGGTTTAGATGGAATTTTAAATAGGAACTAAGTTAAAATTTTGAGTTTTAAAATAATAGTGAATATCTATATTTATATTGACAAGTGTTAAATCCGTTAAATCTTAGAGTTTGAGGTGGACTATTGTTTATATTTTTTTAAGATTTAAGGAGATCCATTAAGTGTGATGTGCTTAGCCTATGGGCTAGTTTAAAATTAGAAATAAATAATTATAAAAAATTATATAAAAAATAACTTCTTGTAGCGAATCGCATAGATAACCCTTATCTTATATATAGATAATAGGTAATACTTCATATATGGATAATAGGTAGTGATATATAACCCATTTAACTAAAGAATGTAACATTTGAGACATAGATAACTCTGATTACAACTAAAAATAGAAAACAAGTAATAGATAACTTGTTCATAACACTTAACTTTTAACTTATTGACGTTAACATGTCACAAGTTAAGTAGCTATGCTAGTAGTTGTTTACTTCTAAATTTTATAAGATTTTATTTTGATTATTGCTAGTAGTTGTTTACTTCTAAATTTATAAGATTTTATTTTGATTATTTAGTATTTTTATATATTGTATAAAAATATTTTAAGTAAGATTAAATTTACTATATAATTTTTTATTAAATGGTAATCATTTTTTTATATGATTTTGGATTTGGTTTACTTCTACATTTTATAAGAATTTATTTTGATTTTTTAGTTTATTTATTTATTTTATAAAAATAATTTAAATAAAGTTAAATTTATTTTAAGTGGTAATCAATTTTCTATATAATTTTGGATTTTTTTATTGTTGATATTTTATTTTTAAATTCATAAATGACTTTTTATTAAATTTTGGTTATGTATTATTAGAATTGAAATTACAAATTTTTTTTTTTTAATTAAAACATTGAAAAAATATAATAGAAGAAAGTTAAAATCATAACATATGAGACTAAAATCATAACATATTTAAACCATTACATTTTATAATAGTTTTATTTAAAAGCAAATTAATATCTTCAAAAAATTTAATCTATTTACAACAAAACAAAGAAGATGCAAGCATGAAACCATAGAAAACAATTAAAAAGATAGAATAATGAGTAAATTGATTATTATTTTTTCAATATGTTTTTATCAAAATTCTAAAATAATATACATAAATTGATTAAAATTTATTTTTTATTAAAAAAATTTATATATATCAAATACTATATAGAAAAGGTTAAAAACATAATGATTTGCACATTGCCTAAATCCAACAATTCAAAATTCAAACGAGACATTTTAGATTGATTGGAATTCTGTTTGATTTTTGGAACATCTAGGTTGATTTAAAATGAGCTAAAATCCCAAGGACAAGAAACTACCATTATACTTTTGAAACTTTACCCATAGAATTTTGACCAAAAAAAAAACTTTGCCTAAAAATGTAAAAAAAAATACAAAGTTTTTAACTCTCATCAAAATAATATAATTTATAAATTCTATTATTATTAAACAAAAAATTTCAAAACATTATTTTAAAAAAGCACTTATTGTACTGCCCCTTCAATATTAAATGTTTCTCTATAAAAAGAAAAAAAACACATTAATATTTTAACTTTTAAAAAAGCACCTCATGAACCCATTGTACTACCTCTACAATATTAAATTATTAAACGTTTCCATATAAAAAGGATCCACAACCACTTTTGCCTTTAAGACAGAACGGCAATGTAGTTATCATGTTATTCTCTTTAATCATATTCGAATTCCAATTTATGACATGTTTACTTTTAATAAACCAATAATCGAAATATAAAAATAAAAATGGATTTAAAATATTTGACCCATGGGAGTGTTGAACAACTGAGCACGATAGGCCTTTCCCTTGATTTATTCGTGTTTGAATATATTATTTCTCTGCTTAACTTTATAAACCTAGGAAGCACGGTTTCCGAGATCCCACATTCATTTCATATTTAATTTTATTTTAATCCGGATGTTAGAATTCATAATGATTCTTTTATTAAAGTGGAAATTTTAAAAAGTAATGGCTTTAATTTCTTATCGTCACTTTATTTTAACGTGCATATATGAAAACGTGTGAAGATAAAGTTGTTATATCTAGATCGTTGATCCTTTAAAAGATCAATGGTTGGTTTTAAAGATCAATGGTTGGGAGTTAACTTCATAAAATTGTAAGGATCATCAATATTCACCATTGGATCTTGGGATTGAGATGTATTCTTTTGTATAACAAGATACAAGGATGGCTTTATTTTTTTTTGGCTACATATTAATTTTTAATAAATTGTTTTCTTGTTTGGCAGTGTATGGATTTTATATATAGCATTTACATATGTTTATTTACTCAAAGGTGTTATGGTGTGGCTTATTTATGTGGCATGCTTATATATGAATTACTAAGGATTATTGGGTTATTTTTCAAAAAAAAAAACTTTTTAATATGGGATGACGTGTAGGTAAGGTTTATTGTGGATTTACTATTGTCTCTCTTCATCTTTTTCCTTTCAACATGAGTTGCTAGACCCTTTGGGGATCTAAGGCTCCAAACCTTAGATTTGGCCCACATTTAAATATAATGCTTCATTTTCGAATAACCTAAATTTATTTGGGAATGCTTGATTGGGGTCCACAGGGTCAATTCCTCAGTAATCCTTTTCGATTTATTGGCGCCAAGTGCACCACAACTTCCTTGTGATGCACCACATCTATGAGATGTGGTCCATATAAAAGAGTACAATGTTTGAGGCATTTAATACATGTGGTATAAGCCATTATACCCATGGTATGCTTCCTCCATATAGAACGCTTCATCCAACAGATAGTGCAATGTTCACATATCCCTTGACATTTTCTTGCCTATTTATATCACCCCTCTCCACTTTGTAAATATCTCCTAGAATCTTCTTTCCTACTCTTATTAGGTTGTAGGTACACTATTGAATTAGAACCAAATCTTGATCTAGTTCTCCTATTGCATTTCCATGCTCTTGGGATGCTTGTTCATGTTATTTCTAGCACTTTTAAAGGTATATTTTTCTTTATTTTTTATTTCTTCCTTAGTATCTTGTTTTTTTCCTAGGGTGCCTACGTTGGCTTAGTCCCTTCTAACACCTTGAACAATCATAACTCTTCTACTTCAAGGGAGGTTCTAGCATATTGAGGGTGACACAAGTAACAACCAAGGTTATCATACAACTCAACTTATTGGTTTGAATAAGTAGACCATGGTCCATATGGGTATCTAATAAAGGGGTTGTAGTCTAGTACCAACATATAAATCCATAAGGAAAAGGAAGGTCTCACCCAAGGTGCATTGCCAAAAGTTAAAATTATGGGAGAAGGCTAGCATGAGACCAACACAACCATAACTAAACTCATATTCACCAAATAGAACACACAACATATCTTTTAAACATCGGACCCACTGTTATATTATGCATTAGATAACATGAAAGACATGGATCCACTATTATATTATGCATTATATAACATGAAAGACATGACCATTATAACACAATTAAAGTATATTGAAAAATATAAGAGTGGAAGGCTAGAAATAATGCAATATTTTGAACACACCATTTCAAGAGTGGAAGGCTAGAAATAATGCAATATTTTGAACACACCATTTCAAGGTTGGGTTTTACTATTAAAAGGATTTGAAACAAGGGGTTCATTCCAATAATAGTCAATAATAAAAAATTCATCATTTAGCTCTATGATTAAATCAAAAGGGAACATAACATGATATTAGATACTAGACTTAACACTCATAATTAATCCATCATAGTTCATCCTAAGTTAAAGTTTTTACATATAAATAATTGTTCGTTTAGGTAGGTAGGTTCACCAATGTCGTTGGATTACTTACAGTGAAACCAATGCTATCTATTAGTTAATTGGATAATGGATCTCCAACGTTCTATTGTCTTTCTCAACTTTGTTACTCAAAACTTGGGATCTTTACCTCATACCTTGCCTTTTCCTTCGCACAACTTAGTGTCCTATTTATCCCCACCAATGGTCTAGGTGTCACTATTGTATTTTAGTGTATGTTGATCCTGCGCCATCATGTATTCAATTAAAACTATAGGGCCAATTATCCCCAATCGCACTTGTTTCCTTTTCCTCAAGTCAAATTTGGTAGACCACTCCAAATGAAAGGTCCAATTTATAACCATCTTCACCACCTTCTCATGGAATCCATTCAATTTATTTATTCCTTGTGATTGTTTAGATAGGATTCCTTTGGCTTTAGATATGAAATAATATGCCTTTGTCTAATATGAATGCTCCAGCCACATTGTCTAAATTGTTTTCCATTCTATGTCTGCAAATGAGTCGAACCATTGTAAGTATTTACATTTCTCCATAATCCCTGGCCTTCTTTATCGCAAATCATGTTACACTTGGTTTGCAACTACAAATATATTGTCCATCTCATTCATCTCATCTTGATTTTATTGACTCCATACTAGATCTAAGATCTCGAAGCTACATCTTTAGAACCACCTTGCGATGCCTTCACATCTACATAGTGGTTGAACTAGTACTTTGAAACTGATAATCATTATAAATATTAAATTCTATAAAATTGACAATTGGTACCTTACCCAATGATGGTTGGTGGATTTGAACCTTCTCATTCACTTCTACAACTAGCATGTTCATTTAATTATGGTATTTTTTCTTCGATCTAGATTTCAACTTTATAGATGTCATTCTTTGTATCCACTCTATTAGATTCATACACCAACCCAATGATTTGGATTATTTAGAGAATTAAATGAAGGAAACATCTCTTAGAGGCATACACCTACCCATTGATTTGGATTGTTTAGAGAATTAAATGAAGTCAAGATCTCTTAGAGGCATACACCCACCCTTGCGTAAGGTAGGTGTACTGGAGTTGTACCCTCATTTTTGTCATTTATTGTTTATATTTTTATATTTTTACTTCTCTTTCTTTTACAAGATAATCAAAGTATTTGAACCCTTTTCTTTTAGCCATGTTTAGTTTCTTTTGTATATAATGCATTTTCTAATTAATGAAATAAAACACGACTTATATTTATTAAATGTTCCTTTAAAGTCTTCAAATGCATCATCTTATAGCATTACTAACCTTTCTTATAAAGATTAATCAAATTTTTGTTAGTTTGTGTATCTTGACACATTCTAACAACATAATCAGTGGAGCTTATACATATTGGCGCTGTCGGAATACAAAATCATGAAAATTAGTGCTCCGAAACTTTCCAATATCGTTCATAGTTTTTTAGTGGTGATTTTCCTAAATTTTGAGTCAAGAGAGATGGTGCATTTGTCAAGTTTATGATTAAATTCATATGCATTGAAATTAAAAGATCAATGGTTTCCCTAATTTCATGATTTCACTGCCTTTGAAGGATCGAGATAACTGCTGATTACCTTGGTTAATGTTCATTCAAAAAATTAAGACTTAGAAGGTGTCCAGCATCTGATAACATGAAGAAGAGTGGTAAAATATGTGGGTTTATGAATCCTTGAACTAAAGGTAGGGAGCTACCAAGTCAAATTACCCTGTTTTTTATTGTTTTAGTCATTGTCATTGGGCACAGATTCGAGAATATGGAAGTGAATTTCAAAAAACATAAAGATTTTTTTCTCAAGGATGGGCTCATTCACAAAAACCTCCCTCATTTTTTCAACATGTGTCATGGTTTGGAAGATTCAAATGAATCTTTATGACCTATTTTTCCAGATTTTAACGTTTACTGATTTCATGTTTTTGTCGTTATATTTGGGCACCTATTTCGATAAATTGGAGGGGAATTTTTAAAAACAAAAAAGAGGCTTTTGTTCATAACATACCTATTTACAAAAATCTCTCTCATAATTTAAACAACTATCATAGTTTAGCAGATACAAGTGGTTATTTCATGCCATTGTTTCTAGAAATTCACCAGATTTCCCTCAAAATCCGATTTTGCAATTTTGGGCATATTCGACCCTAAAGATTTGGATCTCAAAACTATTTTGAAACATTTGTATGATTATAAAAAAGGGAATGAAGATAGTATGGGTGGTGCTTTTTAATATTTAGAAGAGGGTTATGAAATTTTAAGCATGTTTTTATACAGCTCATGTATTGATTCTCTTTAAGCATTTTGGAGACTTCTGTTGGGGTGATATATATATATATATATATATTATAAAATCCAGTTTCAATCATTACTGTGTTGAATGCTTCTAATTTGTTTGATTACTTCTACTTAAGATTTCATTTTCAGATAAAGTTTTTATTTTGGGAATGCTTTTAAGTGGATGGGATTCACTACTTCTCATGGCCAATGTTTTTTTTATGATGTCTTTCATCTAATTTTGGTGGTCATATATATCTATCCATTATTATATTTGTAAACTGGTTTATGCTTATTTATTTCATTCTCATAGAGTCTCTAAAATTGTTTATTTATTCTTTCATATCATGTTGTTGATTGTGTCTTTTGTATTTTATTACCCTGAACTTTATTTTTTCTCTATTGATTTACAAAACACAACCAATTGTAAACATTTTTTTATCTATGATGTCTAAGCTTTGTGCCTTAGCAGTCTAGGTGCATACTCCAATGATAACATACATAGTGGTTGAACTAGTGCTTTGAAACTGATAATCATTATAAAGATTAAATTATATAAAATTGGCAATCGGTACCTTTCCCAATGATGGTTGGTGGATGTGAACCTTCTCATTCACTTCTACAACTAGCATGTTCATTTATTTATGGGATTTTTTCTTCGATCTAGATTTCAACTTTGATTTAGATGCCATTGTTTGTATCCACTCTATTAGAGGCATACACCTACCCAATGATTTGGATTATTTAGAGAATTAAATGAAGGAAACAATATAAAATGGAAACACACACGTAAATATTCTGTAGAGATAAAAATAGTACATTAAAAGCCAAATTATATTAATGAATGGCATGGGAAAAAAACTATAAACTGCAAAGCAATACAAACTAGCTTAGATGGTGGTATCTTATCTCTGAAGATAGATGTTCCGACTACACTCATTTGTAGTAGTTGGTTACAAAGAGGCTGAAATGGGCCTTTTATCACAAGTAAAAAGAGGAAAAAACCTTAAACATATAAAAACCTAACCTTAGGAGATGAAGCACCAAAAGGATTTGTGAGCCCTGAGGTGGCTATTTGATAGGCCAACTTTTGAGGGGTTGCAACTTGATCTCTATTTAGGTTTCACTATAGCTTGTTAGAAATAAATAAATGAGGATTACAATTTTTTCTTGGTCCAAGGATTTCCATGGATATCCATAGCCCTTTGATTGGACAAAAAACATTGTTTAGGGCCTCAAAACAACCCTGGAAGTTTGGGATATGAAAAACCATAGAAAATTGATAAGAATATGGAGAACCATTTTAAATATTTGGAACAAGTGTATGGACACCAATATGCATTTGGCCCTAGTCCTCCCCCATTAGGGACAAATGGTACCCATTGTGTTAAGTTCCTCTGTCATATGAGGAGACTTTTGCTGAATCTGACTCCTAGAGAGCCACTTTCCTTGGGGAAGAAGATGAACTGATTTGACAACTTGATACATTTGGATGTTTTTCTAGATCGTTCCCTTAATATTAGTGTCCATGATCTTCTTGCTTAATTCAGCCGATATTGAGTTCCATAGGGGTTAAGTGCTCGATTACCTCTGAGGTGTCCAAGAGAGGTGGAAAATATGATCAAAGTAGCTCCACATTTAATACAGGGTCTAAGTTGAGGAAAGGGGGAATACTTAACTCAAAATAATTATCACCCACAACCTTTGTAATGGTGTAAGTCCCATATCATAATTGCAAAGCTTCTAATGAGACCTTGTGAGGTGCTCTTTTTGAAAATGCAACCGTACCTTATATGCCACCTAGAACTTGTGTGGAACCCGATGCTAATCATGGTGTTGCCTATACTTAACATTGGATTAAAAAAATATCATGAACATGTTGTTGGATGCGATGGATCCAATCAATGAATTTGGTTGCTTAATCATTATTAGTTTGAGCATGGGAAGATTCATCTTGTGTAGAAACAATGGGTGATGCTACATTAATTAGGGCTAACGGTTAGAACCCCAAGCACACCATAAAGGGGTTGTGGCTAATAAATCCATCGAGGAATTTGTTGTAGTTATGTTGAACATAAGGAAGGATCTTATGCCAAGTGCATGGATGTTTGGAGTTGTACATTCTTATGATATGCACAATCATTATGTTGACCACCTCTATTTGTCCATCATTTGTGGGTGGAAGGAAATCAATTTAGTTATCTTGGTGTCCATCATTGACTATAAGATGGACTTGGAAGTAATCAAGAATACATTATCTTGATCCTAAATAATGGTCTGTGGGAGGCCAAAGTGGACCCAAACACACCCAAAGAAGAGCTTAGCAATGACCTCTACTATGATTCTCTTCTTACAAGGAGTTAAAATTTCCATATTAGAGAATTGGTCCACAACCACAAATACATGGTCATTTCCATGCTTGGTTTAAGGCAAGCTAGACATGTAGTCCATGGAGACAAATTTCCAAGGTCTATCTGTTGTAGGAAATGAAGTGTACAACCATTGTTTCTTAATGGTAGGGTTGTCAATGACACAAGAAGTGCACGATGTGATGTACTTGACAATGTCTTTTCAAAGCTTTAGATGGTAGAAGTGGTTTTACAATATTGTCACTATCTTCTCCATGATGAAATGCCTCACCACTCAATTGCAGTGTTCCTCCCAGATCATCTTCTCATACTCTTTTGAAGGAACAAAAAAGGGGTTAATATGACATAAAATTTCATACTAGAGATGAAAGTTTGGGCATGATCTTCCTTCCTACAATGCATAATATGTAACAATAAAATTAGGGTCACTTTTGTACGATTGGGGACACCTAGAGGTCTCATCTCCACAAGAGTTTAACATGGTATTCAACACGACAATTGGAGGTCAATTGAAGAAGTTTGTAACTTGATTTTTGCCACCCTTCTTATACTTGATGTTAAGGTGGAACTTTTGCAGGTATGCAGACCACTTCTGATGGAGGTAATTCTATGAATTTTCCTGCATCTACATGAATTACAAGGGATTGTGATAAGTGTGCATGTTCCTCTCCTTCCATAGGATGCAATGTTTCCATTGGTGGAAGGCCTACACAATGGAGTACATTTCCTTGTCATAGGTGAGATATCGATGGAAAAAATCAGAGGGTGTCTCGTTATGATATGCCATTGGATGTGTTTGATAAGTGAGGAAAAATTTGATAGGATAATCAAATGCATCTATTTCAATCTCTAAAGGTTACATTACAAGTTTGAAATAGTGAGGACTAGAGCTTAGCATAGGCATCATTTTAGATCCTCGAATTCTATCTATTGTGACACACCTTAAGCGAACTTGGATTTGGACCCACCCTTGGTCACTTGGATTGAGGACCAAGTATTATGTAGAGAGAACCCCAACATAAACCTGTGGTAAAAGTTTGCGATCCCTTATAAACTATGAAGCTATGTTATATTCGTTGGGGCTGACCAATCATAAATGACTTGGATATTAGATGGGTCCACATGAACCCCATGCTCATCCACGATGTATCGTAGATATTGAATTCTCTCCATGACAAATGAACACTTTTCTAAATTGTAATATAACTTGTTTTGTCACAAGGTGCTTAGGATCTATTGAATGTGATGCAATTTTTCCACCTAATGTTTACTAAAGATGAGGGTGTCATCTAGGTATATGACCAAAAAATAAATTTTCAACAACCACAATATATCATTGATCATTATCATGAGTGTTTCTATAACATTAATCAATCCAAAAGGCATGATAAACCACTCCAAAAGGCATGATAAACCACTCCAAAAGGCCCTGTTTAGACTTGAAGGCTGTCTTCCACACATCGGTTTGATCCATAGGGACTTGGTGGCATCCTGATTTTAGATCAATCTTGTTGAAGAATTTGGAAACCTTAATATGATAAAAAAAGATGATCGATCCAAGGGATTGGGTATCGATTCTTGACGTAATTTTGTTCAAGGCTTTGTAATCAATGTAAATTCAGCATGTTTCATCCTTCTTTTGCACCAACACAATTGGGATCCCACAAGGTGAGGAGCTTGGACGAATGTGGCCCTTTTGGATGAGATCTTGAATTTGACATGTAATTACCTTATTCTCTAGAAGACAACATCTATATACTGGGACATTGGGTAATGAAGAATCACATATCAAATCAATTAATTTTTTGACCTAGTAGTGCAGAGGAACCCCTTTAGGTGAGGGAAATATTTCTCTATATTCTTATATAATATCATCCACCCGCTTTTGCTATGTAGAGAAGCTTGGTCTCGAGGTTGTGGTGGTTGCAATGGTATTTTTCCCCACTTTCTTATCAAACCATAAAGAGGATAAATTTATTGGTATGGGATATTACCTTCTAACACTGCTTTGTTGATCTAAAGGAAACTAGAGTAGTCATAACTACCTCAGGTACACTATTGATCCAGGTGGATATTGGTGGCCACCCACCTATACCACTTGGGGCCCCAACATTGTTCTTTCAATTCTTTTAGTTTTCTTAATTATAGTACAACTTACTATTTTTAGCATTTTTTGGGGTCCTAAAATTCCGGAGCTGTTTTGAGGCCCTAAACGACATTTCGACGTTTTTTGGGAAATATTCATACAAAGAAAAATAAGGATTCATGGTCATCGACTTCGTCCTCAAATAGATATTTCCAATGAGGTATCATGTCCATCAAACGAAGATCATATGCCAAATTTATGACGTTAAGAAGTTGATGTACCGATTTAACCCAACGGGGCCATAGTTTGGCATTTTTCATCTACTAGGGTTAGGATTTGGAGGATTAGGGTTTTCCTTTGTTTCTAAATAATATATAGTCTTTCGAGCCCCATTGTAAGGGGGATTTCAAAGGCCGGTGGCCACCAAATCTATTCTTAGAGATAAGCTACCAACGCCCTAGATAGTTTATTTCCATTCTGCCTGTAAGCATATTTTCGGCATATGATATTAATGAAATGAAGTCTTATTTCTGCTACATCTCTGCATTTATGTGTATTTCTCTAATTCCTTGCATTCCTTCATAAACATCTGGATCAATGGTATCAGAGTGGGTCTGCTCTTTCTTGATTCTTCTTTGCATGTCCCCAATGAGGTTGGGGTATAAGGAATTAGGGCTCGACTTGGTTGAACCCTTGTAAGATCAACCTCACAAACCTTGACGATCACCCATAGCAGATGAAAATAAAGACAAGGGAGCAAGAGATCCTATCAAAATATTGCTCGAGGTGGCCGTCGAGAAACAAAGGAACTCGATGATGGATAAATTTTCCTAGATCCTTCAATGGCTTCCCAACAACAACCACTCTAGAGGCGCAACCCCTTTTAAGGTACAAGTAAACTTTGAAATTCCCATATTTGAAGGCCAAATAGATGCAGGCGATCGTTAAATCTCTTAGAAGGGTGTTTCTCGGTGCATGAATTTTCCAACCAGGAAATAATCACTTTTGCACAACTCAAAGCTGCCCCCATGTCAAGGAATGGTGGGAAACCTACTGTGAGAAGACGGATAAGAGGACATCCTCTCTATTTTTAGCTACACCCACTTGGAATTATTTTCAAGACACCATCAATGAACAATATTATCCTGTGGGAATCTTTGAGGACAAGTACATACAATGGACTATGTTGCGGAAACAAAGGGATCAAGATGTCCATGAGCTGAAAAATCTGTTCCATACCCCGCGCACAAAATTGGGTATCAAAGATTCAGAGAAACATTTGGTGCTGAAGTACCACAGTTGTCTGCATAGACACATTCAAGAGGAAATGGAGTTACTTGGCATCTCCTTGCTTGGCGCAGAATATCGGTTTGCTACCAATATTGAGAAAAATTTCAAACAGAAGAAGAGAGACTTTGGATCTATGAATTAGAAGCAAGGGAAAGGTGTCCCCAAACCATAGAACAAAGGACAGATCCAAGGCGGGGTGACCCAGGGTAACCTGCCAAAACCGCAAGCAAAGAACAACAATGTGAAGCGACATAAGGACACGGAAAATTGGTGTGAGTTTCATAAGAGATCCACACACAACACAAGTGAATGCTGGGACAAGCAGTCACTGATGGCCAAGCTGAAGGCCTATGAATCAGATGCATGCTCTGAGTCCGAACTAGAACCCGAAAAGGGTAATGACAGGGGGAAGAAGATTGTTGACGTAGATCCCAATGCCACTGTTGCCACCATGAAGGTCCAGAAGGAGGAATAAGAATATCCAGAGGAGGGGGAGTGCCTCTTCCATTCCCAGATGTGGATCAAGGGTTCCTTGCTGCAGTTCATTGTCGACAGTGGGAGCCAAAAGAACCTCATTTTAGTAGAGGTCATGAAGTGGTTGGGCTTTCCGACCACATCACACCCACATCCGTACACCATTGGGTGGATTCACCAAGGACAAGACCTCCGCATCAGCTAACAATGTCTCCTTCCCTACAACATCAAGCCCCTTGTGGATGAGGTATTATGTGACATTTCTCCTCTTGATGTTTATGATGTATTATTAGGCCAACCATACTTATGGAAATGACATGCTATGTATGAGTCCCGACCTCGCATTGTTATTGTTACTTTGGGAAATAAGTTGTATAAGATACCAGAGGTAGCGTCGCGTGCGACCATCTCTTTGGTTACTGCAAAGAAATGCAGTAAGCTCATTTCCAAAACGAGGAAATTTGTTTTCCTGGTAATCTGCCCTCAGGGAAATAATAATACTGTGGCCACGACCTTCAGACAAAGCCCCTCTTCCCAACAACAACAGATGGAAAAGGTCGTGGAGTAATACAGGGACATCTTCACCTCACCCGTAGGGGTGCCTTTCTACTGTCAGGTCAAGCACCCCATCGATCTGAGCCCAGGTGCATCCCTGCCCAATGGACCGATCTATCGACTCTCTATTCTGGAGAATGATGAAATCAAGAGGTAGATTTGGGAGATGTTACAGAAAGGGCACTTACGAGCAAGTTCATTGCCCTGTGGGAGCCCGATCGTGTTGGTGCAAAAGAAGGATGGGACTTGCAGACTCTGTATTGACTATTGAACACTAAATAAGATCACTGTTTGGAATAGGTACCCTATCCCACATATTTATGACCTTCTGTACCAACTCAGGGGGGGGGATATTTCAGTAAGATTGACTTGAAGTCTGGGTATCACGAGGTACAAATCGAACCCTCTGATATTTGGAAGACTACCTTCAAATCCAAGGAGGGCATTTTCAAAAGGTTGGTCATGCCTTTTGGGCTGACAAATGCTCCCGCAACCTTCATGAGGATGATAGACGACATCTTGCGTACATTCACCAACTCATTTGTAGTAGTGTACTTGGATGAAATCCTGATCTTCAGCCAAACTTGGGAAGAGCACCTCCACCACATCCGACAGGTCCTCCAAACACTACGACAACACAAGCCGTGTGCCAATTTGGAGAAGTGCACTTTTGGCATGACCTAGGTTCAGTATATGGGATACATTATTGATGAGCAAGGGGTACACATGGATACGACCAAGATCCAAGTAATTCGGGACTGGCCAGCCCCAACCACTCTAACAGAGCTCCGCAACTTTCTGGGTCTTTCCAACTTCTACTGCAAGTTCATATTGGGATTCTCTCATATCACTTGGCCCTTGAGCCAAGTCATCAAGGGAGGAGCAAGAGAAAAATTCTTATGGTCTCAATCTCAATAGGAGGCATTTGTCAAGTTCAAACATCGCCTCTACTCTGCCCCAGTGCTCACATTACCAGAATTGTAACAACCATTTGAGATTAAGATAGATGCCTCAGACTATGCTATTGGGGCAGTTCTTACTCAACAGGGACATCCAGTGGCATATCACAGAGAGATACTGTCCGACATAGTTCGAAAGTATCCCACTTATGATAAAGAGATGTATTCCATTGTGCAGTATTTCCAACAATGAAAGCATTACATTTTGGGGAAGGAAAATATCATCCACATAGACCACCGACCCCTGCAGTTCATGCAAACACAAGGGAAGTTGTAGAACGATCACCATAAGAAGTGGTCCACATATCTGCAACATTTTCATATGAATATCAAGTACATGAAGGGAAGCACCAATAATGTTGCATACTACCTCAGCTGACCACCGATCGTGGCGCTAACCACCGTTCTCAACTCTTGTGGGCACGATACTTCTGATTGGCCATTGCTCTACAAAAGCGATCCAAAATTCAGCCACACATACAAGACACTCTTTGAGGGTAAGAAAGGTTTCAATTTTCACCTCTAGGATAAACTGTTATGTCACCTGGGACACCTTTTTGTTCCTTCAAGCGAGCGTGCCAAGATGATTTGGGAATCCCACTACAGTCGGGTCGTCGAGCATTTCAAGGTCGAGAAAACAATGGCAGTACTGCAGAGGTATTTCTATTTCCCAAACCTTCGAATGGATGTAGGGAAGTACATCAGATCCTACAATACCTGTGCCATTGCAAAACCGACCATCAAGAAGTAAGGTGTCTACATTCTCCTGCCTAACCCTAGTCGACCCTCGGAATCCATCTCCATGGATTACATGTTGAGCCTTCCTTCTACTAAACATGGCAACGACTGTGTTTTCATGGTCGTCGACAGATTCTCGAAGATGGCCATTATGATGGCCTGCAAGAAGAATATCACAGTAGAAACCACTGCTAAACTCTTCTTTAAATGAGTGTGGGTCCACTTTGGGATCCCACATTCTATCATCTCATATCGGGAAAGTAGATTCCTCAGTACATTTTGTTCTACCCTTTGGTCAATGCTTGACACCAAGCTCACCACGTCCATATCTTTCCATCCCCAAATGGATGGTTAGACAGAGGTTGTTAATAGGATGATCATACACATTCTGTGCATGTACAAGTCTAAGTATACATGCACATGAGATGAGAGCCTCCCCTATGTACAAAACAACTATAATCGAGCTCTCCACAACTCAACCGACCACAACTCCTTTCAGATGGGCTTGGGATTCCAATGAGTATGTCCCATTGACGTAGCCATGCCATTTGTGGTCATGCAGGCCGATTTGGATCATGTCTAATAGGAAGCTGACAAGGAAAACAAAATCATAGAGTGCATTCAACACATCCACCAACAGGTTCATGAGATACTGGACAAAACCAATTCCAAATACATGTAGCGACATGATCAACATCGGGTTCCACACAACTTCTAGGTGGGCGACAAAGTGTGGCTACATTTGTAGAAGGAGCACCTTGCTGGACCCTATCGTAAGCTTTTCCCACTCCGATATGGGCCATACACTATTAAAAATGTTGTAGGGGACAACTCCTTCGGGCTCAGTATTCCACCATTCCTTGGTCTGCACCCAGTGTTCAATGTGGACCACCTTCTACTCTACTTTCCACCTTTATTGGACATCTTCGACATTGCAGTACAAATCACAGCAATAGAGTTAAACCCATACTGCAGGGAACATGCCACCACAAATCTTATCATGGACATGCAAATCAAGAACGCTCACCAACAAAATATCCAATTGTATCAGGTTGTTAAAGGTGTCCAACTCTTGCACCAGGGCAAGTGGCTCACCAGGGACCAAGTTCAACAGAAGTTTCCTCATCTCATGGAGGAACTCCACACAATGGGGACTATTTCTTATTAAGGGGGGAGGAATGATCCAGGTGGATATTGGTGGTCACCCACTTGTTCCACTTGGGGCCCCAACATTTTTCTTTCTGTTATTTTAGTTTCCTTAATTATAACACACCTTACTATTTTTAGCAGTTTTTTGGGTCCTAAACTTTCAAATCCATTTTGAGGCCCCAAACGATGTTTTTTGGGAAAGCATCATCCAGAAAATTTGAAATATTTGAGGTATTCAGCATATTCCTCGGATAGATATTTCCAATGAGGTATCATGTGTGTCAAATAGAGATCGTATGCCAAATTTATGATGCCGGGATGTTGATGTACCAATTTACCCCAACGGGGCCATAGTTTGGCATTTTTCATCTCCCAGGGTTAGATTTTGGAGGATTAGGGGTTTCCTTTGTTTCTGAATAATATATAGTCTTTCGAGCTCCATTGTAAGGAGGAGTTCAAAGGCCGGTGGCCGCCACATCTCTTCTCAGAGATAAGCTACCATCGTCCTAACTAGTTTATTTCCATTCTTTTTGTAAACATATTTTTGGTATATGATATTAATGAATTGAAGTCCTATTTCTGCTGGATCTCTGCGTTTATGTGTATTTTTGTAATTCCTTGCATTCCTTTATAAACAGCCAGATCAACTATATAGTTGGCCACCCAAAATAACAATGACATTACATGGCCGAGACACATAAACAAAATGGCATTTCCAAATATAAGGATGTCCTAAAATAACATCACAAATGTCATGTGGGGCAACATTAAAAAACACCTCATATTTGAAGGGTTTGATGTTGTATGATAGGTGACATGGATGACTGATGTGGATGCCTCATCCTTGGCTCAAACAATATAAGGCATATGGTTGGGGGTGTGGAATTGCCATAAAATTCAATCTCTTGATGACCTTGGTTGATATTAGATTCTTCTGTATACCACTAAAAATAACAAAATGTAGTGGAATCCCTTTCACCCACATCTATGAGTGGAGGATTCGATCCCATTCCTCTCTTACTCCTCTTGCTCCTATGGTTGGATCTTCTCAATTGCAATGGAAGCACTAGGTTTCACGTCAACAATCCACTTTCCATTATCTTACTCTAAATCATATTCCAATCCACAGTCTAACTCCAATGATTTCATCACGAGTAACAATGTTTTTTTAGAGACACATTCATCGATGTTGTGCTAGGAGATTTTGTGGAAATCACACCACTTTCTAGTGTCCTTATTCAACTTCCCATTACTCTTATTTACCTATGGTTTGGCTATCCTTGAATTTTCCTTTGTTTTATGAGTTAGGGCCACCTTTAGTAGGCTTATACTATGTTTTATTTTCAAACCCAAACTCTCGCTTATTCTTTTGCTTGAATTTTCACTCAATTGACAATATACCAAGAAGCGGATCCCAATGAGGATATGTGTAGAAAATTCATCTCTATTTGGATGTACCCATGTAGTCTACTACGATGCTTTAGGAGCAAGTGTTGTTAATATTTTCTGATTCCAGTTTTGAGCGTAAGGTATGAAATATATTAGTAAACTCCAACACTGTCTTGTCTCTTTCCAAGTGCAAATTTAAATCAACTTTGGGTGCAAGGTATGGAATATATTAGTAAATTCCAACATCATTTGGTCTCTTTCCTAGCACACAGTTGTCCATCTTGTGTATTGGTCATCACAATTTTCGATGGGGTAGAAACGCGTCAACAAAATGTTCCCAAGTGGGTTTCATCCCATATGCGATAGAATCATTCCTTACATTCCTCTCCTAGTAACCTTACATTCCTCTCCCAGTAACCTCCCTACCAATATTTGACATAGGGGAAAGATATAAATTGAGCACATAGATCTATAGACAAACACACAACTCACAAAATATATCACACAATTTACTTAGCAATTGAAGAATGAAACAGTGCAAAAATGGCTTGCAACTGTGAATGCTTTCATTAATAAAAAAGTAATTAGATAATAATTACAATGAAGTACAATGGCTAAATAGCCACAAGCAATTCGAATCCACATGAGGAAATTTGAATTGATTACACTCTACTTGACTGTAGGTAACTAAGACCTTGTATAAATCATTATCGGAGGACTCCATGGTTAACTAACCTTGTCTAAATCATCACCGGAGTTCATTGGAGTTCTAAAACACAACTCAAGTGTTACATTCAGTGTTGACTAAGGCTAACTAATTGTGGTAGGTGAGAAATGAGCCCCTCCTACATGTAGCCATGTAAACCTAGCTCTGACTAAATGTAGAGGACTAGAACTGAATGTAACTGACTCCTAACTTAGCTTGACTAGTCACCAACTCAACTCAACTGACCTTGGTTGGTATCGACACTCCCAGTGGATCCTAAATTGTAGGGATTGGTATAGGAGGCTCCTAAACTGATGCATGCAAGTGCAATTAGTGGCAGTAGGCCTCAATTAGTGTTCCCCACACTTTAGTAACTGAAACATGTGCCCCAATTA
>LPNX010945503.1:309780-368148 GCA_001517045.1 Pseudotsuga menziesii
AAAAGAGTACTTAAGGAATGTGAAGGTGATCTTCTCGTTGCCATTTTTTCTTTTGGACAGTGTAATATCCCTCTAAAAGAATTAACCATTTAGCCAAAACATTTGCATCTATCTGGCCTTCAAATAAAGGGATGTCAAATTTAAATTGTACCTTGAAGGGTGTTGCATCTCTAGAATGTCTATTGGTTGAAGATGTCTCCAATATCGTTGGTATCCGTTAAAGGATATCGACAAAACTATCCACAATCTCATTCCTTTGTCGTGCGAGGGATTCCTTGAACAAAAACTTAATAGGATCTCTTACACCATCATCTCTCTTTTCTTCTCTCACCATGTGAGTTTTCTTGGGACGACGAGAGTGGTTGTACCTAAGCTCAATTAGTTCGAGACCCGACTCTCGATACCCAGATCTCGTTAGGGATGTGCACTTAGAAACAATAAAATAAGACTTTTATGGTACCACTGATCTAGATTATTTAGAGTATGAAATGAAGGAAAAAGTATAAAATGGAAAAACACATGCAAATATTTTTCATAGAGAACAATAGCACAATAAAACCCAATTTCTATTAATCAATGGAATGGAAAAACACTACAAATTGCAAAGCAATACAAACTAGCTCAGGTGGTGGTAGCTTGTCTCTAAAGAGAGATGTGCTAGCTACACTCATTTGTAGAAGCTGATTACAAAGTGGTGGAAAGGGCCTTTTACCACTAGCATAAAGAGGAAAAAAAACATAACCCTAAGAGTTGAAGCACCAAAATGATTTGTGGGCCCCACTGTGGCTAGTTGATACACCAACTTCTCAGGGAGCAACTTTGAATATGATATTTGTTTAGGGTTCATGATAGCTCATTGAAAATACATATTTAAAGATTACATCTTTTGATTGGGGCCACGGAATGGCATGGCAACCTCTAACCCTTGGATTGGCCAAAAAAACATGATTTAAAACCTCAAAACCACCCATAAATTTGAGACCCAAAAAATTGTTAAAAAAAAAAATAATTCTATGAAATAAATGGGTAACCACTAATATCCACTTGATAACCCAAAACCCTAAATCTTTTAAAATCTTAAAATTTTGTTGTTCAGCTACACCCCCTTTAATTCCCCATAAATATTATGTCAAGGATCTCGATTAAATGCACTTTCTTTTTATCTATACGCCTTCCATTGCAATTTCAAAATTTAATTAAATGGCATTTAAAGTTGTGATTCACTATATATATATCTTTTGATGTAACTTCCCATTAATCTTAATTTTGAATGTCCCACATCCATTGAACTCGTATTCGTTGACCCATCACATCGAAGGGGAGCCTTAAGGGTTATTAGCTGAAATCAAAGTACTTTATAATTTAAAATACTAATTTTCCCAAAAAAGTCGATACACTTTTTACTTTTTCTATATTAAAATTCAAATAAAACACACCATATATTCACCAACTATTTTTACTCCTATTATATAATACATACTAACGCTCCATGTAGTTTCATGGCCATAATATGTATTTAATTAGATTCCATTGACCTTCGATCTAAACAACTTGATTATGCCAATATCTGTAATGTGTTCAATATAGAAGAGGCCCAACCAATGGATCTTTCATTTCCTTTTTTTTTTTAAAACTAGTGTAACACAGCAATATATCGGGTTTCTTAATTTTTCTTCTAATATTTTTTTCATGCCAATATTTTTACCTCTATTTCTTCAATATCTAATTAAAACTTACAATTAAAGGATCTTCTTCTAACTTCATTGAACATTCTAGTGGCAACAACAATTCTAAGACTAAGAACTATAAACTCCATTGGCATGATAAATTCTTTTACAAATACCAACTTAAATTAGGTATGCTTAGTTAACCTTTTACATGTGGTCTTGTGTACCCATAAAACTATTAGAACTATCTCATCCCAATCATTACATTTCATTCATAGTTAAGGCATGTACCAAAATATTTTTAAATGCTTTAATAGCAATGTTAGCCTATGGATGATAGGGTGTACTTTTCTAATGGTCTGTATTGAATTCTTGATTTAGTACACAAATAGTGGACTTGATAAAATGGAAACCCTAGCCAATTTTTAAAACTTTGGGACACCCAAATTTTGTTATAATATTTTCAAAAATAGAGTGCATAGTCATCTTTGTAGTGTAACCTCTACTCATTTGGTTAAATATTATTCATAGTGATAATGTAGTGTGCACCTAATATACATGTAGGGGATTGATTTTGCCCACAAAATCAATCATTTGCTCTTAAAAGTGCTCGAAATAGTGGCATCTCATCTTGGGATGAAGGATTCTCTGTCCTTTGACATATATCACAATCCTTAGCATACCCATTTGCATATTGAAATAAACATGACCTCTATAGTCTCGTGGGAAGAAAATTTTACACATTTTATTTTTGTAAGTTAGATAATTCCTTCTATGGCCTTCAAAAAGATTTACAAAGAGAGTATCAAAATTGAGCCCTCCCTACATAGGGAAAACATGCTCACTGTATCCAAAAGACTAAAATCTGCCTCTAAACGAAATGAGGCTGAACCATCTAGACTAAGAGTTCTTTAATACATATCGCTTATAGATATTCATATAAAAATTGAACAAAAAAAAACAAAAAATAAGAAAACTAGACTAAAACAGGATTGGTATCTGTATCATCATGGGCTGAATCTGGGAAGTCGACCAACTTGATCCTTAGGTGTCCCGCAATTTGATGCAGATGTCGGGAGATATCATCCAACTTCAAGAGAATTGCCTCGTGGGCCTCCCCCCTTTCGACAAGGGCATGACCCATAACATATTTTTGCTGCCAGCAGTAATCCATGGTTTTTAGGTGCAAGGAAGTTCTTCCTTTTGCATAGCCCGAGTCAGGGACTAGGGCTTCGAATTCATGCTTCACCTCTCGGTTTGTGAGACAATCTCTAGTGAGCTAAGCCTCACTTTCTGTTTCCTCGATTTCCTCTTGAATGGGGGACGAAATTGAATTTCCGAAGAGGCGGGTCGAGTGCACAATACTTCACATGGATTTGTTGGGGGGAGTAGAGGAGCATGTCGAGGGATCCAGAGGCGTGGAATATTTGCGAGGGCGTCTTTGCGGAGGCATAATGATGGAGGGCACAAAGAGGAGCCAACTCAAAGCTAACAAATATCGAAAAGGAGACAGAGCCAAGATGGGTGCTCAAATGTGGAACGGGGGCCCAACACCACTATACATAGATTTGGGCTCGTGGTCGAACCACGAAAGATTCCAAACCAAAGATTTAACAAGTGGGAGGATAATAGGTGAATGATGGTGCCTAGAAAAAGAAGCAAAGACAAAAGCAGCCCAAAAATTACGAGAGTCCCACCAAGATGCATCGAGAGCAAAGCTAAGAGAACTAAAGAGTGAAACAAGAATAAACCAATAAGTTCTGACAGTGAAGAAAGAACTGCTAGAATCAGACCCAAACTCAGAGAGAGCAAACCCAAAACCCCATAACCTACGAAGGGCGACTCTCCGAAACAATTGGCACCCCAAGAACCAAATCCACAAATAACCAGACTCTGTAGGGAGCCAAACAGAAAACCCTCGACCCAACCTACAACATTCCAAAAAGTTCCAAATAGTGGATAAAATCCAACCTGAGAAAGCCATGAGGGAGCCCACGTCCTTTATAGGCAGGTTCAACATGCTACCACCCTGTCAACTAATGAGCCACCTCCACCACCAGCTATCAAACGCAGTCAAATTCATTATGAAACAGACTAATTTATTAATGATCCAAACCCTCATCCCTGTACTCCTTCTTCGCAGTAGTCATTTCATCGACCGTATACAATCGAGTGCGCGTATGAGGCCCATATGCCTCTAGGTTTGCCATCATGAGAGGAGCCCACGAGATATAAGACGTCCTTTATTTTGCACAATCTTCTAACCTACACAGTGTCACCTATAAATTCCTTCATGTCATTCATGCAAAATAGTGTTGCATTCATGTACTACTACACACCTATGCATAATTTCATCATCCCCAAATTGGATAATTATCCTACAATCAATTGGTAATTGACTATTATGGTTACTAGTTGTCTCCTTTTTGTGAGAGTATGTGCCTCAAGTGCACCCTTCTATGAGCAATAACTTCATAATTGATATGAACTAATTTGATATTATTTCAACTTTGAATAGATGCATATTCATATTTCACCATCTAATTTCCCTCCATTTTCTCTTAACTCCAACCTAGATGCATAGTCTAGTCCCACACTATTCCTACCAAGATTTAACATAGCCTGGAAATGAAATTCCTAAAATAACAACAAGAAATGATATATCCTTCATCCTAGCACTAGTTTGTTGATTAAGTACTTCAATGTTTAGTAGTCCACGTAGAATTTAATTGCATTCCCCAATGGGTAGTGTCTAAAATTTTGTAGAGCATAAACCATTCCCAACCCTTCCCTGTTTATGGTGGTACACTTCTTCTAAGCATTCGAAAAATTCCTATTAGGAAAGGAGATGGGATGATCTATGTTCCTTTCACTAGGCTATGCAACCATTACACAACTACAATGGAATAAGCATCAACATCAACATAAAAAAACTATTTCTAGTAAGAATATAATAATATATGTAGTCACTAACTTCTCTTTCAATGTATCAAATTCCTTCTAGAAATTAGTGTCCATGTAAATTGAATATCCTTCTTAAGCATATTTTCCAATGGCATAGTGATTCTAGCATAGTTCCTTATGAATTTTCAATAATACCCTATATTCCCTAGTATAGCATGCAACATTTTGATGGGAGTGGAGGAGGAATACCAACCATAACTGTTATATTTGTTTGATATAAGGTAATCATTTCAGTAGCACCAACATCATGACCCACAATAAGAGATACATATCCATATCGAATAGCGCAAAATCTTTTTTACTGACTACATGCCCCTACAAAACTATGAAAGGGGTAAATAAAACACATAGATTTAGATTTGAGGAAATTTGTAACTGCCTACACCTATCCAACATAAGTCTAAGTACCTAAATATGTTCTTTCAATGATCTAGGAGGATCTCCCAATTGACCAAAATTTAAAATATTCAAATGTTGTACACACACTGTTGCATAGAGCTCACTGAGAGATTTCCCACAACGATCGTTTCATAAAAAATAGACTTCAGACGTGAAAGATATCGGGTTCTAAGGTTTAAGCAAAGTAGACAAAAGGGGTGCCATGTGGAACACCTACATTGTGACACGTGGACTATACAGGTGGACCGCACGAGGAGGTGTCGGCACGATGTTGTGTCACATGGGATATTGAAATGACGTGGAAAGATTAGATGAAGTGGTAGGTAATAGGTGTTGAGTTGGAATTCGAGTTGGTATCCTCGTGGAAGATATGTGGACCAATTATCTTTTGACACATGGAAAGTTCCTTGCATAGTTGGTAGTGATGTAGACCTAATTGTTACTTCCAATTGCCGATTTTGAGATCAAAACAGTTGGAGATAAGAAGTTGAAGGATCATTGTTGATGGTTGTTGTGACAATGCTGACTTTTGAATTTAAATGTTGGGATCGAAACAAATGGGGATCAAAAGTTGGGATGGTTATTGTGGTAGTTTTTTTAACAGTGTCGACTTCTGACTTCCGATGTTGGGATAGATAAAGTCAGGATCAGAAATTCGACAAGGATCATTGTGTATTTGGAAAATTTTGACTTTTTGCTGTCGTCATCAGGATCGACAAAGTTGGGATTGGGAAGACAAAACAATAGTTGATACTATTTTGGTGGTGTTGATTACCGACTTTAGACATCGGGATTGGCATATTTGAGATCGCGATGACATATGTAAATCAATGGTCCATCATAAATGATGGTGAATCTAAATCAACAGCCACAAACAAATCTGGGATTTGTTGGACGCCAATGCTTGCAGGTTTGGTTTTTATTCAAGCAAATAAATTTTGATCCATAATTTGTGCTTCTATTCTCTTGTTTTGGTCTTGGATGTTATCTTGAAGGATAAATTGAGCATGAAATAAGATTTACTTCCTAATTGGGCACAATGCTTATGGATCCAAAATTTTATCTATGGATCTAAAGCATACCATGTTCTGGTATTAAACCTACAGTTTAGGCATGGTCGAGGATAGGTTTTTTTGAGAGAGTCTGGAATTGAAAGTTTAGTTCAGTTTGAAACTTGATAAAGTTCATGTATGTAAGTTTAGGATTATGGAGATGTAAAGAATGTGAGGTTATGGATGGTGAACAACCACATAATTTCTACTTGTATACACCAATCCGAATCCGAAAGAGGTCAAAGATGGGTATAGTTGTTCTGTATGTTCATTCAATTCAATTTTTTTGGCATTATGGTATTTAAAATCTTGAAAAACTTGTTTGGAGAAGGCCACAATCCTGTTAATAGTAATTTTCTATTAATTTCCAAATTCTAAATTGTATGAAGCTGTTGATGTCATCCTTGAGAGACTATGAGGGTGAGAGGAATTCCGAGAGAATACTAAGATTCTTTGGTAGTTTTCAAAGGCCAGTTTGAGCCAAACATAACTCATAAAATTTTATAGAAAACTGATGTAATTTTACAGCATTTGAATATTGAATAGAAACAACTGCAGTGGAAGTGGACCCAAATATGTAGGCCTTTTGTGTAGAATTCTGTTATCATTTGCTGTGTGAAGTGTATATTCTACATCTCTATTTTATTTGCAACATAAATCATGGTAAATCTAGGTAAATATTAGGCAATTTATGCATGAATTCATTCAAATAAGCCGCCTAAATCATGGAAAATATTGTAGTTGCATTGTTTAATACAAAATTCATGAAATTATATGCAAAGTATCCTCATTCCATTACAAAATTGGTCTTTGTCTTATCTTCTTCAAAAATCCTTACTTGATGATATACTAAGAAACCATCAGTGAATGAATATGTATCCTTTCCTCACACCTTATCTAGAACCTCATTTGTGAAAAGGGTGGGAATCATGTACACAAGTCACATTTAGTCCTCTAATATCCATTCAAATTCTTGTTTAATTTGTCTTCTTGGCATGAAACACTGTAGGATTAATTCATTTAGATTCCTCAACATGAAAAATGATCACTGCTTGCAAAAACATTTCTATCTATTGTTTCAATTTATATTTATAGTTAGAATTCAATTTATATGGTCTCTTCTTTATAGGGAAGATATCATGCTTCAATTGAATATTCATTTCTCCTAAGTATCTTTAAATACCTTTCATATCTAAAAAATATTTAGAAATAAATGTTCATAGACTTTTAGCAGCTCAACCACCTAAATGATAGTTTCAAAATCCCAATAGTCCCCAATGCTACTCATTTTTAGGTTTTGTTCAAAATGTATATTCCACTTCTTCATCTTTAAAGACCTTATGAAGTAAGACTTGCTTTTTCCTTGATATTTTCCTCTAACTTCTTTTTCTCCAATTGTTTCATAAATCTTGATGTTCTATATCTCTTGTTCTTCTATAGGTTTTCTTTATCCAAATTCCAATAGTGTACTACCCTATTTGATTTATCTAATTATCCATGGTGTGCACATACCAATCTTTATGCTCTTCCAGTACATTAGATTTCCTCTACACCGAATTCTAACCAAGGTGGAATATTTTTCATGCAAATCTAAATGTTTCACATAACTGTTTATATACTATGTCCCACTCTCCTATTTATCTCTTGGTCTTGTATTGAAGATACCAAATTCTAGGTACAACATCAAATGGGTGAATACACCTGTGAGCCCTTTCATGGTTGGGAAATTTCTTCTCAATCCACCTCATATAATAGAACCAAATGTACTATTCCAAATATTCCATACGTGTATACCTATTGAACAATTCCAACTCTTGATATTCCTAGAATCATAGAACCATGCAATTCTCCACCTGCATTCATTTTTTCTATGATTTAACCACCTCAACCTAGGGGTTTCCATTTACTATTTCGTCCATGGCGTGTATCCCCTACCTATGTACACAATCTTCCATATGTTAAAAAAATGCTATAACTAACTTATTTCCATAAAATATTTGAAGGTCATGCAATTTTTTTCTCCAATTGAATGTATTTATTTCTTAACGTACATGCATTTCCTTGTAGACATAGAATATACTCATGTTTACCATATTTTCAGTCCCTTCTCTAAGTTTGCATCAAAATAGAATATGCTTCTCCTACTTAGTTCCCCTTTTGCAGTAAGACTTACATAATCATATTTTCATGTAGTATTGTTGTGAATTTTCTGCAAGATAGAGATCTAACCAACCTCATATGTTTATTGAATGTATTCCATTTAGTAGGATAAACATTTTCTTAGACATCCGACTCTTTAGTATCAAAGGAAATTTTACTTTTCTTTAAAGTCGTATTTTCATTATTATCAAAATCTCAATATATCCCTAACAAGGCAAGATAGGGGTCCTTCTTATCCATAATCTCTATTACTTGAAAGTTAGTTGTTTTCTTTATTCCATTGATGTTTACTTCTACTATCTACACTTAACCAAAATGACATATCTTACATTGATTATCTATCGTTGATTATAAGGGTGACCAAACAAACTTTGTCCTTTAGTCCCATCAATTTTAAATATTTCTTTGGGAGGATGTTAAAATTAGAGCCAAGATCCAACACCACATCTTACATTTCATATCCTCATAGTTCCACGGTCATTTTAAACTCTTTAAGTAACCTTGATTTCCTTCTAACATTCCTAACATGTCTCTTAGGTAGGGAGAATAAACAAGAACATAATCTTTCAACCTTATCACCCATCTCTTGAACATTTCTACCAAACTCCTATAAACCTATAGTCCATTGAAAATATTAATGAAACATTTTAGAAAAGTATTTGATCCTTAAACTCCAATTCTCAATCTTTGGTAGCATAATGCACTTTCTCCCAAACATGTATCTCCTTCAAGGAATCCATGGAATTGTATAACAACTTCTTCTATTATGTTTCATCAAAATATGTTGATGTTGGAGCAATGCTCTTGATTTTTCCTTTTGAATTATTCTATGCATCTAGGCTAGTTCTTGCACCTCATCGAGTGACAACATAGAATCAATGTGTCTCTCCTTGTTCCTTCCTAGGCTTTGTAGTAATCAAAGTCACTCACCTTTTCTTCTCTTCCCACTTGCCTATCATTTATGGATAATCATTTCCTTCATGCTTAGTATTGTGGCAATGTTTTCATAGTGCACGGAGCTTGAAATAGAACCATGAAATGTGTCCTACCTCTCCATAGTTATAATAGGCAGTTAATCCACCTCAAACCCCATATCCTCTTGTAAATCCTCCTCATCCATTCCTAAAACCCTATAGAATTTTTTCATATGATTCCCCTTTATTCTACATTAGGTACACAATATATGTTCACACACTACCTTTCATTTATACACATCCTACAATTGTTTGGTCAAGGTAGCTAGTTGGTTCTATACCTCCACCAAGCCTAATTAAGTCTCAATGAATCATCATGTTGAGTCTATGTATATTGCAAGATCTAGTTCTTCTTCATGTGTTTTAACCTCATGACTAAGTGAGGTGAATCTTGGTATGGGGAATAAAACCAACGATAAAGTACTCTTTGTGTTGGACATCATGGATTTGAAAGGTTAAACTTCCCAATAAGACTTTAAATATTTTATCATAATCACATATTGTCTCACCAAACTTATGCCTTTTATCCTTAATTTATATAATACATTGTGATTTTTACTTTGGCTTTTGAAATGATTTATCGAGATCTTTCTTATTTCATCTAAAGTTCTACTTTTCCCTATTTCCCCATTACTCTTATACTTAATATACCACTATATATCCATATGTCTAAATTTGGTTTCCAAATACATAATCTTGCTTTCATCGTCTATTATATTGGTGACTGCCCAAATGGAATCACAAGTAAAATAGTGTTTTTCAAACTCATCACTCTCATCTCCATGGAACACAAATATTCTTATCACACTATCTATTTTAGTTCCCAACATAAAAAAATTTAAGTTTCTTGTTACTACTGATCCTATGTTCACTATAACACTTCTATCCTTTATTATACTTTACTTCTCACCTTTGTTTCTATTGTTTTTTCTTCTTCCTCAAATGAACTCCACATAGGGGGGTATTCAAGCTCATTCTTTTAAACAACTTCCTAATGGGATCCAAATATTTCTCCTATTCTTATTTAGCACATTAATTATACTGGTGATAAATAATTTTTATTTTTATAGATCCACTTTTATCTCACTTGGAATATCATATTTATCTAAAATAGTTGCCACCTCTTCAATTAATTCATCTTCCAGCCATATTCTCCACCAAGGTCTCACATCTTTACTACCTAATCCTACCTCATGAATTCTATGGAAACATCCCTTTGGCACCTCCTCCTCTTATACCAACAATTTAGGTGTGACCTCTGACTAAATTCTCCTCAACAATGCTTCCCTTCTTCTTCTCATCATAGAACTACTAATTAGGATGCCTTCTCATTTCCTCAAGTTATCCTTCCAAAATACTTATCGTAGAACATTTCTTCTCTCACATTTCTTTACCTTCCATGTATCTACTCCTCTAGATCCTTCTTTCTTTCCATGTTCTTATCTCATCACATAAACTATGTTCCCTAGACCCCGATTACAATGGTTTACATTAATATGGGATAAGGTCACTTTGACATCAACCCTTTCTCAACAAACAACATTTTGATCACATAGGTATATTATTTAACAACCTTTCTCTAGGTCCATTTTTCAACAATTATAAGACATATGTTGTAATAAATAGAAATTTCCGCAATATATCCTTCCACAATGTGATCAAACTGTAAATCCATAGCATGGTTCCACTTATTATCTAGGATTTTCAAATTCTATACCATTTTTTTGTAAGTAAGCACCCATGGAGTTTCAAACTAGTGACCTGACGCAAGGATTGCCTTAACAACACACCCAATTACCATGAATTCTACACTCCATGGTCTAAATTCTATACCATTTATGTTAGGATTTATAATCCTCCCTTTCCCATACTTGTCTATTAGATTATATTTGCCTAACTTAGGAGTCATTAATCAATATTAGGTCCACTAGCACCATTGAGTCCACTTGGGCTATTGGTGGCACTAGTATAAGCAGATAGAGTGTGGGGAACACATATAGAGGTTAAATGCAACTAACTGCACCTTCATGCATCAATTTAAGTGCCTATGAGACCAATCCCTACAATTTAGGAGCCACTGGGAGTGTAGGCACCAACCTCCTTCAATTGTTGGTAGTTGGTAACTAGTTAAGCTAAGATATGATCCAGTTACATTGAGTTAGATATCCTCCAGTTCAGTTAGCGCCAGTATTGCATGGATGCATGTGGGTAGGTTCCTATTCTCACCTACTTCTCACCTACCACATCAGTTAGACTAGTTTAACTGATTATAACTAATTGGGAGACTGAATTAGACAATTGGAGTTGATCTAGTGAACTCTAATAGTGATTTAAACACTTCTATTTAGTCATGCAGTTAGATTGTGTTGGTATATTCGAATCATATCCACATGATTCGAATTTTCCTTTATGTAACACTATTGTATACTGCTAGGATTAATGAATTTTATTCGCTAATTATACTGAGCAATACTTATCTGTTTCCTGTGAAATTTGTCTTGTTCAGTGTGTATTATTCAATCCTTTACAATGCATAATAATACGATCTAATTGCACTCATTGCTTGAATATCAAATGGCACAATATTTCAAACATGGTATCAGAGCCTACTCAGGCATACAACAAGTCTTTCCAATATTTGTTGTACACCAGAAGCAACTCAGTTTCCACATAAATCTCGCAAAGTGTGCATTGATAACTCTGGATTTGTTCAGAGAAGTCTCTGTGGGCATGACAGACCCTGAGAAAGTGTACATGTTGAGATGGAAGGCTTGATTCTGAAAGATTGCGAATTTTTTTTGGTTTTATAGTGATATTTTGTAGGTACAGCTTCATATGGATTTGAGATTATAAACTCCTCTTCTTACTCCATTCACAAGATATTCAAAATGGAAATTGAAGATGATTTCATCTCTACAGAGACAAGGTCTCTATGAAGCATCTGTTGGACTTGGTAAAGAGTCTTATGAATATTAGAATGACTGTATAAATGACAATGATAGAGATTTTGGAACAATATGTCTGGCCTTTTCTCCAATGTTGCACTACCTTATTGATTCTGCTGAATACACAAAGGATCTCTGAACAAAATTGGATATAACCTTTGGAAATCATAATGAGGATCATTATAGAAATTTGGAGAGAACACCTAACACCAAAAGAGTTATTTATTCAAATGTATCAGCCTCTATTCTATCTGATGAAGTTGTTCAAGATGAAGAAGAATCAAAATCTTTGACACCGTCAATTCGAATTGAAGAAAGTCTCCTTGGACTGAATCCTTCTCCTGCTGCTCCAAAAGTTTATGAGATATCTGATGTCTCATCTTCTCATATAGCTGATATAAAAGAAGACATTCAAATATATGTTATTGATTAAAAAATCTCCCTCTATTCTACGTAAAAATTCTCCAGTGATTCTTTTATTTTAAATCCTGTGCATAGTTTACCCGTGATTGTTTCATAAAATGAAGAAGAATTTGATTTCTCTATATATAATGATGTTGCTGGTGTGAATAAAAGTAATACTTTGGATATTTTGGAAATAATATCATATTTTAGGAGCGATCCATTCACTCTCATTGATCTTGAGCTTCCAGGAAATTCCTACATGATTGAATGCACCAATACTCAGATTTTTTAAGAAGGAGAATATTGTGCATCTACCATCTCGGTGGAAAACTTGGAATTGTTCCACACTCTTGGATATGATATAACTTATTTGGATCTAATAAGATCTTATTTGGTTCAAGTTTTAAGTTACAAAAGCTTCCATTAATTCTTGTAGCCATTCTCATCAATTTTGGTGTGAAAAATCAAGAACCGCAAGTCTCTTTCAAAATTGCTGATGGGGATTTGATGTTAGTTTTCTCTCATGAGTTTGTTGATATTATATTTTGTGGATCATTAGCTATTTTTGAAGCTATATCAGATTACAGAGCTCAAGCATTCTCTCTCCATAGTCCAAGGGCTTCTCTAGCTTTCTATTTGATCACATGCTCATCTCCTCATAGAATTACCAAGGATGGAGACATTCTGCATTCGCCTGAACAATTGCTCCTAACACTTGGAGCTGATTTTTCCTCACATGGTTTGATTTTAAAGGCTGCAATATATCAGTTGCTTGGGTTTTACTCACTTGGTTCTAATTCTCAAGCACTATTTCTCTCTCATTAGTTGATCTCAGTTTCTCTACATGGGTCCAGTTTTCATCTTGCAACTGCCTATGTTCCTGATTCAGTTGAGCATTTTCTTATTCTTCCAAAGTGGAAAATTCATCCAGAAATAGTCATTAGTTAGGAGAGGTTCATATTCATAGCTTCAGGATGCTAATGCACAGAAGAACCATACTACTGCACAGTGTTGAAAATTGCAGCAGAGTGTTCGAAAGTTATTTCCCAAACTCTAATGGGTATTTCGCCACTATTATGTGCAGATGCACCAACCTTAGCTTGTCTAGAGTATAAGGAAGAGTTCAATGGAATAAAAAAACTAAACAACTATAGAAACAACGATAACAAATTAAAGAAAATATTTTTAGGGTTTTAAAATATATATCAACTAACTAAATGCAAGAAACATAAAATAAACACACCTTTCTCCTACAAAATGGGCCACCATAGTCGTCATCGGAAGTGGTTCTGCAGCTCTACGGGTTGGTTCTCCATTTGTCTCCATAGACAGTTGTCAAATGGGGGATGTATCCAAATTTGGTACGGATAAATCTCAACATACACCGTGGGAAATGGCGTGGCTAGGGGAATAATGGAAGGAAAGTATGTGGTATATCTTAGAGAAAAATGGTACAACGTAACCACAAGTGAATGAAAATGTGTTTTGGGAGAGCCCTTCACAATGTATTTATAGTATGGTCCTAGGGTGTTTTGACCCAAGGTGATGAACCATGGTATTTTATTGCCCATGGTATTTATCTTTGGTTTTTTGACCCTTTCTCCTTTTTAGGGGTTTTTAACCCTTTTTTGGAGAGAGTGAGGGTAAACCATAATAAATGCTCATCATCCCTTCATTTGTGGGAAGGAATAATGATGTTTTGGACCATTTTTTATGGAAATACAACTGTGAAGGTCAAAAGTAAGGGAAACATGGTGGGAATATGCTGTATGTATATGGTTTAGACCATGGAGAGCTAAGTGAACACTTTTTAGTGTTAATAGATTGCCCCCTGATGTGTGAGGGCAGGAGATCATCATATGGCCAATGGACATCATATGATCATGTGAATAATGATGAAAACTATGGAGAGACTGGAGAGACCCGAGGATAACTGGAGCTTCCTCGTTCAAACTACAGTGGATTTTTGTTTTTTATTGATTCTCAAAATGGATGAGAAACATATAATGTGTGACATGTATATGGACGAGGAGGGCATACCCATGATCGTAACAATGTCAAAAGAATAAATAATGGGATCAAGGCTCAAAACACGGGAGCCGATCAATACATATACAAATGATGATACATAATGGTGGCCTCAATGGGAGGCTGAATACAATGTTGATCTGAAGAATCGATACATAGGAACAATGACATTCTCAAGGAATGCAATATCATCACAACTGATGCTCTACTAAATCTGGAGGTGTACATAACTGGAGGGACTCAGTGTATGAGAGTTAGAATCTCTGTGGTACAATATGTAGCATCACAGACTTGAGATACATGGAAGCATAACACTGGAAGCTCCCAAACACTGTCGCCAATGTATCCCGAAAATCACCTTGGACATGAGACTACATGGGTCCCAAAGGTAGAATCACCAATGTGCTAGAGTCAGGTGATAACCGGGGTCTTCGACCAAATAATGAACAGACCAATACCCTATACGAATCTCAATGGTGCGATGATGTAGCTGAAGTCGAGCACGTGAGACAAAACCAACTCTAAAGACACTAATGACTCCTTTCAAGTGGTCAAAGGAACTCATTAATGAGGTGGATGAAACCAGGATATAGGGACCTTTGGGTCTATCCTCTGGAATAGATGTGCTGACATTGATAGAGGGAGACCTGCAACTAATCAAGGAAATGATGTGTCCTTGACTAGAAGCACGATGGGGATAACCAAAGATGTGGAACAATCTGGGGACTGACACACTGAACGGGGGAACAGGGGCAGGGGAGTACGAGGGACTCAAAATTCCTTTATTTAGAGTATGTTGGAAGGGATGGCCTAGCAGCAAATGAAACTGACTCATGAGAGAGTGATCATAGTTGTAATACCTGGAAGATAACTGCAAATCGGAAATACTGAGGGAGGTAACTGGACTAGTGATATCCAGGGGTTCCAAGGAAGACTCATCGCATAATACTCGAACAAAGGTGACCCGATGGGGGGAAGCTTCCATACTGTGATATCATATGTGGTGGCACCTATAGACACCAGTTGGGCCTTCTTCATATTTTAAGGAGCACAAAGAAGGGATAGAACTAAGCTCGATATGAAATGATCTCGTGGATTTTAAGCAAGCCTGAGAAAGTAAATGCTTGATGGTGTTTTCATTTTTTGAGAGTCTGAAAATAGGAAGAAGACTCTAGTGTGATCTCTTTTTCGTTAATAGTCTCCTAATCCCAAAAAAGGATAGAAGTATACAAATGAGATCTCTCCCAACCTTTGGGGGAAGGGAGACTTCTTTACCATTGGTATTCCAACCAGACCGAAAAAGGTTAAACCTATACTGACTGGACGATTGTTCAAATAATTTTACGAGCATGAATGAAACCAAGTTTGCTTGGCAATATTTTCTTTATGAGAAGGCTGAAAAAGAGCTTAAAGACAACCCACAATGATTTTTTTCGTAAAGTACGGTCCCAATGTCTGGGAAATCATAAAATGATACAAATGGAAACTTTCCTAGCTGGAAGGTGCTAGGGTGATCCTTTTCTTATAATAGTCTATGTGGTCCAAAAAAGGAAACAAACGAGACCACATAGATGCCCTTTAAAATAATTTAACAGACGTGAAAGGAAGCAAGCATGCTCGACAATATTTTCATTCTTTAGTAGTCAGAAAAGAGATTAACAAAAAATATGTAATGGTCAATCAAGCAAGGGGGAAGTGTTCAATGTATGGAAAGAGGTTATGTTGTGAACATCGCTGAGAGGACTAAATGCAGAACAATAATGGGCCCCCCTTGTGGGATGATGGATGATGGTAAAATAAGTCCAACTATGTAGTATGGATGGAGCGGATGGCTCATGAACATGCCATTACATACAATGGGAGATTCACGTGATGGCACACAAATTGAGGTGAATTCTAGGAAATGGCCAAAAAAAAATAGTAGGGAGGGAGGCAGTCGAGTAGGTTGGTTCTTAACCTGGGATATTTTTGCACAATGGTGGCAACTTCCTATCCTCATAGAGGATGATCCATATGTGAGCATGGACTACCGGGGAGATCCATAGAGGCCTCAACCTCCATTCCAGGTCTAGGGACCTGACGGTATGCTAGCATAGTGGTATCTAGATCATACGTGTGACATACTATGTGCATGTGCAGATGTGGGACCGCACCCTCCAGTGGGGTACCATTGGCACAGGGGCAGGGTGGATGGGCTATATCCACCCACTCATGTGCAAAGGATGCAACATATTTATACAATGGACTCACTACGGCTAAACGTGGAGCAACTACTAGAGGGGGATCACCAACTCGTGGTAAAAACATTGTAAGACAAAAGAGAAAAACTATGACACAAGTGTACTACATGGTGAGCGACTTTAGGCATAGAACCTCTTGAGGTAGATCCCATTGCAGGGATTCTTCAAAAGGTGGCTGTCAGAGTCAGCGAGGATGTATGGCCCCTTGTTGAGGCATCGATGGATGGCATATGGGCCGTACCACATGGAATCAAACTTTCCTTTTCTTAACTTATCATTGGCTTAATCATAGACAAGGACCAGATCTACCTTTCTAAATGTGCGAGGGTGGACATGGGAGTCAAAATCGGACTTCAACCTAGTCTTTTCTACTTAAATCACCTGGAGAGCAGCACAACGGTCCTCATTGGCTTGTTCAAGCATATGTATCCATTTTTCTAGTGGTTAGGTATCAGGGAGAAGCTCGATGGTAAGGCGACATGATGGAATCTGCAACTCAATGGGAAGTACCGACTCTACACCATGCACTAAGTGAAATGGGGTAAAACCGATGGCGGTCTTCGTCGATGTCCAGTAGGCCCAAAGGGCAGAAAAGCACAAATGATTCCAGTTGGATTTATGTTTGTCCACCATCCATTGGAGTATGGTTTTGAGGATCTTATTGACAGCCTCAACTTGACCATTTCCTTGAGGGTAGTACGCGAAGGAGTATTGGTGTTCAAACTTCAACAAGGCTGAAAGCTCTATCCAAACAATGTCCTCAAAATGAGAACAATGGTATGAGACTGTTATCACTCCAAGAAACTCCTCTAGGTTGTAGCTCGAGGATGTCTGGTAACTTAAAATGTTTTTTAGGGTTTTCTGATATGGATCAAGTCAGGGGACCTATATAACCTCCCACTCTCAATACATGCATGAAGCTCACTCAATTACAAGGCTTTTAGTTACAACTTGTTTAGTAGTTTGACAATAAGGTGCAGGGATGGAGAACTCATCAAGCTGGAAGACTTACATACAAAACAGATGCATATAAATGGCTAAATCCTGACAAGGATGGTACTTATAAATCAAATCACATTAACTCACCAATAGGATGACAACTATTAGCTATTAATCAACTTGAAAATCACCTAAATGCACATTCAGGCATAAGTACAGTAAAGATAAAGATGATGGCTGAACAAATCATAACAAAAGAGCTTATATTTAGAATAAACAAGATGGGATGCTTGATAATAGAATAGGATTACAAATCCCTGAAGTCGAACCTTTATTATAAAATCAATCATGGGCTTTATAGCCTTCTACAAAAATGATAGATCTTGAAACTTCAATCTGTTTTCACAAAAATACTTGGAAGTGATAGTTTTTTCAGATTAGGGTTTCAAACCTTTGCTAACTATTTGTCTATCTATTGTGAAGATCTAGTTCACTGAGCGAAATTTTAATAACTAAAGTGGTTGCTGATAATCACCATTGCTGGTTAATTCTAAAGTGACTTTCCTTGTTTAATCCGCTAGATTTTCCTACCTTTTTGCCGCGGTCGTTGATCGGAAGCTCTGTCTTCTAGCACATCGGCGCCCTAGACCGAAATGTTGCCACCTTTTTGGAGGTGAAACAAACTAGTTTTATCGCTGCCAAAAGTCATTTGTCAAAGGGATCGGGGCATTAGTCTTCTATGCCACCAATGGACAGTCTTGCTATTCGCCGATGCGTGTTATCTCTTTTGTTTTTCTTTTTCAAAACTTTATATTTTTAACTATCGGTGATTTTTCTTTATCGCTATCGGAGGTTAGTAGAAGTTTGAATTGGAGCTTTAGTCCTCTGTGTTGCCGACACTGTGAAGGAGCTTAGTTTTAAACTCGTCGATTCATAGTCCTTAGTTCTTCCAATTGCCGATGATTTTCTATTGTCGCGCTATCGGAATGATTTTTGTCATTGATTGGAGGCCTTGTCTGTTATACTGTCGACACTGTGGAAACTTTCAGCTTTACCTCACTGATCTGTAGCCCTTATTTCTTCCAATCGCCGATAATTTTCTATTGATTGATCGAAAGCCTTGTCCATTGCCTTACCGACACTGCGGAAACTTTTAGCTTTACCTCACTGATCCGTAGCCCTTAGTTCTTTCGATCACCGATAATTTTCTATTGATTGATCGAAAGCCTTGTCCATTGCCTTACCGACACTGCAGAGCTGCTTGGTTCTAAACTTGCCGATCCGTAGCCCTTAGTTCTTCCGATCGCTGATGAGTTTCTATTGTCATGGAACTCGTAGTCGGTCTGTTTCCCGCCGTTGCGGCTCCTTAGTGGACTATCTTGCCGATCTGTAGTCCTTAGTTCTTCTGATCATCGATGATTTTCTATTGATTGATCAGAACCCGTAGTCAGTCTGTCTCCCACTGTTGCGGCTCCTTAGTGGACTATTTTGTCGATCTGTAGTCCTTAGTTCTTTCGATCATCGATGATTTTCTATTGATTGATCGAAACCTGTAGTCAGTCTGTCTCTCGCCGTTGTGGCTCCTTAGTGGACTATCTTGCCGATGGTTAGTGTTTTCAAGTTCTGAAGCCTTATTAAGTAGTGGTTCCAATTTTCAATACGTGACTTCGGTGGCATTTTAGTGCTTTATACTGCCGACACTGTGGAAAATTTCAACTTTACTTCACTGATCCGTAGTCCTTAGTTCTTTCGATCGGTGAAGTTTTCATCTGATTGCAGAAGCCGTAGTATATATGTCTGTCGGTGGCTAATGAGATGTTCTGATCCTCGACCAAGCCACCGAAGCTACAACTTTGTGAAATTTTCATAAAAAACAGAGGCTTTCAAACTGTTAGTGATATTCATATCCCTCATTGCGTGAATTAAATTCTTCATACTATTGAAATAAATTATTTTTGGAGATAACATTTGGCTCCTACTTGGGGATGGGAACCTCCCAGTGACGTCCCAAGAGCCCTAGACCAAAATTCCTTTTCCTAAAAGCAACTAAGTAACTTAACACTATCATTTATTGTTTCATTGGGCAAGGAGTTTATTCTAAAAGCAAAACAACCTACTATCTACTAATTTACAATCATAAGGCCTCAGAGCCTTAAATAAAATAGAGCTTCAAGAAACGCCCATTTACTAGGCCATAAAATACCTCTTCACCTTTTGGACTCTGCAATTTTAAGGTTTTATTTTTATGTACCTAGGCTATCACAAAAGGGCCAATCCACAAAGAGTCGAATTTTCCATGTTTCCCCTTGTCCTGTCTGATAGCATCCCACTCGAGGACCCAATCTCCGACCTGGAAGTTGTCTGCCTTTGCTCTTTTGTCAAACATGCCCTTTATCCTCTGTTGATGAGCTTCTGATTTTCCTACAACTTGCTCCCTTATTTGCTGTAATACTACCAAATCCATCATCCTTCTTACCATATCATTTGGTTCATCCTCCTCTTCCTGAAATAACTTTGCCACTGGAAGGATGAGATATATAGGAAATATGGCCTCAGTGCCATAAATTAGTTTGAATGGAGAAGTCCCTATGGGTCTTTTGTCTGTTACCCTATCAGCCCATAAAGCAAACTTAAGCTTTGAATCCCAACTTTTCTAATTTGTCTCTAGCAGTTTCCTGATGATTCTGACTAAGCTTTTGTTGGATGACTCAGCCAGGCCATTGCCTTGTGGGTAATAGGATGTGGAGTGCACCAGTTGAATACCCATTTATTCACACATTTTAACTAATGCCCCAGCCTTAAAAGCTGGTGCATTATCAGCTACTAACCTTACTGGGAAACCAAACCTGCTGAATATGTTCTCATATAAAAGTCTCATGATGACTTGAAGAGTGCCATTTCTGGTAGGCACTGCTTCTATCCATTTGGTAAAGTAGTTAGTGGCTACTAAGATTCATTTATGCTGTCCACTAGAAGATGGATTTATTTCACCCATTAAATCCAGACCCCATTGCTGGAAAGGCCCATTCACTGTAACAGGCCTAAGGGGCAAGGATTTGAGTTGTTGCTTCCCTATAAATCTTTGACATTGGTCACAACCCCTTACAAAAGTGCATACATCAGCAAAGAGGACTGGCCAATAGTATCCTGCTCTTAAGATCTTGTGGGATGTGGTTTTCCAGTAGTGGTGGCCTCCACATGTACTAGAATGAAAGTGATGCATGACCTTCTCTGCTTCCTATTTATCTAGACATCTTAAAAAAATTCTAGTCTGATCCCTCCAGTATAGAAATTTGTCAATTATGCAAAACTTAACAGATTTAAAATTAAGAGCTCGTACTTGGTTAGGAGCGAGATTAGGAGAAACTTCTAATTTTTGCAAAAATTGAATGATACCTGAGTACCACTCACATGAAGATATGTTCTCAGCTACTAAAGGACTGTTATTATGATCTTGTTTTACTTTTGTTTCAGCTGCTACCATAGTCTGCACCTTTGCTGATCTGACACGTGAAATTTATTCCCATTAGTTCACATTTTCTTTGGCCATGAGTTTGGCCAAACCTATTCCCTTTACCAGCTTGGTGGGTTTCACCTCTTCATCAAACTCAATGAGTTTGGCAATCCACTTAGCTCTCTTCCCATCAATGTCAGGCTGAGTCAAAACATCCTTCACAGCAACTGAAGGGACATATGCAATGAACTTTGCATGGAGAATGTAGATTCTAAAAATCTTCAAAGATTTTATGAGAGCATAAGCCTGCTTCTCAATTGGTTCATACTTCAACTCAGCATCTCTTAGGGTTTTGCTGAAGAAAGCAATTGGATAATCAAGACCTTCATCATTCTTTTGTAATAGTACAGCTGCCACTATGTCATAAGACACAAAAGAGAAAATGTAAAAACCCTTGGTGTAGTCGGGACTAATCAGGGTTGTGGCCTCCATGATGGATTTCTTAATGTATTCAAAAGAATTTCTTTCCTGGTCAGTCCACTTTATTTCTGCATCCTTTTTTAGCATGGCTGTTATGTGCTTTACTAGCTCAGAGAAATTAGGAATGAATCACCTGACGAAGTTTATCTTCCTTAAAAAGGACTGAATGTCTCTTTTTGAACTTGGTATTGACAGTTGCTGAATTGCTTCCACCCTTACCAGATCAATCTTTACACATTCAGCTGAGACTATGTGGCCTAGGAGCTTTCCTTCATTGAGTGGAAACTAGGACTTCTTGGGGTTCAATGATATTCCATAGCATCTACACTTCAGAAATACCTTCCTTAAATGTTGCAAGTGGTCATGATGGCTGTGAGAATAAACTGTTAAGTCATCCAAATATATCAATA
Source organism: Pseudotsuga menziesii (assembly GCA_001517045.1). Classification (NCBI taxonomy): domain Eukaryota; kingdom Viridiplantae; phylum Streptophyta; class Pinopsida; order Pinales; family Pinaceae; genus Pseudotsuga; species Pseudotsuga menziesii. Next base: position 331,898 of record LPNX010945503.1, read on the forward strand.
CAAATTTATCTTTTAGCCCTACAAAAGCTAGGTCCATGGCTCTCTGAAAAGTATCCCCAACATTCATTAGCCCAAATGGCATTTTAGCATACATGAAGGTGCCCCAGGGAGTGGTAAAGGTGGTCTTCTCTTGGTCATCAGGGTGCACAACAACTTGGTTGTATCCAGAGAAGCCATCCAGGAAGGACATAACTCTAGCCCCTGAGACTTTTTGCAATAGGTGTTCCATCTTGGGCAGTGGATAGTTGTCCTTCTTGGAACACTTGTTCAGGTTTCTAAAATCCACACACAACATGATTTATCCATTTTTCTTCCTTACCACTACCAGGTTTGCAATCCACTTGGAATATCTGAGGGGGATTATGATCTTGGCTTTAAGGAGCTTCTGAATCTCTTTTTCAATCACTGGTAATAGGAGAGGGCTGATGCGTCTTAGCTTCTTTTTGAAAGGAATGGTGTCTTTCTCCAAAGGAATTCTGCGCTAGATGATATTGGTGTCATAAGTTTTTAGGTCACTATACTCCCAAGAAAAAACATCAACAAACTCTTTTATCAAGATGCAAAATTTAGACTTTTGATCAGCATTCAACCCCACAGAAAGATTTATTAGTTTAGGATGGCTTTGGCTGCCTATGTTTTTCTCTTGGATAGCATGGTCTAGCTCCTTTTTGACAGGCTTGATAGGGATGCCATTGTGATCAAACCGTTCTTCCAATGGTACTAGACCTCTGGGTATGTAGTTGCAGGGCAATTGGACAATATTCTGCTCAGTCACTTTTCTTTTCACTTGAGCTATTTGGATTCCTCCATGTTAAGGTTTTCCTGGTCTATGTGTATGTCAGAGAATTCATCTACTAACTGATGGAATTTACTAAGCTCCTCATCATTCTCAAACACCCTCCAAAATTTTACATTGTCTGGTAGAGAGGGTCTGTACTTGAATTGAACATCATAGCTGAGCTTAGGGGGTAAAGGAGGAACAAACAAACTTACAGAGACGGCCAATGAATCAGCCAGGTGATTCAAAACCCTAGGAATATATGGCAGTTCAAAAAACATAAAGGAGTCTCTGAGTTTCCATACCTCATCCCTGTAGGCCTTCAATCTGATATTTTTTGTCTGAAAAGTGTTGTTGACCTACTATATATTGATGAGGTCTGCATCTCCAAAAATATTCATGCACATTATCCCCATCTCCTTGGCGAATTTAACTCCTAGTAGAAAGGCTTCATATTCTGTTATGTTGTTAGTGGTTTTGAAATCAAGCTTATAATATAAGTGAATGTTTTCCTTAGATGGGGAGATCAGTACTACGCCCGCGCCTGCTAAGCTTTGAGTGCTAGCCCCATCAAAATACATGGTCCAGATCACTATTGTTACTTCTTTGGGCTGCTTAGTGAGCTGAACTGATGTCTGCTGATTATCATCTATTTGCAAAATGCAAGACCCGAAATCGGTTTCTACTGCATAGATGGGGTGATTCACTGAGTGGCTCTCCTTGCTGATAATGTATGCTAGCTGATTTTCCCTGTACAGCCTCTTATTCTCCCCTCCAAACATGGGAATGATGGAATATTTGAGATCCATATGAAGGGTGCCGTCTAGTCTTTTGCTCCATGACCGAGAAAGCAAGAGGCCGAATTTTCAAGGAATGTCGGCCACTACAATGTCCATCATTACACTTTTCGAAGGTAGTTGAGTTAAGTTTACATCAAGGTATTTGATGAGGCCCAAGCACTTGACCTTGCTGGAGTAAAAGGAGAATAAATCATGGTAGGGATTGGTAATGCTGAGGCCAATCTCATCCATCACAGCCTTTGGCATTAGGTTATGAGAGGCTCCTGAATCCAGCAGACAGTTATGAAGGATTTTATCATGGATGTTCAAGGATATATAGAATGGTGGGCAGGAGTCCTTTAGGTCTTCGATCATGGGGCCAAAGTCATGACAAGATTTTCATCTTGCAAGTTCACAAAGTCAGTGTCAATGTGCACCTTGGGATGAAGGGAATTTAGAATGGAGGACTTGAAGGCATCAGTTTTCATTAGCTCAATTAGAGGGAAAGGGATTTTCAATTTTTTAATTTCAGACTCAAGGTTGAAAAAATAATGCAGCCTATCTGCAAACCTTACCTCATGAGTTGTAGGCTTGAGTTGGACTTGATCAGGTGTGGCTGAAGGTGTTGGTTTATGTAGTGCCTTGGATGGGATAACCACTTTCTTTGGTGAAACATCAACCTTTCTAGCTGGTGCAACAGGTTGCTTGACAGGTACAACACTCTTCTTGAGGGGAGCAACCAACCTAGACCTCAGTTTGTAACCTCCCTAACCATCAGCCTGATAGAAAACTTCTTCAGTGATCTGCTCATCAATCAGGGCTTCCTCATATTCTGCCTGTGTCAGAAAAGAATAGTCCACCTCATCCTCCATGTAGTGGATATTGTCTTCAACTTCTCCTTCTTCTTCAATGAATTCTGGCTCTTCTTCTAATATAGCATTTTGAAATGGAGCTCTTATCCTCTGATCTTCCCCTTAATTTCTCTCCCTTCTAAGAATTTTAACTGGGGTGTTTCCTCTTCTATAAGGAACAAAATTTGGGTTTTGAGAAGTAAAGTCACTTGGCCCTTCACCCCTGACAGGTGGATGTCCTTGGTCCTTCAATTTAGACATTTCAACAGTCAGGTTATCTAACAGTTTGGTCATTTTTTCAATCATGTTCTCTGATGCCGAAGCCCCATTATAGTCTGTTTGTTTCTTTTTCCTGTCTATCTTCCCTTTGACCTTTTGAGATGCCAAAATTTTTGACTCTACCTCTAGGGCAGCATCCTGCATGAGTGATAAGGAGGTAGACCTCCTTTGTGTGAGAAGTAGGTAGAAATCAGAGTCAAAGGCATTTGCATAAGTTATCCTAGCTGAGGTATCGGTGGCCTTAATCTCAGTGGGGATCTTGCTGTACATGTTGTTGAATCTCTTAGTAAAGTTGGAGACAGACTCCCCTTTTTCTCTTTTCAGGTTGCTGAATTCTATGATATAGTAGAGGTGGTCTCTCCTTTCTCCCCAATGCTTTAGGAAAATGTCATCTAGGGACTCTATGCCTACTACTGACCTAGTAGGGAGTTCCTTAAACCACTTTCTGGCCTAGCCATCTAGGCTTTGCACAAAAACCTTGGTCCATACATCTTCTTGTTCTATGTTAATATTTTTAGCATAGATGTAAAAAGCCTCTAGATGTTCTTCAGTAGTGAAATCCCCTTCCCCTGTAAACTTAGGAATATACTTGAGATAATCCCCAGTAGGCATGGCTGCAAGGGGATTTGGCAAAATTAGGGGTGCATACCTAGCTACCAGGATCCTTTCCATCTTGGTTAATTGAGGGGTATCCATATTGGAAATGGGTATGGACAGGGTTGTGGAAGGAAGCACTGATGAAGATACTTGCTGAGAAGGCAGTGGTATTCTTATCCCAGTGGAGTCACCAGGGATTGGATCTTCACAAGCAGCAGTGCTTGAAGATGCCCAACCCCTAGATTTCTTTGATGTATCTAAAAATTCCTGGGAATTAATAACTTCAGCAGAAAGATTTCTTGAAATACCTGATGTAGCTATTGTAAATTTGAGCACATAGATCTGTAGACAAATACACAACTCACAAAGTAGATCTCACAATTTACTCAGCAATTGAAGAATGAAACAGTGCAAAAATGGCTTACAGCTGTGAATGCTTTCATTAATCAAAAGTAATTAGATAATAATTACAATGAAGTAAAATGGCTTTAATAGCCACATGAAATTCGAATCCACATGAGGAAATTTGAATTGATAGACTCTACTTGACTGTAGGTAACTAAGACCTTGTCTAAATCACTATCGGAGGACTCAGAAGTTAACTGACCTTTCTAAACCATAACCGAAGTTCATCGGAGCTCTAAAACACAACTCAAGTGTTACATTCAGTGTTGGCTAAGGTTAACTGACTGTGGTAGGTAAGAAATGCGCCCCACATGAGAGCAGTCAAGTAAACCTAGTGCTAACTGAATGTAGTGGACTAGAACTGAATGTAACTGACTCCTAACTTAGCTTGACTAGTCATTAACTGAAGTGAACTGACCTTGGTTGGTTTCGGCACTCACAGTGGCTTCCTAAATTGTAGGGATTGGTCTAGGAGGCTCCTAAACTGATGAAATCAGGTGCAATCAGTGGTAGTGAGCGTCAATTAGTGTTCCCCACACTTTAATAAATGAAACATGTGCCCCAATTAGGCCAAGTGGACCCAATGGTGTTAATGACTATAAATAGATTGGATGGACTCCCGATTTAGACATGACTCCCAATTTAGACATATGAACAAATTTGGACAAGGGAGGATTAATAATCCTAATACCCCCCCTGAATGCTAACTTGGACAAACTGTGGGCCTTGGTAACTAAGACCATAGGTCACCCATTACATCAAGTAAAATAAAGTTACTGTTTAATACAAGGAGCTGGGGCAAAAACCACATGGGAAAAAAACCCTCCCTCTAGCTAAGTAGGTAGAATCAGGTCTCAAGTTTGAAAAACTTGAAAATATGTTGCTGCGATCTTCATCTTTGTGAGATAGTGAAGCAGCATGCATGGTGTGCTGTGCATAGGTATTCTAGGGCTTGGCATGTCGACTTCTCCTTCTTCTCCAAAAATGATGATGGAAGGAAGGAGGAATGTAACCTTTGTCTCTTGCTGAATGAAGAGGTGTATGATCATATCCATTCTTCTGAATGTAGTAAGACTGATCCCTTGCCATATAGCATCTTATAGGGAGTCTATTGCATCTCCCTGAAGTAGGTAAGATATCATGACATAGCGCAAGAGGCTTTCCTTTCTGAGTGTTAGGTGAGTTTCCAGTCATCTTCCTAGCTTCCAGTTTGGAAGTAGGGACTGAATCTAGATTTGAGTTACCCTAAATCTCAAGGCCATAAACTGATATAGATGGATCTGCAATACTAGTAGAAGCTGTAAAAGAAGTAGATGCAATGGTTTTACCTTCCCTTGTAGGTGGTTGCTGAGAGTGCACTGGTTCTGAAGGAGGCATGAAATGTGAGAACTCATATGCTTTTGAAGCATGATTTGCAGTACCCTTTGCTATGATGCTCCCAGTAGAGATATCTGTGGTCTCCACTGAGTCAGGACCAAAGATCACTCACTTTGGAGATCTAGTATGGGTCATATGATAGACAAATAATAGGTTTGAAGCTAGGGAGGGAAGAAATAACACATCTTTGAACCTTCCATGTTCAAGTTGGACAGAGCCCTTCCCCTTTGTTTTGAATTTATTGTTATTTCCCATCTGAATACTAGGACCATCAAAGGACTGAAAAGAAGTGAATGATTCTCTGGATACAACCATATGGTTGGAAGCTCCAGAATCAATGAGGAAGACAGGTGCTGATGTGCAGCAAGCCTTCAGTGCATGTCCTTTCCTTTGGTATTATTCATCTTCTTCTTCTTCAGAGTCATCCTTCCTTGCGCTAGCAAGTATAGAAATGTTGTGCTTTTTCAAAAGAAGAGCCATTTCATCAAGTTGTCTTCTCATACAGGATCTTTCTGAGAAAAATGGAAGCCCCTTCCACAGTAAGAGCAAAGGACCTTGCCTTTTCCATTCTTCTTGATTCTCTTCGAACCTAAAGGTCCTTTTGACTACTCTTTCTTCACAGGGGATTCATCTCTTTTCTTCCCTTTGTCATTCGCTACCTTATCTCCCCTTGCAACTAGAGCTAGATCTTTGGGAGATCGAATGATCCCCATTTGGATCAATTTATCATTCTCAAAAATAAGAGATTGGATGAAAGCATTAAGAGCGGGCATCTTCCAATTTGGAGTAGTGAGCCTTACTGTTTGGAAGGTGGATATAAATACTGAGTAGTCTGCATTGAGCTTTGTGAGAATAGAAAGGATGAGTTGATCTTCATCCTTCTCCACTTTGCATTGCTTTAACAGATATATCAGGTTCTTGAACTTTGTGAATAATTCATTCAGAGATTTGAAATTGGATGGATTGAGAGTAATCATATCATTTTCGAGCTGATGGATCCTCATCTCATCATGATTATCAAATAGGGAGGCAAGCTTGTCCCAAACCTCCTTGGGAGTCTTCAATTCTAGGATGTGGAACCAAATATCTTTAGAGACTGAGGAGAGAAACTGTCCATGGGATTCATCAAGCCTGTTCATGTACTTAGCTTTGTCTTTATCTAAATCTGGCTCTTCCTTTGCTTCTTCTATGAGTCTGAAGAGCCCTTTGGTGCAGAGCATTACCACCATGTCTGCCTTCCACTGGTGATAGTTGAAGGGTGTGAGAGGCTCTATTGGATGAGCCATTTTGAATGTAGTAGGAAGCACTGAGCTGCTATAGCGAATGCGGTGAGAAGAAGGGCTGCTTGTAGCAAATGCTGTAAGAAAATCTGATAACCTATCACACAATCAAACATACAAAGTAAGGTCGACAGTCTGCACTTTCGGAATTTCCTTCACACCCAGCATAGTTTATCAAGCAATCTTGATCAACAATTTCTTAACTTGGGATATTAAGTGGTAAATTCTCTGCTTCTGGTGCAGCACTGGAAAGAGAAATTGCCAAAAAAGTGATCCGAATGGAGATCTAAGGAGGAGAGGAGTCTTGTCCACCGAGGCTATGATACCATGTAAGGTTTTCCGTTACACCAAAACCTGCAGATGTTGGTGAACATTTGAAACCCAGCACAAGCCCAATCACCAGGAGTGGTGGTTAAACCACTTGTTTTATATTCCCAGAGGTGTGGTGGTTAAACCATGTGGAGGTACCCGATACTCCAACACCCTGCCTCCGGCGTAGCTTAGGGGAATTGAATCTGAGACCTCAGCTCTGATACCATCTAAATTTGAGCACATAGATCTGTAGACAAATACACAACTCACAAAGTAGATCTCACAATTTACTCAGCAATTGAAGAATGAAACAGTGCAAAAATGGCTTGCAGTTGTGAATGCTTTCATTAATCAAAAGTAATTAGATAATAATTACAATGAAGTAGAATGGCTTTAATAGCCACATGAAATTTGAATCCACATGAGGAAATTTGAATTGATAGACTCTACTTGACTGTAGGTAACTAAGACCTTGTCTAAATCACTATCGGAGGACTCAGTAGTTAACTAACCTTGTATAAACCATAACTGGAGTTCATTGGAGCTCTAAAACACAAATCAAGTGTTACATTCAGTGTTGACTAAGGTTAACTAACTATGGTAGGTAAGAAATGTGCCCCACATGAGTGCAGTCAAGTAAACCTAGTGCTAACTGAATGTAGAGGACTAGAACTGAATGTAACTAACTCCTCACTTAGCTTGACTAGTCATTAACTGAAGTGAACTGACCTTGGTTGGTTTCGACAGTCCCAGTGGCTTCCTAAATTGTAGGGATTGGTATAGGAGGCTCCTAAACTGATGTAATCAAGTGCAATCAGTGGTACTAGTGAGCCTCAATTAGTGTTCCCCACACTTTAGTAACTGAAACATGTGCCTCAGTTAGGCCAAGTGGACCCAATGGTGTTAATGACTATAAATAGACTGGATGGACTCCTGATTTAGACATGACTCCCAATTTAGACATATGACCAAATTTGGACAAGGGAGGATTAATAATCCTAACAGCTTTTTGTGCAGCACTGCTGGTCTTTCTTAGTAAAGCCCTAGCTTTCCTCAAAATTTATTCTGGATCTGAAACAGGTGTTGCTGGTGGCCCCTTTGGGTTTTCTCTAGTACTTAGTATTCTTGAATCCACCTTATATCAATGGAGTTTCTAGATAGATGATTAAAACCATAATAATGTCCAAGATTTGGCTATCATCAAAGCATGATCTATGTCATCTCCCAGGGAAGCTGAGCTTCAATCTCCTCTCCCTGGCAATGGCGCCAGTTTGTTATCACTCCAGGAAACTCCTCTAGATTGTAGCTCAAGGATGCCTGGTAACTTAAAATGTTTTTTAGGGTTTTCTGATATGAATCAAGTCAAATGACCTATATAACCTCCCACTCTCAAGACATGCATGAAGCTCACTCAATTACAAGGATTTTAGTTACAACTTGTTCAGTAGTTTGACGATAAGGTGAGGGATGGAGAAATCATCAAGCTAGTAGAATTACATACAAAATAGATGCATATAAATGTCTAAATCTTGACAAGGATGGTACTTATAAATCAAATCACATTAACTCACCAATAGGATGACAGCTATTGGCTATTAATCAACTTGAAAATCACCTAAATGCACATTCAGGCATAAGTACAGTAAAGATAAAGATGATGGCTAAACAAATCATAACAAAAGAGCTTATATTTAGAATAAACAAGATGCGATGCTTGATAATAGAATAGGCTTACCAATCCCCAAAGTTGAACCTTTATTATAAAATCAATCATGGGCTTTATAGCCTTCTACAAAAATGACAGATCTTGAAACTTTGATCTGTTTTCACAAAAATACTCGGAAGTGATATTTTTTTCAGATTAGGGTTTCAAACCCTTGCTAACTATTTGTCTATCTATTGTGAAGATCTAGTTCACTGAGCGAAGTTTTAATAACTGAAGTGGTTGTTGATAATCACCACTGCTGGTTCATTCTGAAGTGACTTTCCTTGTGTAATCTGCCATATTTTCCTACCTTGTCGTCGCGGTCGCTGATCGGAAGCTATGTCTTCTAGCACATCGGCACCCTAGACTAGAATGCTGATACCATTTCAGAGGTGAAACAAACTAGTTTTATTGCTGTTGGAAGTCGTTTTTCAAAGGGATCGGGGCATTAGTCTTCTATGCTGTCGATGGACAGTCTTGCTATTCACTGATGCACATTATCTCTTTTGTTTTTCTTTTTCAAAACTTTATAGTTTTAACTGTTGGTGATTTTTATTTATTGCTATCAGAGGTCAATAGAAGTTTGAATTAGATCTTTAGTCCTCTGTGCCGCCGACACTACGGAGGAGATTAGTTTTAAACTTGCCAATCCGTAGTCCTTAGTTCTTCCGATCGTCGATGATTTTCTATTGTCGCACTATCGAAATGATTTTTGTCATTGATCGGAGGCCTTGTCCATTATACCGCCGACATTGTGGAAACTTTTAGCTTTACCTCATCGATCCGTAACCCTTAGTTCTTCCGATCACTGATAATTTTCTATTGATTGATCGAAAGCCTTATCCATTGCCTTAACGACACTGTGGAAACTTTCATCTTTACGTCGTCGATCCGTAGCCCTTAGTTCTTTCGATCGTCGATAATTTTCTATTGATTGATTGGAAGCCTTGTCCATTGCCTTACCGACACTGCAGAGCTGCTTGGTTCTAAACTCCCCGATCCGTAGCCCTTAGTTCTTCTGATCACTGATGAATTTATATTGTCATGGAACCCGCAGTAGGTCTGTTTCCCACCATTGCGGCTCCTGAGTGGACTATCTTGCCAATCTGTAGTCCGTAGTTCTTTCGATCGCCGATGATTTTCTATTTATTGATCTAAACCCATAGTCAGTCTGTCTCCTGCCGTTGCGGCTCCTTAGTGGACTATTTTTCCGATCTATAGTCCTTAGTTCTTTCGATCGCCGATGATTTTCTATTGATTGATCAGAACCCGTAGTCAGTCTGTATCCCGCCGTTGCGGCTCCTTAGTGGACTATCTTGCTGATGGTTAGCATTTTCAAGTTCCAATGCCTTATTAAGTAGTGGTTCCGATTTTCGATACGTGACTTCGGCGACATTTTAGTGCTTTACACCACCGACACTATGGAAACTTTTAGCTTTACTTCGTCGATCCGTAGTTCTTAGTTCTTTCGATCGCTGAAGTTTTCATCTGATCATGGAAGCCATAGTCTATATGTCTGTCGGTGTCTAATGAGATGTTCTGATCCTCGCTCAAACCACTGAAGCTACAACTTTGTGAAATTTTCATAAAAAACAGAGGCTTTCAAACTGTTAGTGATATTCATATCCCTCTTTGCGTGAATTAAATTCTTCATACTATCAAAATAAATTATTTTGGGAGATAAAAGAGACTATCTGTTGGGGGACACCAAAACATTTGATAGCATGATTGAAAAAGAACCATGTCACTGTATCAGCATTACAGTTGAATGTAGGCATGGCCTTAACCCATTTAGTGAAATAATCAACGACCACAATGATGTACTTATGACTGCTGGCCGAGGTAGGATTATAGGTCATGAATTCAATCACCCATTTACAAAAGGGACTGACTGTGACGACATGATGTAACAGCGCGGGAGGTGTCCTTACTTTTGGGGAAAAGAGATGGAAATTATGAGAGTGTTTGACTGCATGGATGCGGTCGACAAATATGGCAGGCCAGAAATAACCGGCATGGAGGATTTTTTGGGTGGTGGAAAAACCAGAGAGGTGGCCATCATAGGCTCCACTATGAAATTCATTCAGGACTTTTTCAGCCTCGTCGTGGGTGAGGAAACGATGTAAGATGGTATCAACACCGTGATGATACAGGACATCCCCAATGAGGAGACAACAAGTAGCTTGGTGTTGAATGCGTTGATGATCTTCACGGATTGAATGGGGCCTGAATTTCTGAGTGCGCAGATACAGGAGAATGCCCCCATACCATGGGTCTTCTGTAGAAATGAAAAATAGGAATTCATTAGGAAAGTTTATTGTGATAGGTGGTGAAGCATATGACGGAGGGAGGTCTTTTGTTAAGGTAGCTAATGCCAAATCTTTGGTGCTCTTGGGGGAAATAAATTCCAAATCGTACTCCTAGAGAATGACAATCCACTTGGCAGCACGACCTTGTACAAGGAAACAAATCAAGAGATACCTCATGGGGTTGGAATCAGCCACGACTCGAGTGCTATTTAACAGGATGTAATGGTGTAGCTTCTGAAAGGAAAAGATGGCGATGAGGGCCATCTTCTCTTCATGTGGGTAGCATTAGGGGATTCCAGAAATATTTCAACTTACATAATAGATCACATGCTCTTGACGAGCATCGTCTTCTTGGACTAAGACTTCGATGATGGCATTTTTAGATGCTGACACATAGAGGATGAACTCCTTAGTGAAGTCAGGAGGAGACAACAATGGAGTGGAAGTCAGATCTTGTTTCAATGCGTCAAAAGCGTCTTACGCATGCTTATCCCAAACAAAAGGAATGTTGGTATGGAGTAGTCGTAAGAAGCCATGGAATTTTGTCGCATAGTCTAGAATGAAATGACAAAGGAATTTGGCCTTTCCTTGGAGAATATGTAGCTAGTGCAAAGTACATGGAGGGTGAATATTCAGAATGGCTTGAGCCTTCAAAGGATCAACCAAAATCCCTTTGTGGCATATGATAAAACCGAGTAAATGATTGGTTGAGACACAAAAAACACACTTGAGAGGGTTCAAGCGGACGTTGTATTTGTGACATCGCAGGAATACTTGTTGTACGGTGTCTAGAAGTTGGGAATGCTTCTTAGAGTGAGCCGTGAGGTCATCTAGGTAGACCACGATATTGTGGATGAGGTCATGGAAGAAAAACATCATGGACCACTGAAAAGTGGCTCCAACATTTTTATTTCCAAATGGCATAACAGAATACGCCAACTTGCCATAGGGGGCTGTGAAAGTCATCTTGTACTGGTCCTTTTTCCATATTTGAATTTGGTTATAACCAGAAAAACCATCCATGAAAGAAAAGACTTCGTAGCTGACACATGCATTAATGATTTGGTCAATGAACGGAGTGGGGAAGTTGTCTTTGGGACATGCCAAATTCAAGTCACGGAAGTCAATACATACACGAATGGTACCTTGTTTTTTGTTAATGGGAACATGATTGGAAACCCATGTGGTATACGTGAAGGGGTATATGAAACTTGCTTAACACAAATTCTTGATCTCAGATTTGAAAATAGGAGCCTTTGAGGGGTGAATGGGTCTTTTATTTTGGCGTACAGACACAAAATCAATCCATGTGTCAATATGATGTTCGACGATAGATGGATCAATCCCAGGAATCTCGGTATAGGACCAAGCAAAAATATCACAAAATTCCTAAAAAAGTGCTTTGTAGGAAGCAACTTCTTCAGGGGAGAAAGATGCTCTGAGTGTAATATCTTCAACTACCTTGGGTTTAGTTGATATATTGACCTTGCTGGTTGGTAAAATGTTAGCCATGTTTCCCTATTCAAAGGTCAGGTGCAGGAATGGGGTTCTTGAAGCATTCTACTTTTCCATGGATGAATTCTTTGGCTTAGATTGAGTACTGGTCCAATGATGAAAGAGGTTCATCAGGGATAAAAAATGAGTGATGATGCATATCATCCTAAGGGTACTTAGGATTTGATAAAGATTCAAGGATCTCCTCATCATTGTTAAAACAATGCGTAGATAGATCGGAGGGATCCTCTATGACTGAGGAGACGGAAGGACCACTGGAACTAGAGATCGTGTATATGGTGTTGGTTGTGTCTGAGGAAGAAACCAAAGGGTGGATCTCCTCAAGGATGGTAATTTTGGATTCATGGGAGTGTTTTCGAAGGTCACGAAGGGCTGACCCATACTCAGGAAAGTATGGGAAATGGTGAGAGTAATTTCCATACAAGCCACAAACTACACAAGGATGGTTGGTTCACAATGAATTGTTCTTAAATAATGGTGGATCCGGGATGGTGACTATTGGAGGACCATTGATATCATCTATAGCATCCATGTGGGTGCGAAGGAGAGGCAAATATAGACAATTTTGTGTCCCATGGCCTTGGACATCACACAATGTGCAAGTAGGAGCTGGACATGGTTCAGTCGTTGCTTTGGCGGCATTTCCCCCAACCTTCTTTGGAGGAGGAGGGCCAGGTGTGGATACATGAGTAATCTTTGGTGGACCAGGAGGTGGGTGTGACATCGTCTCAATGGGTTGGATGGGAGTCAACACAACCTGGGTAATCAAGGGTGGTATGGGTGGATCGAGGTACCACATAGGAATTCCTAGCGTAAAATTTGGTAAGTTGAGAGTAGCCATGACATGATTTCTCACAATGCCAAATGGTGGAAAAAGGAAGGGAATCGTGTGGATCAGGAATGAACCCCAATAATTCCCTAATGAATGAGGCTGGGGTTGTGATGTGGTTTGGATGGTACCAGATGTGATAGTGCACAAATTTGATACGTCATTCGACGAAGGTGGAAGTGGTAAGGACAAAAGGGTGTTTGTCATAGGAGTGATGGAAAACAAGCCCGAGCCAACAACAGATAAGGATGGAATGGAACTGCTATCAATGGCAGTATCGACAATGGAAAGGAAATGTTTTGGTGTGTTTAACCCGTTCGGATCGTAGTACATTAATTTGTCAACGCTGAAGACTTTCCCATAATGAGGGAACATCAGGATTCAAAAGACAGTAGAGGCCATGACTCGCATGGCATACATGTAGCTACGTCCTAGGAGGAGTTTGTAATCAAGTTGAGCATTGACAACCTCAATCTCAATAAAAAATGTTTTGTCGACTCACTCAATAGGAACGTTTGAAAGAATCCCTTGGGGCTGAGTAGAGCAGCTATCGTAGGCACGAAGAGCGGTGGTGGAAGGTTGAAGGGTAGGAGATCTGAATTTCTTCCAAACGAAGGTTGAAATAACGCAGGTGGATTTCCCCTCATCAATTATGCATCGATGTACGACCAAATTCTGAATTATGACCAAAACTTGGAATACGATGGTTGACGACATCCTTGGTTCTCCTTGATCCAGGTCGAAGGTAATCAAAATAGAATCAAAGGGATCAATGACACCTAGCATAAACAACAACACTTTACGCTATGATGGAAAAGTTTTAAGCACTTCTAGAGTGGATGTGGTTGTAGGATATTGGGCTAAGTCATCAACTATACTGTAGTTGAGGGCATCTCTGGTAGTAGCGTTGTTTGTGACACAATGCATAGAGAACCGTGGGACTCTAGCTGCCCCATCTGTGTGAGGTCTTGGTAAGTGAAAAGACATGTAAGAAGTGGTAGAGGTAGATGCTGTTGATGGGTCAACAGTTTCTGTGGTGGAGCCGTACTGGTTTCATCGAGTCTGGAGGTTGAATTTTGATGATAACGTCATAAGGTGATGGACACTAGCCTTAGTAGGTTGGGACATAGTAGTGATTGTGGGAGCTTGTGGGGCCAAGGGTTGGGTTGCAACCATTCCTTGGTGTGGTAGGGGGTTTTGGAGCACCATAGGTGGAGGACTTGATGGTGTTGGGTTTGGCGGAGTTGGAGAAGTCGCATTTAGATCACGTTGACTATCGTTTTGGAGTAGTTGTTGGGCGAGATCCATGTGAAGACACTGATGAGCGTAATGGCCGTAGGTGTTACAGATAGCACATAGATGGTTAGTCCGTAACTGTGAGTTCTTCCCAAGTTGAGTGAGATGTTGGGAATTCTATGCAGGAGGTTCGACACCGTTGTTGTTTAGAGGGTTGGCCTACTAGATGCCTCCTTGGGGTTGGTTGTTTCCTTGATTCCTACCTCTATTGTTCTTTCCTTGCCCTTGTTGGTTATTGGGGGATGGTTGGTTAAGGAAGTTCCACTATGCATAGACATGTCCCATAGAAACAGGAGGAGTCAGGGCCGAAGCCGGAGTGGGTTGCACAGGTGGTGCATAATAGACCGTAGGAGCTATAGGGGCTGCAAATCCAACCATTTGGCTAGAACACGAGTGTGCTGAACAAGTCGATCCATGAGCATGAGGAGTTGGTCCAGAAGGGGTGGCTTCAGATTGATCCGTTACGCTTGAATAATCAGGGGAGTAACCATGAGGCACATAGGAGGAAGTAGATATGGATGGAGCCATCACATGTGAGTAATCGGGGACATAACTTGGTTGGGAAACACTATGGGTTTTACCAGGATGGGGTGGCATCATGGGAGAGGCCAAGTAAAAATGAGGGTAATAGAGACGATAAATCCATCAACAACATGATATGCCCCCGACGTATCTCGGCGTGAGGTGTCGGCCTAGGGAGCATCGGGTATGACGGTATATAAATAGCCCGATTGGGCATATATCAAATCAAACTACTGATACATAAGGATGGCTTCTTATTCGGTTTGCAGTCACTCAGACACAACATCCTTGGTTATGGGGGGGAGTAAAGTTTTGAGTAACCAATCAAGGAATATCATATATTCTAACAGAATATTACAAAAGCTACGACAATGGCACCATTCATGGATATGATCTGTGATATGGGTAGCTGTGTTCTGGTGACATGATAGTAGAATCTCCACTCCCTCATTATAATGGATGGGTAACTGGAAGTACTGAAGGAACATCAAAGAGAGCGAGGAGAAGTTAGGGTAAGTAGCATGAGTTAATTCGATATACCACTTGGCTGCATCACCAGTAAGTGTGCAATGGAACAACCTCAATTGAACAGATTCATCCAAAATGCTGTTAGATGAACACCATAGGTGGAATGACATGATGTGATTTTGAGGGTCCTCTCACACCTTGCCCTCAACTTAGGGATGTCTGAGGGAAGCTTGGTAGGAATAGGAGGCCATTGTGGGTGGTGACGAATGGGGTCATTGGTTAATCGTGACAAATCTGGCAGGTTGAGACTAGCCATAAAAGGTAAGCTAGAGCCGAGGTTGGATTGGGAAGGACCAACAATGGTGCCGATAGCTACTGGAACGTAGTTTCCATGCATAATTGGGGGTGGATGAGGTTGAATTCCAACATTAGGAAAATTCACAAGTGTTTCAAGAATAGTCGGAATCGATGTGGAAGGGCCACTGCCCCCAGGTATAAAAGGTGGAATGGTAGTGAAAACAATGGCTGGAATGGAACCACCACTAGTGTGTAGTGAACCAACAACGGTGTGTGCAGTGACAATGGGACCACTAGGACCAGGAAATATAGGCCTAGTGGAAGGGATACCTATGATGATAGGTGGAATGGACATGAGCCCACTACTAACAATTCCCCCTTTGAAAGGGGTAATTAGGATTTGCACCAGCCACGGAGCTAGATGGAGCAGTGAAAAAGGTGGGTTCAGACTGATAGGAATCTGAATAAGCTTCAGAGTTTGTGTGTGGCTCAAAATGTGGTGAGGGATGTCGAGGATGGCTCCGATGGTTTCGGTTCAAAGAACCGAATTGGGGGGTGTTCCCCCTAAGCCTATGTGAGTAGCGTGGTGGAGCTATGATGACTATATGGAGTGTTATGTAATGAATGAAAACTCAATATGATCAATCACAGGCTCAAAAAACCAACTAAAACCGAGTGTGTAGAAGGAGAGCATATAAAATGGTGTCTCGCAGGCCAACAATAGTCTCTAAAACTAAACTGTGACAGCGTGTCACAAAAATGAGATTCTACAACAAAGTGGCTAGAAAGATAACAAGCAACACTACCTATGAAACAAAAAATGACTCACTAACATAAGGGGTATGAGTGCAAGCAAGCTCCTAACTACAAGCTAGAAGCCCCTCACAAATCATATCCTCAACAGGGTGATGAAATCCCAGCCAGACAATAAGAAATGGAAGAGAAACATAGGCTAAGAGAAATATAGGCTAATAACAATTTAGGCTAAGAGAAATATAGGATGATCAGGGGGCCTCCCGACAAATTGGATGTGACCATGTCAAAAAATATAAGAGGTTTTTGGTTCCCTAATGGAAAACAACTATGTCTCAAGATGTGCGTGACATAGGGGTGTTATTTGAACGCCTATCCCCAAAGTCCTAACTTAGATACAATATTGTTTTGTCCTCAAGCGAGGTTACAATGGTTGTTTTATTAAGTTAATTTTAAGGCTTGCTCGAGGTCATGAACAGAGCTTTCCACTTATATGGTGTGAAATGTGTGCAACTGACGTGTATGCCAAACCCAACAATCCATGGAGAAGATGTTCCAATTTCACTACTGGGATGCAAATATAATGCAGTAAAGAAATGTAAAGAACAATAAATATGTTGCAAAATAATTTTTTCTTCCAAAAATAAAATGCACTTGAAATAAATGAACAATAAAAGGAACTACTCAAACGTAGGTTATATGCATGGGGTCTCAACCATGGATCTCAACTTAGAACAACTCATAAAACAAGTAGGTGGGATCTCAAAACATACCAAGGGGCTGTAAAAAGATCAGATTTGGACAGAAAAGAAGTTGAAACAGGGTTTGGGATAGACAGGGGGTCCAAAATAGGAATTTGAAATGTAAAAACAGATTGAAAACTGCAGGTTGCACCTATCAGCGGAATAGGCACGGTCTGGGTCGCACAAAATAGAGGAACAATCACGATCTGAGTAGAAAAATAGTAAACGGACTCGGGTCACTCAAAACAGAGGGTTAAGCATGACTGGGTTGCTCGAAACCGAGTCAGAGTAGCAATTGAGGTTGCTTCGGAAGTCGGTATATGAGCGATATGGGTTTTTAATCCAGGTCACTCTTATCGGGGCTAAACGTGTGACCTAGGTCATGCTTATTGGGAAGAAAGGAGAAACTGGGTCGCAGATTCTAGCTGAATAAGAGTGACTCGGCCCAAACATATTTTTTTTTGAAAAATAGAGCTAGCTAGGTCTAGGGGGAAGGCACTGATGCAATTATGGTTCAGATCGATCATGAGGGGGTCCGGTTTGTGACGACTGATGACAGAAGAGAGGAAAAAACCAATGGAAACTTGTAAAAACAAAGATCTGTATGGCTCGATCGAGTGGAGTCGCCAAAACTATAATGAGAATTTCTCCCCTATTACATGTAGATGCACCAATCTTAGCTCATCCAGAGCATAACGAAGAGTTCAATGGAATAACAAAAACAAAACAACTATAACAACAACGACAACAAATTAAAGAAAATATTTTTAGGGTTTTAACATATATATCAACTAACTAAATGCAAGACACATAAAATAAACACACCTTTCTCCTACAATATGGGCCATCGTAGCTGTCCTAGGAAGTGGTTTCGCATCTCCACGGGTTGTTTCTGTAGTCATCTCCATAGACAATTGTCAAACGAGGGATGGATCCAAAGATGGTACGAAGAAATATCAATGTACATCGTGGGAAATGGCATGGCTATGGGAATAATGGCAGGAAAGTATGTGGTATATCTGAGAGAAAAATGGCACAACATAACCACAAGTGAATGAAAAGGTGTTTTGGGAGAGCCCTTCACAATGTATTTATATTATGGTCCTAGGGTTTTTTAACCCAAGGTGACGACCCATGGAATTTTATTTCCCATGGAATTTATATGTTGCTTTTTTACCCTTTCTCCTTTTTAGGGTTTTTTAACTTTTTTTGGGGAGAGTGAGGGTAAACCATAATAAATGGTCATTATCCCTTCATTTGTGGGGAGGAATAATGATGTTTTGGACCATTTTTTGTGGAAATACAACTGTGAAGGTCAAAAGTAAGGGGAAAATGGTGGGAATATGATGTATGTATATGGTTTAGACCATGGAGAGCTAGCTGAACACTTTTTAGTGTTAACACAAATAGGAAAATTTTCCTCCTAAGAATAGATTGTATTTCCTGTTCCTACTTATCTTGAGGGGGGGATTTTCCCACAAGGTTTCCCCCTATTTCCTCGGTTTATTAACCAACATTTTTTTCTCTTAGATTGTAATTGGGTGACTTTTGTTCTTGTTTCCAGGGCCCACAGTTGTCCATGTTAGGATTAAGGGGGGGTTTTAGGATTTATAATCCTCCCTTATCCATACTTTTCTATTAGATTATATTTTCCTAACTTAGGAGACATTAATTAATATTGGGTCCACTAACACCATTGGGTCCACTTGGGCTATTGGTGGCACTAGTACCAGTCACTAGAGTGTGGGGAACACATATAGAGGTTAACTACAATTGACTACACCTTCATGCATCAGTCTAAGTGCCTCTGAGACCAATCCCTACAATAGGAGTTTCAACACCAACCTCCTTCAGTTGTTGGTAGTTGGTAACTAGTTAATATAAGATATGCTCCAATTACATTTAGTTAGATATCCTCCAGTTCAGTTAGCACCGGTATTGCATGGATGCATGTGGGTAGGTTCCTATTCTCACCTACTTCTCACCTACCACATCAGTTATACTAGTTTAACTGATTATAACTGATTGGCAGACTGAATTAGACAACTGGAGTTGATCTAGTGAACGTCAATAGTGATTTAGACACTTCTAGTTAGCCATGCAGTTAGATTGAGTTGGTATATTCAAATCATATCCACATGATTTGAATTTTCCTTTATGTAACACTATTGTATACTACTGGGATTAATGAAGTTTATACTGTAATTATACTAAGCAATACTTATCTGTTTCCTGTGAAATTTTTATTTTTCAGTGTGTATTATTCATTCCTTTACACTGCATAATAATTCAATCTAATTGCACTCATTTCCTGAAGATCAAATGGCACAATAATTCAAACAATTTCTTGATCGTAAACAAATTTTTTTTTAGAACAACACACAATTTTAACTCAATATTTATTTTTATCTATTCATGAAATAAGTAAAGGAACCCACCAAAGAAAATATCATGCTTGTTTGAATAAATGTATTGGTCTTTCCACCATTCATGCATTAGTACATAGTGAAAAATTTATGACTAAAAGCATGACTAAAACATGTATATAAATGCCTAATTTGAGGGAGGTGACTATGAGTGTCATAATTGTAGTCCTTTATAACAAAACTAAAATTAGTCGTATTTAGCATAGTCATTTATTAGTAGATCCGAGTCATTAAATGGTATATATTTAATTGTTTAATTAGTCATTGATTGTTATTATTTGGTGGTTTATTTGGTCATTCAATAAGTCATTAATTGATGTTAATTGGTAGTATATCTATTTTTTAATTACTTATTAATTGCCGCCATATGGTAGTAAATTTATTGATATAATGAATGATTATTTTTTGTTAGTTGGTAGTATGTTTACTTGTTTAATGAATCATTAATTGTTGTCAATTGGTAGTATATATAGAGATAATATTTATTATTGTGGTATATTATTTTACTAAATTATTAGTTGAATGATTACTATATTTTTATATGGTTCATATTAAGTTTATTCTTGTAGTTGTAGTGTCATATTCATTTTATTTTTGTATTTTGTTATTACAAATTTTTATTTCTGATTCTCCACCAATATAGATCCCCGATTCATTCAATATAACTCTATAAAACATGAAGGGCTACGGTCGGATATCTCATATTTTCGAAATATTGTAAAGGCCAACATGTGAAACTTCCCTCATATTTCAAATGGATACGACCTTCTTGTTTATCCTCATATGGAAAATGGATGTTTCTTGTAACCTTTAAAATATTCACATTTTCATCTTCAGAGCTCAATTTCACTCCACATCATAGATAAAGTGAATCAATTCCATCCAAATCCTGAAAAATCTCCATCATACATATCTAACACATTTTATTTTTTTCACCTTCTTGGAGTTTATTATGTTGACCTTTCTACAAAAGTGAAGAGTATACATATATAGGTGTTAGAAAAATGTTACGAGTGCAAGTACAATCTAGGTACAATATTGGAATAAAATTGAATATTGTACTTACCCTGTTGTCAACATATGACATATCATTTGCTAATTCCATTACTAACTTCATAGCATCAATCTTAGATTCACTATAAGTAATGTCACGATTTAAGAGTTTATCGATTGTCATGGCTTCTTTTTCGGCATTGATTCTTGCATCATGTGGTTTCATAATGCAAAATCAAATAATTTTTTATAGCAATATTGTGGAACAACACAATTAAAAAATACACCAATCAAATGAACATCTATCCATCATAAACCTTTATTTCTTAACCTATCTTATATAATACTATAGTTAGAGAAACCAAACCGTAAAGCCGAAAATCCAACCATGTACTACATTCTACTACATTGAAACTAGGAAACTTGAAAAAGAATATGGAAAAAATTGGTCACAAGGTTGTTCAAAGAGGACCATTATATCTCAAGGTTCAAATCAACTTCTCATTTCTCAAAATTATCGATGGAATAAATAACAAGGATCAATTTGTATCATTGAAACTGGCTCACAGTGTTCATGAAATCTCCAGTTCCAATTCCCAAATAATGGGTGTATCCATCACGAGGGAAAACAATTTGCAAAATGGAAAACTACACGAAACCACAATAAATTATTTAGCATACCTCATCCTTTTATGGTTATATAAACCATTCAAGAATGAGTAATGGATCACCTTCACTTACCTATTTTATATGCTCAATAATATACACATTTCACCTTTATTATTAATATGGTAAGTTCCATACTCATTCACAAAGACAACAAGGTGAGTGGATTATTTATGATGTTTGCTTGCACTCAAAATCAACCTAGACTATAAGATAGAGTTATTAAAATAAAGATAAAAATATATATTGCATATGCAATGGACATATGAAATATCATTTCCTAATTCCATTACTGATTGCACAACATCAAGCTCAACTTCATTGTAAGTAATATCATCATTTAAGAGATCATTTATTTTGATGATGTCTTTTCCAGCATTGATGCCTTGCATTATGTGGTTTCATCATGAAAAAATCAAACAAATATTGATATCAATATTGTTGAACAACATAATTTAAAAGTACACCAATCAAATGAACATTTATCCATCATAAACCTATATTTCTTAATTGATATTATATAATAACATAGCCAAAGCAACCAAGACATAAATATAGAAATCTAGCCATGTATTACATGCTACCACACTAATATTAGGAATATTTGAAATAAAATATGGAAAACATTGGTCACAATGTTGTTCACAGAGGACTAAGACACCTCAAGGATCAAATCAACTTGTCATTGCTTAAAATGCTCATTGAAATGAACAAGGACCAATGAATATCACTCATAATGACTCTGATGTTAATGAACTCTTCAATTCCATTTTCTAAACACCGAGTGTATTTGGCTTGAGAGAAAAAAGAAAATTTGCATACTAGAAAACTATATGCAGCAACAATAAAGTACATGGCACACCTCATCTTTTTATGGTTATATAAGCCATTTGTTAGATGGTAATGGATCACCCACACCTTACCTCATTCATATGCTAAAAACTACATATATTTTTTATTTTATTATTAGTATGGTAAGTTTCATACTCATTCAAAAAGATAAGATGCTCAGAATAAAAATAAAAATGCATGTTGCATATGCAGTGAACATATGAAATATCATTTCCTAATGCCATTACTGACTACGCAACATCAATCTCAACTTCACTGTAAGTAATTCCATCATTTAAGAGTTCACTGAATGTGAGGACATCTTTTCTAGCATTGATTCCCTTCATCATGTGGTTTCATAATGCAAAAATCAAAGAAATTTTGATAGAAATATTGTTGAACAACATAAATTAAAAGTACACCAATCAAATGAACATTTTTCCATCATAAACATACATATATTAACCGATATTATATATATCATAGTCAGAGAAACCAAGACATAAGGCCAAAAATCCAACCATGTATTACATGCTACCACACTAAGGCTAGGTATAATTGAAAATATACATGGAAAACATTGGTCACAATGCTGTTCACAAAGAACCAAGCCACCTCAAGGCTCAAAGCAACTTGCCATTTCTTAAAATTCTCAGTGGAATGAACAAGGACCAATGTGTATCACTCCCAATGACTCCCAATGTTCATGAACTCTCCAATTCCAATCGCTAAATACTAAGTGTATTCCTCATAAGGGAAAAATAAAATTTGCAAACTAGAAAACTATATGCAACAACAATAAATTACTTGAGATACCTCATCCTTTTATGGTTATATAAACCATTTGATAATGGGTAATGGATAAGTTTCACTTACCTCATTTGTATGCTCGAAAATATACAAAATTTTACTTTATTGTTAGTATGGTAAGTTCCATACTCATTCACAAAGATAACGAGGTGAGTGGATTTGCTATGACACTGGTTTGAAAACAAAATCAACACAAAACAAAGAATAGAATGCTTAGAAACAAACTAAAAATACACATTGCATATGCAGTGAACCATATATTTTCCATGACATAAGAAAACAATGAAATAGAGGGTAGCTATATTATTTATATTTTGAATGATTTCACATAAAATAAAGCATTCACAATGCATTGTATACTCAAATAAATAATGGGTGTTGTTTCTCACCCAACATGCTTGACCATGCATATTATATTGGTGGAAATATAAATGTTTGGTTTCACTTTACTTTCAAATTATGTTTTTCCCATTCATATTAGATTTATGGAAATGCTTCTACTGGGATAAAATTTAGGTTCAAATTATCTCAAGGTAAACAATTGTATTGATCATATGGATATATTGGAAATATGTGACCAATGTTACAATATAAGATTTTATCCTTTTTCATAAGGATAGGAGAACAAAGAAACCATACAAAATTTGGAGAATATGAAAATATATTTATCTACCATGTATCAAGGGACAAATCACACAAATTTCTAAACAAAAAATTAGCAACATGATACTAAATTGGTAGAAAGAAATCAACCTGTTATCCTATGAAACTGTAACATCTATTTTCCATTCTAAGTTATTCAATGCTAACCAAATCATTGATTTTATGAAATGCATAAATGTGCAGGAAACAAATTCAAGACTACCATCCAAATAATAACATTCAACACTCTTTGTGTGAAAGCTTATGGATTTGCACTGTGTAGAAATTCAACACTCTTGCCACATGCCTCATAAACTCCAAGTTATATTAAGGCTTAGGACTATGCCTCATGCTGAAAAAACAACAATACATGTAGTAATAATAAATATGGTACAAATTGGGTCGTAGGTAGGAGGTTCTAGATCTATAAGTATACACATAATGATGTAGTCCTAAAACCATAAGCCTACTCTATATAGGACTCTCCTTTGGTTAGTAAAAATCCTATCTAGATCGACCATCTCTTAGCAAACAAAAATACTTCATTAAATTCCCCAATAATCCCAATCCATATATAAATTGGAGAGACTATTCTTATTTTGAGTATTGAACTACCTCTGCACCATCAAATGCTTACTTCTTCATATGATTATAGGAAATTCAAGTGAACCACATGAATGAACACAATGTTACGTAAATGAATACATTGTCACAAGAAAAATCATGCTAATGTGGGAATGAACACGTTATTATAGGAATAGTTGCAGTAGGATGAATTGTGTTGCTGCAGGATTGAATCACATTGCTATAGGATTGACTCAAGTTGCTATAGGATTTCTACATAATAGTGTTTATCCCCAAATCTATATGCAAAACCCCAAATAAATATTTTTTCTCAATGGAAACATCATCTAACCATTCAAACTCGACCTTCAAATACTTAGACCAACAATATCTCAATCTTGGTAAGGGATTTAATGAAACTTTGTTCCAGAACAAAGCATTAACATACATTCTTGTATAGAAATGAATCGATTAAAAAACAAGTATGAGTATTCCTGTAAATGGACGAACAAAAAGGAAAATATTGCACTCCCAACATGAATATCAACACCTTGATTGTATTGAATGACATCGATTGGTTACTTTAAACAATTCCTCCCGGATTCACAATACACAACCCAACTAACAAAAATTCCATGCAACAATACTTGAGCACAATCAAATCATTCGAATTAACAGATCATTGAACATTATCTTTCTTCATAAATTAAATACACAATATCCTAAGTGTGGGGAATGAATACATAAAAGTTTTCACAATATTTATCATTTACATTCAAATCTTCACCATCTCCAATACAACCACTTGAAAGCTTAAGTTTTTGATATTTTATCACAACTCTTAGATAACTTTAAATCCAAAGCATATTTTCTATTTTGAGTAAAAGAAAACCTAATTGATTCCATTTCAGTCAAATATCAACTGAATACGAATCGAATACTATTAGAATTATTGTGCCATTAGATCTTTAGGCAATGATTCCAATCAGATTCTTAATTATTATGCAGTGAAAAGAAATGAATAATACACACTGAACAAAACAAATATCACAGGAAACATACAAGTATTGCTCATTATAATTACAATATAAATTTCATTACATCCCAGCAGTATACAATCGTAATACATAAAGGAGAATTTGAATCATGAGAGATGAATTCGAATCTACAAACTCAATTTGACTGCATGGCTAACTAGAAGTGTCTAAATCACTATCGGAGTTCAATTGGCTAACTCCAGATGTGTAATCCAGTCTCTCAATCAATTACAATCAATAAAGTTAGTCTAACTGCAGTGGTAGGTGAGAACTGGTGCCTTCCCACATGCATCCATAAATAACTAGCACTAACTCAACTGGGGGATATCTAACTGAAGCATAACTAAGCATAACTAGTTACCAACTTCCAACAACTAAAGGAGGTTGGTGATGACAATCCCAGTGGCTCCTAAAATGTAGGGAGTGGTCTAGGAGGAGCCTAAACTAATGCATGCAAGTGTATTCAGTTCCAGTTAGCCTCTATCAGTGTTCCCCACACTCTAGTGATTGGTACATGTGTCCCCATTAGTACAAGTGGAACCAATGGTACTAGTGGACCCAATAATAACTAAATGAATCCTAAGTTAGGAAAATATAATCTAATAGACAGTTTGGACAAGGGAGGATTATAAATCCTAACTTGGACAACTGTGGGCCTTGGAAGCAAGGCCAAAAGTCACCCATATACAATCCAAAAGATAAAAAATGATTCTTAATAAACTGAGAAAATAGGGGAAAACCTCATGGGAATGCCCCCCCCCCCCTTCAAGATAAGCAGGAATATGAAAATACAAGCCTTTTTTAGAAGAAAAGAAGTTTCCTCAGAAAATAACTTGCGAAAAAACTTTGCTGCAATTGCGGCTTCTATGCAGCAGTATGGTTCTTCTTTGCAACAACATCCTAAATTTGTGCATGTACACCTATGCATCCAAACTAAATGATTATTTCTAGAGGAATTTTCCTCTTTGGAAGAAGAAGAATATGCTCAACTGAATGAAACATATAGACAACTTCTAAATGAAAACTGGATCCATGTAGAGCAACTGAAATCAACTGATAAGAGAGAAAAAGTGATTGAGAATTCGAACCATGTGAGGAAAACCCAAGAAACTGATATATTTCATCCTTTAACATCAAACCATGTGAGTTAAAATCATCCCTAAATGTTAGGAGCAAGTGTCCAGGTGAATGCAGAATGTCTACATCTTTACTAGTTCTGTGAGGAGATGAGCATGTGATCAAATAGATAGGTAGAGAATCCCTGGGACTGTGGAGAGTGAATGCTTGAGATACATAATGCAATATAGCTTCATAAATAACCAATTATTC
Organism: Pseudotsuga menziesii; assembly: GCA_001517045.1. Classification (NCBI taxonomy): domain Eukaryota; kingdom Viridiplantae; phylum Streptophyta; class Pinopsida; order Pinales; family Pinaceae; genus Pseudotsuga; species Pseudotsuga menziesii. Next base: position 358,291 of record LPNX010945503.1, read on the forward strand.
ACAAAATATAATATCACCAAACTCATAAGAGGAAACTAACATCAAATCCCCAAAAACAAGTTTGAAGGAGACTTGCGGTACTTGATTTGTCACACCAAAATTGATGAGACTAGCTACAAGCATGACTGAAGGCTCTTGGAACTTAAAAATTGAACCAAATAATATCAGATCAAATCCAAATAAGATCATATAAGATCCAAATAAGCTCATATCATATCCAAAAGTGTGCTCCACCGAGATGGTAGATACACAAATTTCTGCTTCTTCAAAATTCTGAGTATTGGTGCATGCAATCATGTAGGAATTTACTGGAAGCTGTAGATCAATGAGAGTGAATGGATAACTCCTAAAATCTGATATTATTTCCAAAATATCCATGGTATTACTTATATAAACACCAACAACATCATTAGAGATAGAGAAATCAAATTCCTCTTCATTTTTTGAAACAATCACCGCTAAACTATACACATAAATTAAAATAGAAGAACCACTGGAGAATTTTTGCGTAGAATGGAAGGAGAGTTTTTATTCAATAACATATATTCGAATGTATTATTCTATATCATCCTTATGATAAGATGAGATATCATATATCTCATAAACTTCCAGAGCAGCAAGAGAAGAGTCACTCCAAGGAGACTTTCTTCAATTCAAATTGTCTGTGTGGAAGATTCTGCTTCTTCTTCTTCATCTTCAACAATTTGCTTTGTTGTAGGAGAGGGAGCATAGAGTCCATTCTTGAAATATGAATCCTGAATTTTATCTGAACCTTTATTAATATCTGGGATTTTAGAGTCATATCCCATATGACTGCTAGGTCCTCCTGATAGGGTGAAAGTGATGAAGAATTCCTTGGAGGAAACCATGTGGTTGGATGCTCCAGAATATATAAAGTAAGCCTTCGACGGAGTGAGGTTTGCATTCAAGATATGGAATCTCTCATGTTATTCAGTTTTCTATCCATCATCATACATATCAGGACCTTGTGGAAGGGAAATACTGTTCTGTACAAGGAGAGTTTTCAACTGGTTGAGGATCTTCTTCATGCATGAGTCTTCTAGATGAAAACCTCTCATACCATAGGGACACATTTTCTTTTCAAACTTTGTCCTCTTCTCAGACACCAAAGCTCCTTAAAATGTATTCTAACTCTCTTTAGGCTTTGAATCATATGCTTTAGGATCCTTCCCCTTATTCCTTCATTTATCTTGTGCATTCATGGAGTCTATCACCAATAGAGCTTAGGTTTTGGAAGTTTAGAGGACTCCCATCTGGACCAAATTTTCTTGCTCTTGTATTAAGGACTCGAAAAAGCCATCAAGTTTAGGAATCTTCCAATTGGGAATGGAATCCCTTCTAGAATGGAAGATAGAGACAAATACAGAATACTCAGAGCCTAGTTTTCTTAGTATGGAGAGCACATGCTGCTCATCCTTTCATTCTATTCTGCACGATCTGACTTGAAGTGCAAGAGACTTGAATTTTGTAAAGAATTGTTGTATGGTCTTGAAACTACTGGGATGTAAGGCTATCAACTCATTCTCCAAAAGGTGTCCCCAAAGCTCATCTTGCTTTCCAAATAAGACTTCAAGCTTCTCCCAATATTCTTTGGGAGTCCTCAAATGTTTAAGGTGAAATAGGAGGTCTCTGGATATGTGAGTACATAGAAAGATAAAAGCTTCATCCAAGCAGTTCAAAAACTTATTTTTATCTGCTGGATGATGGGGCTCAACCTCCCTTCCCATTATCATCTTGAAAAATCCCTGCTTGCACAAGGAAACTTGCATATCTTCCCTTCGATAAACATAATTGAAGGGTGTTAATATCTGGGGTGTAGAAGGTTGAGAATCCACAATTCTCCCGATAATCAGACAATATCTTCAATCAAGCTATGTAACATCTGTATAAATTCACTGGAAAACCAAAACCACTTGCAATATGTTAGAATCAAGCCTTCCCTCTTGACATGTACACTTTCTTAGGGTCCGTCACGCCCGCACCGCAACTCTGAATAATATTCAGAGGAAGCAAGGAAAACTTTGCATGACTTCTATGGAAACCTAGCTGTTTTTCATGTACAATGGAGAGAAGACATACTTGAAGCTTTCCTGAGATGGATTTGATACCATATTAGAATTATTGTGCCATTAGATCTTCAAGCAATGAGTGTAATCAAATTCTTAACTATTATGCAGTGAAAAGGAATGAATAATACACACTGGAAAAAACAAATCTCACAGAATAGCCAAGTATTGCTCAGTATCATTACAGTATAAACTTCATTACATCCCAGCAGTATACAATGGTAATACATAAAGGATAATTTTAATTATGAGAGATGAATTTGAATATACCAACTCAATCTGACTGCATGGATAACTATAAGTGTCGAAATCACTATCGGAGTTCAACTGGCTAACTCCAGATGTCTAATCCAGTCTCTCAATAAGTTATAATCAATCAAACCAGTGTAACTACAGTGGTAGGTGAGAAGTAGGTGAGAACTAGCGCCTTCGCACATGCATCCATGAATAAGTAGCAGTAACTGAACTGGAGGATATCTAACTGAATGTAACTGAAGCATAACTAAGCTTAACTAGTTACCAACTTCCAACAACTGAAGGAGGTTGGTGCTGACACTCCTAGTGGATCCTAAAATGTAGGGATTAGTCTAGGAGGAGCCTAAACTGATGCATGCAAGTGTAGTCAGTTCCAGTTATCCTCTATTGGTGTTTCCCACACTCTATTGATTGGTACATGTGGCCCCATTAGGCCAAGTGGACCCAATGGTACTAGTGGAACATCCTCTTCATTGTTGTCTTCTATTATGGGGCAAAGAACAATAGTTGGGGCATCATAATTTAACTCTAATGTATCAATCTGGAACTCTCCATCAGTTTTGGCCATTCTAGTGATTTTTTCTCTGTACTCATTGTTTTTTAGTAGTTCATTGAAAGGAATAGAAATTTTTATTTTTGATATCTCATTTTGTAGACTAAAGGAGGGGACTATTTTGTCATTTTCTTTTGGTATTTCTTTTTTATTTTCTGGGACTTTCTTTACAATATAATCTTTTTGTTTTTCTGTATTCTATTGACAAGTGGAGGCTGATTTTAAGGAATCCTTCCTTTATTTACAATTACATCTATGTTTCTCATTTTCAATTTCCTTTGGAGATCATTTAGAGCATTTTGATACCCACTTTGATATTGTTCTGTCTCCAATTCAAACGTATTACACTCCTCCTCCTGAGCAAACATGTTATGTTATTCTTATGTTAGATATATCTCAAAATATACATCATAAAAATGATGTATCTGATTATCCATGAGATCATTTTCTTCTTCATCATCCACATAGTTATCTAGGAAAGGGGGTCTTATTTTTTGGTATTCTAGATTTCTTGGATTCCTTTGATCTCTTTTCCTAATATGTGGGGTAGGAGGTTTCCTAAAATTAGGATTCCTAATCTGTGGATTAGGCTAATATCTGTTTTGAGGTCTATTATCCAAGGCTAATTTGTCCACCGGTCTCTCCATAGCTCTAGTGTAAAACTAACACTTCAAACTAAGCTCTAGTGTCAAACTAACACTTCAGTTACTCTTGCATGCACAAGATATGTGCCCTCCTTGTTTGTTTAGCTTTAATTGGATGCTAACTATCTTGAACTGAATGTGAACTGAATGAATTGACTGTGAATTGAATGAACTAAACTCAATCTTCAACTGAATGTATGACCATAAGTTTAGGAGACTAACTGGAAGTCTTTGGTACTTCACAATCAATGTTACCCATGCACAAACACTTTGCATGAATTAAGGATATGTTCCTTTTTTAACTAACACATTATTTATTTACAACTTCGGTTTAACTAAGGCCTTTATAATTAGATTTCACTTGAGACATACATGTGCAATTAGAATTAATTATCTTTCTGTATGATTTATCTCATTATCATTAATCAAATATTCCATGGTCCATACATGTATTAATTAATTAACCATCTTATCATATCATACTCATAAGAATTTATTCCATACTGATGACCGTATCATATTACCTTGGGCCATACAATGACATGCTAAAGTAGATCACTCTAGGGGTAGCTAAACCCTAAAGGAGCCTTGTAGCATTTAGTGACCATGACTACTAATACATCACATAGTATAACCACTTTAAAAAGTAAAGTATTACACCTCAAAGAATGAGGATATTGGTAGGACTTGATGTTACTAACAAGTCTACTGTCTTGATATTACTCACAAGACTAACTTGATATTACACATAAGTTCATAGACTTGATATTACTCAGAAGTCTATAGTCTTGATATTACTCATAAGACTAACAATACAACATCACCACCTCAATCATATGAGGATACATAGGGCTCGATATGACTCGCAACTCTGACTTGATATTACTCACAAGTATGTGGAATGACTCTTGATAATGTACAATAAACACTCCCTCTCAGGGAGGGAGACGTTCTCTTCCATACCAAGATTATCTTAGAAGTGTTTGAACTTCGTCACAAATAGAGGATTTTTCAACACATATACAATCTGCTCATCAGTGGCTAGAAATTAAATCTTTACAATACCTTTCTAGACCATATCTGGAATGAAGTGATACTTCATTTCTAAGTGTTTCAATTTTTCATGAAACACTGGATTTTTGGAAAGCTTTATGCAACTCTCTAGTTATCACACCTAATCATTGTAGGTTCAATCTTTTCACCGAACAATCCTCCAAATATATTTCTCAGCCACAATGCTTCTCCACAAACAATACTAGTAGCAATGTACTCAGCTTCAGTGGTACTCTCTGCAATTGAACCCTGCCTTCTACTAAACAAAGAAAACATATCAGAATCTAAGCTGAAACAATACCCGGAAGTGCTCTTCCGATCAACAATGTTTCCACCCTAATTAGAGTCAATATATCCAAGTAATAAAAACCCTCCACTAGAGGCATACCTAAGTCCATAAGCAATTGTACCGCAGAGGTACCTCAAAACATACTTTGATGCAATTGAGTGTGTATATTTAGGATTTTCCATGAACTGAATCAAAATGATAACTACATAGAAAATTTCTATCCTCGAGTGTATTAGTTACATCAACGATCCAATTATCTATTTGTAAAGAGTGGGGTCCAATGGATCCAATCCAGTCTCAGTCTCATGAAGTTTCCTTAAATTAGAAACCATTTTAGTACTCATGGATTTACTATCCACCATGCCAAATCTCTGCAATATTTCTACAATGTACTTCCCTTGAGATAGAAATATCTCATAATTTCTCTGCCATATCTCAAGGCCTAGAAAGTAGTGCATCAGACCTAATTATTTCATCTCAAACTCTAAGGAAAAATCCCTCTTACACTCAACAATCAATATTTCCTCTCTAGTGAGGAACATATCATCAACATATAGAACCGATATTAAGGGTTGGTTCTCCACTAATTTAAAGTACAAGTTTGGATATGCTTCACTCTTCTAGAAACCTAGTTTTTGAAGGTAGCTATCTATTCTGGCATATGAAGCTTGGGGATATTGCTTTAATCCAAACATGTATTTCTTCAACATGCACACATGGGACTCCTTCCCATGAATCTCAAATCCCTTAGGCTGCTCAATGTAAACCTCTTCCTCAACCTCATCATTGATGAAGGAAGTCTTCACATCCATCTAGTGAAGCTTCCAACCCAATATTGATGCAAGTGACATTATATATCTAATGGCAGTATATATGTCCATAGGAGAAAATTTCTCCTCATAATAAATGCCCCCTTTCATAGAGAAACCTCGGGAAACAAAAATGGCTTTGTATTTGTCCATAGTTCCATCTGCATCATGCTTTATCTTGTAAATCCATTGAAGCAACAATTAACTTCTTTTCAAGTTTCAGAACAACTTCCCAAACATCATTTTTAATTATAGGCTGATATTCTTTTGTCATAGCATCTTTCCACATTTTATGCCCTACAACCTCTTCATATGATGAAGGATATAAGTCACTGATTTCACTCATCAATGAAACATATCCTGAATATCTATCAGGATGCTTGTGCTCTCTGGTAGATCCCACTAGTGCTCCATTCTTTTCAACATATTTCAGTACACATCGACACCATGCTTCCCTCTTCTTTGTAGGAGGTTGATTAACTCTGAATAATATGTTGGATTCTCCTTTTGAACATCAGAAGGGGAAGAATACTCATCAAGGTATTCTGATTTAGGAGACCAATGCTCATCAATCTCACATTCAAGCTCTTTTGATTTCTTGAAAGCAACTTCCTCATGGAAATTCACATCCCAACTAACCTCAATATGTCTCTCAATGGTTACATATATTTTGAATGCTTTGGAGGTCTCACTGTATCCCATAAAAGTTCCCTTCTTTCCTAAAGGTTCCATCTTGGTTCTCTTTTCTTTTGGAATGTTTACATATACATGACATCCAAATATTTAGAGGTGTGATATGTTTGGCTTCTCGCTAGTGAACACCTCTTCAGGCGTTTTCTCATCAAGTATTGCATGAAGACTTCTGTTCTGAAAGTACACTGGTGTACTTGTAGATTCTTCTCACAAATAAGTATATAGATCTTGATCATGTAGCATATATTTTTCATCCTCACAAACAATTATGTTCTTTCTCTCTAGAACCTCATTTTGCTGGGGGTTGTATGGAACTGATAATTGTCTACAAATCCCTGCATCACTACAAAACTTATTAAAAGCATTTGATTCAAATTCTCCACCATAATCATACCTCAAATCACAGATGTCCCTACTTGTATGATTATCTAATAAGGCTTTAAATTATTCAAACTTACTAAAGGTTTCATTCTTGTCTTTCATAAAATAAATCCAAGCCTTACATGAGAAATCATCAATAAATAATACATAGTAAAGATATCCACTCAGGGAAGGGGTTGACATGGGACCACATACATCTGACTATAATAAATATAAAATACCTTTATATCTAGTATGGTTGCTAGGAAAATTATTTTAAACATTATTTCCTAAAGTAAAACCCTGACATATACTATCATGTGTAGAGTCAAAATTAGGCATACCTTTCACCATGCACTACAAACCGGGTAGTGCTCTGAAATGGAGGTGACCAAATTATTCCAAAGTCCACATTGGATGATAGTATGATGTACCAACACTGAAATATACTTTCCTGGGACCTTTTAAAGTCCTCCATCTTGAAATTGTTAGTTTTTCAACATTTAAGCTAGCATTATGTTAGGATCTTTTCACTGAGAGAATAACAAGCACAGCAAAAACATAAGCACATCACATGAGACAAGAGACACAAAGAGTTTTGGTAGGGGAAACCATAAATGGAGAAAACCCCTCAACTTCCTCTAAGATAGTATCACCACAAGATGTGAAATCCAAAATAGTAAGATGACCTCCCAACATAACAGCAGCCTTCTGTCTTCTGTCAAGACAAAGTATTTCCTTATCCAAAGGTGCGCCACACTTGAGAGAGCAAGTGATGTAATTCACAAGTGATAAATAGATAGACTCACACTCTCTATTTATATTAGTCCGTTCACTTGAATTACCATTTCACATGTAGGCTCGACCTAATAATTACTACTCGAGCCTACACCTTAATTAGTGTATAATAACTCAAGTGCCCCTAAACTGTGGGGACTTACCTAATGACTTGATATGACTTGTTTACATTATTAATCCTCCCGATCGGAACATCGGGGCATGACCACATGACTCAGATACATAATAGAAACATCCCGGAATAAACATCGGGTTACAATATACATGGAAGAATACATTCCGAAGTTACATATACATCAACACTCCCTCTTAACTAGGAAGGTATTCTTTCGACACAATTTTCAGCACTGGTCTTCTTCTCTGTATCATTGGATCATGTTCGTCTTCAATTCATCTCTGTCATCAAGTCTTCTTCATCTTCAAGTCATCTTCATCTTCAAGTCATCTGGATCTGGATCATCTCTCGATCTAGATCATCATAGAACATCATCACAGGATCTAGATCATCACTCGATCTAGATCATCATCACTGGATCTGGATCATCACTTGATCTGGATCTGGATCTGGATCATCACTGCTGGATCTGGATCATCACTCGATCTGGATCTTTCAGAGTCATCATAACTGGATCTGGATCATAGCTCAATCTGGATCTCCACTGGTCATCATCATGTGTGTACTATCTTGTCATAGGAAGTTCTACAGAGCCAGCCCTTTTTCATGCTGGTTGTAGGCCTACTCTCATGTAGGTCTTCGCCCAGCACTTACATCTAACCTGCTCGTCAGAAAGGCACGCCCAACACTCACATCCGATCATGTAGTAAACTACAATCACATCAGAAAGGCCCAGCACTCACATTCACCAGCATGGTAGGCACAATCAACTACCATCTGTGAAATGGCTCAACACTTATATTCACCAGCATGGTAGGACACATCAACTACCATCTGTGAAATGGCTCTGCACTTATATTTGACCTACTCGTCAGAAGGGGACAATCCCATCCAAGCTGGAGCCATCTCCGCCACAATGATGGAAGACTCTCAACCAGGCTGGAACCACATCCGCCATAATGAAGAGAGATTTCTGCACTTATATCTGACCTACTCGTCAGAAGGGCACAATCCCATCCAGGCTAGAGCCACCTCCGCCACAATGATGGAAGACTCTCAACCAGGCTAGAACCACATCCGCCACAAATGAAGAGATATTTCTGCACTTATATCTGACCTGGTAGGAACTGAATCCTACACCCTAGTCAAAATGGCCCCCAGTCCCTAACTGAGCTACCTGGTAATGGACCAGGAGCCTCCACTCTCCCGGAGAGTGGCAATTTCCCTTACATCTATCCTACTCGACAGAATGGATAGCACTTACATCTGTCATGGGAGGAACTTAATCCTTTAGCCATGACCAGAATGGCTCAGCCCTTACATCTGAACTACTTGTCAGAATGGCTCTCAATCTCAGCACTCATATCTGACATGGAAGGAACTGAATCCTCTCACCATGACAGAATGGCTCAGCCCTTACATCTGACCTGCTCGTCAGAATGGCTTTGGGACTCATCACTGTCTCTGGGAGGAAGTATCGATTTGGAGAACACCAAGTCTCTCTCTGAAGTACTCAAACTTCAGCCTAGCCAATGGCTTCATCAATACATCAGCTATCTGTTCCTCCGTCGCAACATACAGGAGCTTCACTGCTCCTCTCTGCACCATATCCCTGATATAGTGATACTTGATCTCAATATGCTTCGACTTGTCATGGAACACTGGATTCTCTGACAACTTCATGCAACTCTGGTTGTCATAATGTATACAAGTAGCATCCAACTGGAGATCAAATATATCAGACAGTAGCTTCCGCAACCATACTGCCTCACAACTAGCTGAACAAGATGCAACATACTCTGCTTCAGCTGTACTCAGTGCCACACAGGATTGCTTCCTGCTAAACCAAGAGATCACACCTGATCCCATACTGAAGCAACATCCTGAAGTACTCTTCCTGTCGATGGCACTGCCTGCCCAATCTGAATCAACATAACCCTCCAGGTTAATCTTCTGATTCGCATCATACTTGAGCCCATAATCAATTGTACCCTTCAGGTACCTCAGAATATGCTTTGCAGCAATCAAGTGAACACTTCTCGGATCTGTCAAATACTGGCTCAAGGTGTTCACAGCAAAGCAAATATCTGGTCTCGTTTTCGTCAGGTACATCAATGACCCAATCATCTGACGATACATCATAGCATCAACCATCTCTGAAGAAGCATCACTCAATAGCTTCAGGTTCGATGCCATAGGTGT
>LPNX010945531.1:0-39099 GCA_001517045.1 Pseudotsuga menziesii
CCCATTACATCTCCCTCTGCAGATCGTTGTGCCAATGCCGGAGTCTGCTGTGCAATTACACCCCCACCCGTAGCAGCAGCCCATGCATCTATGTAAGCCTGGGATTTGAACCCACGACCAAATGAAGACACTAACCTGGGAAATGTCATGTGGGTATCATCCAAACCTCTGGTAATCGCGGCATTTGAGTAGGAAATTGGTGTTCTCGCTGGAAAAAGTAAGTGTCCACATGGGGGTTTGTAGGGCTGGTGAGGGATTTGAGCATTGCAAGGTAGGAGGGGCGAGGAGGAAAGAGATGTAGATAATGTAACAGATACCATGCTTGTTGCTCCTATGATCTTGCTTCGTTCAATGCAGCTATGCTTGGTTTGCTCTCGGCTTGATCGATAATTGGACGGTGCGTCACGGGATCGATACCCATACGCTTCAGCTTCTTCTTGATATGGGTATTCCAGTAATTCTTGATTTCATTATCTGTCCGTCCAGGCAACTGTGCCGCAATCTTAGACCACCTGCAAAACCCCATGAAATAGGTATATTCCTCAACTGCTTAGCATGATCAGCAGTCACAATTAACTAAAGTACAACTCAATATTCAAAATCACCTGTTACCAAGCTGGGAATGGAGATCAATAATGAGTTGTTCTTCAGATTCTGATAAAACTCCTCGTTTCAAGTCCGGGCGTAGGTAATTCCTCCACCTTAATCTGCAGCTTTTACCACATCTAAGCAACCCTGCAAGAAAAAGGCTCAAACTTTTCTTATTAGCACACAGATTCAGAAAAATCTTAAAAGAAGCCACAAATGGAAAAAGCAAAAAACGATCAAACTGTTTATCACCAGCGAGCTTCGGGACTGTACGCCAGCAGCAATGGCCGTGGTTGAGAATGAAAGTCGTGCACTTCATCTTGGACGAGATGAGGAAGTCCTCTCGAGAAAAAGGATGTTCAACAACCGGAGAGGGGCTAGATGTGGGAGTCCTGTTCGGATTCGGGCCGGGCCTGACTGTCGAAACCGTTCATCGAACACGCCAGGGTAAATCAAACAACGGAACCTCCAGATCGTCAAAAAAATCAAACACGCGTCCACATCCTGTATCGAACACGCAACACATCCTGTATCGAACACGCGTCCACAGCTCATTGGTTCCATAGACGAAATGGAACAGTGGATTTCCGAACTTCTTCGGAGAAAAACGCCTTACGGCGTAAATATTATAATTTATATCTTTCAATATTTTTTCTAACTTTATTTTATTAATAATAATTTAATTCTTTTATATTTTGATTTTAAAGCTAAAGCTAAAGGGTAAAATGTTGGTGTGTGAAAATAACATCCTTACATAGGATAATCTTTTAAGGAGAGGTTGGGCTAGCTCAAATATTTTCTCTTGATGTAAGCAATATTGTGAATATGTTAGGTATATTTTTGTGCATTGTACATTTAGTAGGAATGTTTAGAAATTCGTTACTTCTGAACTTGTGCTATAACAAGGATCAGGAAATTTGTCTGTTGAAGAAAATTTGGAAGTATGGGTAAAGAATTTCTTCCTGCACAAGACACTTCCTCTTTTTGTGTGTTGAGAGATATGGAAAGCCATGAACTTATGTTTTTTTAGAATGGAAATATAAATGAGATTGCTAGCAATGTTAGAATTCTTAGTCTATATAAGGATTATGCTACTACACATGTTAAGTAGAAATTTAGAAGGGTCGTTAATCCTCATAAAATTTAATATGCTTTTGATTTTTTTATGGGACCTCAAAGAATAATGCATGTGTTGCTGGCATGATTTTTAAAATGAATGAAAATCACATGTTCAAGTTAATTATGAATGTTGGATTTGGTACCCATACTAAAGCATAATTGTTAGCTCTGTGGTCATTATTAAAGTTTGTTGTTATGTCGGGTTTTGATAAATTACAAATTTTGGTTGACTCATTAGAGATCATTAATTGGGTGAAGAAAAAATATGATCTCCATGGCATGCCTTTGGCTCATTGGTGGTCCAGGGTTGTTGATATGTTGGACTCCTTCAGTGGATACACCATTGAAGATATTTAATGAAAACATAATGTTGTCACTGATAGTGTATCAAAGGATTCCTTAGGAGGGATCTGAAGGTGTTTTGTAGGTGGAATAATTTATGGAAGGAGTTTCTATTTTTATAGACTTTATCTGCATTCTAATTTAGATATGTTGTTGGTATGCATTCTAATTTAGATATTTTATTGGTATTTGTTATAAAAGTCGAGAATATTGGCATTGATTACTTTTATTTTTCTAACTCCTTTGACCCTTGACTATTTTTTGGGTTATCTTGTTTTTGTTGATTTCCTTGGTGGTTCAATTTATTGTGAACATGTGACAATATTTTTTTACTAATAAAATATCAAATTTCTATTTTTATTTTGCATAGATCTACATCTATATTTGTAAAGACAATCTTGTATTAAACTATATATACTCTTTGATTCTTTGAATAATAAGAAGCCATGGTCTTTCCCCGTGTGAAAAAACTAAAATGTAAAAAGTTAAAATAACAAATAACTATGCTAAATAATTTGTAATATAGTATATTAAATAATTTATTGATTTAATTTTTCATTAATAAATTATGAATAAAGTAATAATATTTTATTAATAAATAAATGTTATAATATATTCCTTTATTTAAAAAAAATAAACAAACATTATAGTGGACAATAAAGCTAAAAATATTTCAATTTTTATTTATGAAATTGATAATATTTATAATTTAATTTTAAACTAAAATATTTTAATTAAAATGTACCCTTTATAGTAAAGTGTATTAAATTCAAAAAAAATGATTTACTTATTTTAATAATAAATAAATAATAAAATATTAATAATTATAAAAAATTTAAAATAATTTATCATATATATTTAACAAATTTAAAAATATATTATTTAATAAATTTAAATAATTTTAACAAATCATTTCTATTTTAACTTTGGTATAATTAAAACTGCATGTGAACTTATCCAGATTAAAGTAATCTAATTGTAAATTTAAAGTATTTCTATTAGCATTGTTGGTTTCAATGGGCTTTGTTTTGCATGTTGATCTGAGTTTGAATTTTGTATGGTAGTCGACAGGAGACACTTAAAAAGATTTCCATGTTAAAGATTGGTGTGACCTAGGATGGGTGCGATCCCCAATTGATTTTGACATCTTAGATTCCCCTAGATCATGATTTCTTAGACCACAATATAGTTCTGCAAAAAAACATACAAATTAGCAAACAAAAAAAAGTTTATCAGTAATGAGTGTATTAAGATTTTTTTTTCAAGAAAAACATTTATTTCATGTTAGGTATATAAACAAGGTGACGCTTTCTATGATGATGAAGCAATCACGGAACATTGTTATGGATATGGATTTAATATTTAGCACAAATAAGTATGAGATGAGTACATATTTATCAGAAATATTTATTCAATATCATTTCAATGTTTTTGTTATTTTAAATATAATTATAATTATATATTGTTTTGAATGTAGTATCAACTATAAACATTGATGGTTTTTTTTAATATGAACATCGTAATGAGATTCCAATCACTTCAATGATTTATCATATAATACTACATATGATATTTCTAAATGGATGGATTCATTGATTATTTTAGAATAAACTAATTTCTAGATCAGCATGTTCGCGCTTTGATCATAGATTATGTTGCAACTAAAATCAAGCATTAACGGTGAGATGTTTTTTTTTGGAAGAAACATGAAAAACTAATGTTAATTTGTGTGTACTAATACTTTCTTTTAATGTTGTGTCTTTTCAGGAATTTGACCAATTCTACAATATTATTATGTATATGGTATGTCCATCCAGCATGGTTAAAGAATGAATGTTGGAAATAAAGTTAAGTGACGAAAATAAAAATTCTCATATTTTCCGTGCTTCAGGAGAAATCATGCACTTTCTTCAAAATGAAGAATCAATACAAAATGCAATTGCAAGGATCTTTCTTGATTTTACTAATCATAAAATATATTTAGAATATTTTAAAATCACTTGCCTATCCAATAATAAGTTTTTTGTATTTGGTTTTTTTTACTATGTTTTGCAATTGAATATTTGTAGTTATTATTTCATAACTAAAATACTTTTTTTCTTTTTAGATACATGGAAAAAATTTTAAGAAATTTTACACATTCAATTAAATATATCAATAATGCTAATGAATATTATCATGGATATATAAAACAAAGATACTTGCCTGTGACAAAAAAATGCATGTCATAGATAGGTTGATTGGTTACTTCATGTGTTGTTGACAAAGGTTGAACTATATTACACTCATATGCAACGATTAAAGTGAGTTGGTGTTATATGATCTATAAAATATTAGGAACAACTCGGTGCTTGCAAGAATATAGCAAACCAAATTACAGACAAAGATTGTGTGGTTGACCAACATAGTAACAATCAATATAAAGTTTGCAGACAAAATAAGCATACTCATGATACTTGGTATAATTTCATATATAAAGGTCTATCTTTGCATTTCTGTAATTTCAATTGGGCATTGAATGGGAACATTTGTAGGCATGTATTAAAAGTCGATATGTTTGTGAATAAGAATGTTTTGGGTGATAATGTATTACGAAGTGTCTCTAGTTTCCACCAAACAAAGTTGCCAACATGCTTGAGTTATCCTCCTAATATTAATTGTCTTAATGAAACAAATGATAATAGTGTGGAGAATTTCTCATATCACATTGATTCAACAATTAGAAGACCAAATAGTGCCATGTTTGAGGTTGATGAATTGAAATTTAGTATTCAATCAACTTATCAAGAATTGAGTTTATTATTGATAACACCTACAACTTTGGAAAAAACATATGTACTTCAGAATTTGGTTTGTAATGCACATCAAGAGTATAATAAAAATGTTTTTTAGTACTATAACTCCATCCAAGATCATGACCATGATCCTACGTATTTTTTTATCCCAGTCAATAAAAAAAGAAAATGTGGCCTTGTGTCACATTTAGGAAATTATAAACCACAATTTCAAATGGTTTGGCATGTTCATACAAAGAATAAATGAATATAAAAACAATTGGAGTTATCTTTCCAAGAAAAAAATGTGGAGCATGCATATGATTTAGTGTAACATTCCGTTTCACACAATAATGGTATGAATTTTTTATATTATGTTTTGTTTTACGTTAAATGTAGTATTTTATTAGCTTCAATGTTGTTAGCAACTTAATCATAATCATAAATTCCTAATATCACCTTAACATACTTTTGGTTGTAAGGTGGTTATGTGTAAATATTTTATAAATGTATTTTTCATGAATATCAAAACTGCTTGGGCTTAGGCCTTCTTTCCACCATTTTGATTTCAGGGATTTACTTGTTAATCTACTTTCTATCGGGTGGTATCATAGCATGATTATAATGGCAATGGACCTTAAGCATTCATGATCTAAAAAATGGAGTGAATCATTTTTCAAGGTCACATAAATAAGCAATGCAGGGCAAAAGACATCTGCAGTTGAAGATTATGGTTTATGTTTCTACAAATATTATTGTGTGTTTTATGTCAATTGAAATAAATTATTACGGAATGAAGTTATGTGGAATAAATTGTATGATGCAAATAAGATATGTACTTCAAAAAAATATGATGAAGGAAAGGGTCTAGTCTATACAACTGCACAATCTGAACTTGAATAGAAATGAGCAGAGGTTCGTACAATATCATTTCTCTTTTGAATGGATGACAGCTGAAAATAAAAATTAAATTAAATTAGCATAATTAGTTTGGAGTTGTGAAATTGAAATAAATTCATTATCAAGTTGACATTGCCTCTTATTCCAAAAAAAAATGTCAATCTTGCCAAGCACTAGATCATCTTAATGAAACTGCTTAGCAATAGTAGCACCATTATTTATTATGGCATGTAAATCACTTAGATAAAGATAATGAGGATTTGGTTTTGGACATACATCCCATACTATGTAGTGCATATCATTGTTTATAGTCATGTTTTTGAATTCTAATACATTACAAACAACAGTCTAAAGTATCCTTCCTATGCATCTATTAGCAAGAGTTAGGTCACTTCGTTAAGGATTTATCCACAATTAGTCGTACTTGCAATCTTGTTGATGTCCAAGTCACTCGATTGAGATTTATATTAGAGGACATGAAACCCACATGTTAATCTTCAATACATAGAATGGCAAGGGGATGTGATGTGAATCCAATGACATAATAGTTTTGTATTATGATTGTTTTTTATTTCACTAAACCATTTTAACAATTCAACCTTCTCCTTCTGCATCTCATCATACCATACTCAAGCTCCTTGAAAAACAAGTGTTGTAAAGATTAGCGAATCAAGTCATTTTAATCAACAATCCTTCATGATAACAAATGTTGCTACATATATTTTAGATGCACAATGGGGAAACCTTAAACACCAAAGAACATTGCAAGCTATTGAGAGAATCTATATAAGTGAGCTAAGCGACAATTTCTTCACCATTATTGTTCCTAGTGAATATGAAAATATTTTGGGAATTACTCGTAAGAAAGATATCGTAACAATACTTTCTAAAGCAAGAAAATTAAAATTATGGGTAATCCAATTAAGATTGTATTTTCCAATAGGTTTTACTACTATGTGGGCTCATATTCAATTAGAGAAGTTTCCTTTGAGAAGGTTGAAGGCGGTGTGAAGACAAAGTTTGTGAATTTTTTTTTAATATCAAATTTGACAAAACTAGTGGCTT
Source organism: Pseudotsuga menziesii (assembly GCA_001517045.1). Classification (NCBI taxonomy): domain Eukaryota; kingdom Viridiplantae; phylum Streptophyta; class Pinopsida; order Pinales; family Pinaceae; genus Pseudotsuga; species Pseudotsuga menziesii. The sequence continues at coordinate 6,789 of LPNX010945531.1, forward strand.
CAACATGTAAAGCCTAATATAAGAGAGACTTTGTCACCGAAGAATTTAAGTAGGATAATGTGCAATTTTCACCATCATTGATATCTAAGTTGAAACTGATGCAGGAGAATCCTGCTCTCCATCTAAACTAGAAGCCCAATGATGGGATCATACCTAGAAGGGGTTTTCAATTCTGAATTGATGGTCTTTGAACCATCACATTGTAAATAAACCTATGTAAAATATGTGATTCTAGATGATGGTGAATTATTTAGGTGAATGGATGAGTCATGTAACAAAGCCCTATCTAATGGCAGTGAGTCATAGAGTTATATTTGGGAGCTTATTTTAATTAGAACTTGTTATTAGCAACTTAGGAAATGGTTGAGAGATTTAAGATCTTGATAGGTTGTTTAGGAGAATTATGTGGATACATATTTCTGTGTATAAATATGTAAGACTACGAGGCATGGGAGGATAGAGACTAGAGATAGAGAGGTCAGTAAGACCTGTAGGAGTTAGAGATAGAGAAGAGGCCATTTAAATATGTATCAGGCCTAAGGAGATCAAAACACCGGTTCTGAAATAATCTTGAATGTATAATTTCAGTGTGCGAATGAAAAATCCTATTTCGGCATAATCTGTGTGTGAAATTTATAACTATGTCTCAATGTGTAATTTCATGAGTTGAATGTTTGTTTAATCCTATATTAATTATTGATAATCATGGGTATGAATCAGGGCTTCTGAGAGGGAGAGAAACGAAGATCGATTGATCAATTCTATGATCAATCGAATGAGAGTTAGAGTGATAATCCATTAGATTTCATAAATTAATAACCATGTTGCAGGTTATGTAGCAGCAATCAATCACTACAAGGATCGATGGATAATCAAAGTTTAAGTATGTACAGGTTTGGATGATCGATATCATGGAAGGAGCAAATCCATGGCTGAAAATGTATTTCACAAGTGAAAGTTGCGAACAAGTAGTAAAGTTGGTATTCCTCATTCACATGCTTGAGGATCGGGTGGCGGAGATCTAAAGGTGCGAATATCAATGGTTGTAGTTGAATTTCATAAATCAAATAGCAAGGAGGATAAAAAGGGATTTAGGCTATGAAATCGGAAAGCAATCGTTGCAAAGAGGATTAAGATCAATGGACGAGGTTGATCGTTGAAATAGATCTACGGTTGTCAGCGATTCCACTGGGAGAAATTGTGTGGATAAACTAAATCCTGATGTGCGCAAAATAATTATGAAATCTACTTTGTGGTGTTTGAGGTCCACCGTTGATCTAGATCTGACGGTTCTCATTCATTCCGCAAATTCACCAAGTAGGTAAGTTAACTACATAGATGGGATGTGGAATTTCTATGAAATATGGGCAATGAATTTTGAAGTATGGCATTCATTTGGGTGGATCTAGATTCAACGGTTGACAATCATTCCATTGGTTTAACTAGAAGGAAAGTTAACTGTAGAGAGTGGATGTGGAATGTTTATGGAATCCAATTCATCGTAGAAATTAAATCCGCTCTTCGTTGAGCGCTTCCTGGGATTTGGTCGGGTTGGTTAGATTTAGTGGTTCTGCTAAATATAGAATCGACTAAAATGAGTATCGATATATCTAAATACTGTATACAAGGGATCCTAGCATCATATTTGTATCATAGCAGAACAAGGATTCTACGTAATGATTATCAGAGACAAGAGGTAAATCAATTTCTAATTTCAATTCATTTTAAAATTGAAGACTAACAATTGTATTGAGAGGGTTAGTCAGGTAAGAGTATTCAGAATTGATTTAAATTAAGAATTGTAGACAGAGAGAGTGTGGTTAAATTTGATGATTAGCCACAGGAGAATACATAAGCAATCTTTGAAAGGAGTTGATAGGTACAAGCATGGAGTTATGATGCATGAAAAGAGTATTGAGTCAAACTACTCTTGAACAATTAAAGAAAGCAAAGGTAAAGAATTTCTAGAAATTGTTATTGAATTTGAAGATTGATAATTGTGAGTGTGTTATGATCAGTCTTGTGCAAGGGATCATAGAAGATATTGGAGATGAGGAGTATAGGCCCTGTAGTAGGAAAAATTGCATACAGTGGCTATAATCTAGAGATAAGAAAGAAAAGTGCAGATGAAAAAGATCAAGAATAGAATCTTTGAAGGTATGAGATTGTCATTTTTTATAATTGATCATTGATGACAGATTGCAGGTAGCAACAAAAGATTGCAACAGTAACAACTGGGAGAGCTGTGCTCAATAATAATTATTTTCTTGAGAAGAGGAAATTGATAGAAGCAAGTGGCAGCTAGAGGATATATATCAAGGATAAATGTATTCTTGATAAAGAGTTTGTGAACTCTTAGAGGAAAGAGGAAGCAGTGGAAGAACCCAAAATTCCAATAGAGGTTGGACAAAAGAGGACTAATACATGTTCTCAAAGGAGGAGTGGACCTGCATAAGCCAAGAAGAGCAAAGGAGATGCTCAAAAGGTTCTAGTGAAAGGACTAGAGGTACCAAAAGGACAAGCTCAAGGAGAGATATCTTGTTGAGGTATAGCAAACAAGTATGTATATTTGTTGAAGGTGAAGGCTTAGTTACAGTCCACAAGTGAACATGATGAAGTTCACAAAAGAGGAGAAGGAGATAGAAACAATGATTATTGAAGGTCATTGCAGGGATTCAGATAAAAGCCAGAGAAAAAGAAAGAAGAAAGAGAGTCAAGAAGAATGTAACAAAGAGTTGCTAGAGTTAGCAAGAGACATTTTGTGCTTTGAGAAGCATATGCAAGAAGCTGCTAAAGAAATGAACCATAGGTATGGTTGGGTCATGAAAAGGGAGGTAAGATGGAATTCACTACAAGTGAAGCTACAATAATAGAATTTTGATGGATTAAAGAAAGAACTCAGAGAAGTTGAATATGAGATGGAATTTTAATATTGTGAACTTGAACATGGTCCTTTGCTTGGAGAAGATGATGAAACGAAGATTGAAGATGATTTTCTGAGTCTAATAAGTTCAAAACTACATGAATATCTGGTGGAGACTACAGATGAAGAGTCTAATGTTCTTAAATCTAATGATTTGTGTGTGACTGCAGGTAATTAAGAACACTTAGATGATGTGTTTATGCAGGTTGATGAAGAAATGAAGCATAAGATGGATTCTCTGAAAAAACAAGACTAGAACTAGAGCATTGAAAGAGGAAGATGTTCACTATTGTGAACCAGAATATGGAACTATCTTTGAATATGATGGTGTAGAAGAGAGACTAGCTGAAATTCTCATGGACTCTTGGGAGATTTCATATCATCAAAAGGATGTGTTGATGAAAGAATCAATTGAATATGATAAGAAGATGAAGGAAGAAAAAGAAATGTGTAAAAATATTTCTACATGGAAAAATCAGAATTACATTCTGATGAAGGAAAAAGTTGAACAATCACCTTGGATTGTCAGGAAGTCTGAAGAAAAAGAAGATAAGACAACAAAACATCATTATGTTGTAACAAGAAATGAAATGGTATCCTATGAAGAATATATGCAACCTATAGCTCAGACTATAGAATAAATGGATGATGGTGAATGTTTGATGTTATGTTCAGGCCAACACAAAGAAAGGATGCTTGAGGAAATATCAACAAAGACACCAGAGTATCATGTTTTTTAAAATGATTATTGGTGTATGTATGCAGGTATTGAAAGGAGTGAAGATAGACAAAGAAATAAATATGTCATGACATAAGAAGAGACTATAGTGTCTCAAAAGGGTGATCAATACCTAATAGAACTTGTTGCAAAGTTCGATAATGAAGACAAAGAGGATCTTTCTAACTTCAGAAAATATGATGAATAGTTAGAAATGTTAGAAGATTGGTTGATCAATCCAAGGATTGATAAATATGACCACTTAATGCATGTAAGCATGGAAATGGTCAATGAAAGCATTGGAAACACAAGATGACAATTCAATACATTGAATTGTCTTGTACTGATATGATTTCGTTACAGCAGTTAAAAGAAGTGGCAGACTGGCATAATTTTGTGGAGTCTCTTGGAATACCTTATAGTTGGGGTATGATTGCAGATGAGAGGAGATATCCTGAAGATATGAGGATATAGAAAGTGTTGACCAGCAGCAAAAAGAGAAAAGACAAGCAGGGTAAGCAAGTCTACCAGCCAAATGATAGATTGGACATGGAGATTGAAGAACCAAGGATGTTGATGGTGAAAGTGTCTCAGAGAAGACAAGAAGAAAGATTGAAGATTTACATCAGCAGACAAAATAGACAAAATAGTGACAGAAGACATATGACAGAAGAATATTGTAGAAGAAAATCCAGTAAAGCATTGCAACAGAAAATTTGGAAACCAGGAAAACTGAAGATGATAATAGAAAAACATGATGAGATGGATGATTAGCTATAGAACAAGGTTTGGGATCTAGGCATACTGAAGATGGAATTTTATGACGAGGAGGTCATATTTCTTTCTTCCTGGGGATTCTGATGCAGGAGCATCCTGCTCTCCATCCAAACTAGAAGCCCAGTGATGGGATCAAACCTAGAAGGGGTTTTCAATTTTGAATTGATGGTCTTTGAACAATCACATTGTATAAAAAAACATATGTAAAATATGTGATTCTAGATGATGGTGAGTCATTTAGGTGAATGTATGAGTCATGTAACAAAGACCTATCTAATGGAAGTGAGTCAAAGAGTTAGATTTGGGATCTTGTTGTAATTAGAATTTGTTAGCAACAACTTAGGAAATGGTTGAGAGATTTAAGATCTCGATAGGTTGTTTAGGATAATTATGTGGATAAGTCTTTCTAAGTATAAATATGTAATCCTCCGAGGCATAGGAGGATAGAGGCCAGAGATAGAGAGTTAAGACCTGTAGGAGTCAAAGACAGAGAATAGGCCAATTAAAGATGTATCGGGCCTAAGGAGATCAAAACGCAAGTTTTGAAACAATATTGAATGTATAGTTTTAGTGTGTGAATGAAAAATCCTATTTCGGCATAGTCTTTGTGTGAAATTTATAACCCTATTTGAATGTGTAATTTCATGAATTGAATGTTTGTTTAATCCTCTATTAATGATTGATAAGCCTGGGTGTGAATTAGGGATTCTGAGAGGGAGAGAAACAGAGATCGATTGATCGATTCTCTGATCAATAGAATGAGAGTCGGAGTGATAATCCATTAGATTTCATAAATGAATAACCATGTTGCAGGTTATGGAGCAACGATCGATCACTGCAAGGATCGATGGATAAAAAAAGTTTAAGTATGTACAAACTTTTATGGTCGAGATCATGGAAGGAGAAAATCCACGGCTGAAAATGGATTTTTCAAGTGAAAGTTACGAACGAGATAAATTTGGTCTTCCTCATTCATATGCTTGAGGACCAGATGGTGGAGATCTAAAGGTGCGAAGATCAATGGTTGTAGTCGAATTTCACAAATCAAATAGCGAGGAGGATAAAAAGGGAGTCGGGATGCGAAATTGGAAAGTAATCTTTGTAAAGAGGATTAAGATCAATGGACGAGGTTGATCACTGAAATAGATCTGTGTTTTTCAATGATTCTACTAGGAGACCTTACGCAGATAAACTAAATCTTGATGTGCGCGAAATAATTATGAAATCTTCTTTGTGGTGTTTGAGGTCCACCGTCGAACTAGATCTGATGGTCCTCATTCATTCTGCAGATTCAACAAATAGGTGAGTTGATTGTGGAAATGGGATGCAGAATTTCTATGAAATAAAATTAATGACTTTTGAAGTCCCCTGTTGATTTTGGTGGATCCAGATCCAACGGTTGACAATCATTCTGCTAGTTTAACTAGAAGGAAAGTTAACCGTAGAGAGTGGATGCAGAATGTTTATGGAATCCAGTTCATCGCAGAATTGAAGTCTGCTCTTCGTTGAGCACTACCTGGGATTTGGCCAGGTTGGTTAGATTTAGCGGTTCTGCTAAATATAGAACTAACTAAACTGAGTATCATTATATTTAAAGACTGTATACAAGGGATCCTGGCATTAGAAACCCAATTAGGAGTGTCTTTGGCCATTCCCTGTGATCTACACAACTAGAAACCCCTGTGACCTATACAATTGGAAATGGTGACTACAATCAGTGACAATTTGTGGGAAAATTTGTTTTCTTAGTTTTCTTGTTATTGTTTTTTCATGGGGATACATCGTATGATACATAATTCTCTCCTTTTAGTTGATAGGGGGGAATATTAAAGATGTTGTCAACTTCAAGTTTCGAAGTGTATTTAGTGAATGGAATATTTTGAATGGTTTTTTATTGATACATAGTATTGATTATGGTTTATTCGGGATGGATTTGGGATTGATTCTATATATGGATTCAGGATTGATGATTGATGATTTCGATTGGTTAGTTTGACCTTCTAGGGGATTTTTCCAAGGCAGATCAACACTTGGCAATTTTTGATAGTTCAACAATGATTTTGATGGATATGGATTGATGGATGACTAGCCACATTTTGACAATTTATAGATTTCGATCACTCTATGACTTCGATGCTAGTTTGACATTGTGTTCAACAAGATTATTTAGATTTCATATTTGAGGTAGTACTAGTGATTCACCTACTTTTGTACTCACAAGATTTTATGGATACATGTTTTAGATTCCATTTAACACTTTTTTATGCCAATGTGTTTTTTGACAATTTTTTACTGTGTCATTTTTTAGAGAAGTTTTGTGAACTTATTTATGCATTAGATAACCTTTGGAATTTACAATAATTCTCTTTGGATCTTGCATAGGACATATGATTCTTTTGCATCTTTGCTTGGTGTATTCATCTTTATCGAGCATTTTCATATTATGAGATGTGTTGGACTTTGAAGCCAAATCAATTCTCATAAGGGTTTTTGTCTCATTGGTTTTGGGTTCATTTCAATGAACACTTAGAGGTTGTTTATCTCATTTTTTATAGAATAAGTTTTATAGACTTAAGTTTGGCATCAACTTTAGGTATTTTTTCAAGTGGATTTTCATCGACACTCCTAAGATTTCAAACCATGAGTTAAAAGTTGAATGCTTGGACAAGATATCAAATTTTTCACTAGTATTTGTTTCTAGCTGGCAATTTTATACAAAAACTTGATTAAGGTGGGGGGGGTTGTTAGCAATTTAACCCTAGTCATAAAGTCATGATCTCACCTTAACAACCTTTTGGTTACTTTACAATTGTAAGTGGTTATGTGTAAATCCTGTATAAATGCATTATTCATGAATATTAAAAATACTTGGGCTTAGGAATTATTTCTACCATTTTGGTTTCATGGTCTTCTCAATTTACTGGTGAATATACTTGCGAATGTTCAAAGGTATATACTTAGGTTATATAATGAGCATATTCTTAAGGGAATTTCATTTTGTATGGATGGTACAATCGATGGTATCAATGCACCTTCTAATATTCTACATTGTCACATCCCATTATTTAATGACTATGTTGTTGAGGGTAGTTCATTTTTTGTAGATGATTAAATGGAAGCAATGGTGGAGGGATCTACATTATAATCACTTCAACATTTTATGTATTCAAATAGAGGTAAACCATTTTATTTTTGGTGCTACAATTATTTAATTTGGTTGAGCCTGATGTGTTATTGAGAATGACATATTGATTGTTGTCGCAAGAAAGCAATCTACATCTCACATTGCACCTCCCAATATTCGACATTGTCAAATATGTTAACACTAAAAAGTGTTCACCTAGATCTCTGTGGTCTAAACCATAGTTATACATCATATTCCCACCATATTTCGTCCATTTTGACCTTCACAATTGTATTTCCAAAAAAAATGGTCCAAAACATCACTATTCCTTCCCATAAATGAAGAGATACTGAGCATTTATTATGATTTATCCCCACTCTCTCCCAGAAAGGGTCAAAAACCCTAAAAAAGAGAATGGGTCAAAAAACCATAAATAAATATCATGGACAATAAAATACCATGGGTCATTACCTTGGGTCAAAAAACCCTAGGACCATACTATAAATTCATTGTGAAGGAGGGTCAAAAACCGTAAAAAAGAGACTGGGTCAAAAAACCACAAATAAATACCATGGGTCATTACCTTGGGTCAAAAAACCCTAGGACCATACCATAAATACATTGTGAAGGTCAAAATTGAGGAAATATGGTGGGAATATGATGTATTACTATGGTTTAGACCATGGAGAGCTAGGTGAACACTTTTTAGTGTTAACAAAATCGCATTATTCAATTACGATACTTTTGAGGGTAGTTCATTGTTTTTTTTATGGTTCAGTGGAAGCAATGGTGGAGGGATCTACATTTAAACCACTTCAACATTCTTATTTTTCAAATAGAGGTATTGCATTTTATGTTTGGTGTTGCACTTTGGGGGGGAATTAATGTGATATTGAAAATGGCATATTGATTGTTGTCACCACATAAGTATCTGCATCTTACAATGTGCCTACCAACAATAGGTTCCATCAAATATCATTATTTAATTACCATAGTTTTTATGGAAATTCATTGATTGTTGATAATTCAATGGAAGCAATGGTGGAAGGATCTACATTCAACCCACTTTAACATTTTTTTAAGTATAAGGTATCATATTTTATTCTATTTTGTTGCAATTATTTTATTTGTTTAGGCTTGATGTGATATTGAAAATGGCATCCTAATTGTTGTCATAGAAAAGGAATGTACACCTCCAAATATTCGACGTTGTCCTTTCCCAGTATATAATGAGCATATTTTTTTTAAGGGTACATCATTGTTTTCACATTATTCCATTCAAGAAAAGGATGATAAACATCAATCCTATTTGCAATATGATGCAAGTACTTCTACCAATGATTTAGACACACCGACTAGTTTAGAGATACCATCTTTTCAAGCAATTCTAGATTTCAATATATGAGATTTCCTAGAAAGTGAATCACTAGTTTTTTTAATTCAAGACAATCATAACAAATGCAATATATTGCTTTGCAAAATGTGTTTATCATGAACAACTTATATTTTTTTGTTGATAAGTTGAGTTAGTTATGAATTTTTTATGAGTTAATGTTTTATAAAGAAAAATATAGATATTAACATACACTCATCATTTAATATTTACATGTTTTTTTATTGTTTTTTATGTTTTGAAATTTAAAAACCTAAAGGGAAATTTTACACATCACCATACATTCATCATTTAAATTTCACATAATTGTTATTTTATGTTTTGAAAGTTAAAGTTGTATATTTATATGCTATAATTCTTTATAAACATTAGGTATATTTAATGCAATTTTCAATTTTATAATGTATATTAACTTTTATAATGTATATTAACGTGGTCAAGGCATATTTAAATAAAATTGTAAACTTTAATAAAAGTAATGATTTTTAAATTAAGATATAACTCAAATGCTATGCATAATAAAACTTATAAATAATTGTTTTCAAGTTTTTTGAAATAGAAAATTCTATAATGTTGTAGCTTAGAGGAGAATAAAAATGAAGATGATTTCTTTCGAATATGTCATTTGTACGAAAATATTAAATGTATTTATAGTGGTGTATGCAATCACAATTTGTTCATAAAATTTTAAACCAAAACAATCAATTGAGTTGGCTGAGATTCAAGACAATCAAACTAAGTTTAATTTTGTTTTTGTGAAGGTGCATCTATGGAAACTTGTAATGCACATTTACAGAAGGTTGCTTTTGTATATGCACATGTATGAAATATTTCTTTGTATATGCACATATATATATGACTTTCCTATTTGCATATATATAGAAACCATAATATGCATTTATGGAATGTTTATATATGCAAATATATATGGAAGTGTCTTTAGTAAATGTGTCTTCTATAATTGTGTGCATATAGAAGGTTATGCACATATACAAAAGTATTTCCATGTATATACTTATATGGAAACCAAAATATGTATTATATGGAAGCAACTTTTGTATATGTGTAATTATAGAATGTGCGTATATGGAAGCACCTTCCATATATGTACAATTATGAAAGGAATATATATGGAAATTGGCTTCCGTGTATGCACATATATGAAAATCAAAATACACATATATTTGAAGCGTGTTTGTGTATGTACATATACGAAAGTGTATTTGTGCATGCACATGTACAAAAGCACATATGTGTATGTGCATATATAAAATCGCCTTCATGTATGTACATATACATAAGCGCCTTTCATATATGTTCCTTTTGTAATTGTGCATATATAGATCATGATGCTTATGTATATGTGCATATATGGAAGCACCTTCTATATATGCACAATAACAAAAGGTACATAAATGGAAGCATGTTATGTATATGTGCAATCATAGAAGGCACATATATGAAAGTTGACTTTTGTATATGCACATATACAAAGACAAAAACATGCATATGTGGAATCACATCTATGTATACACATATATGAAAGTGCCTCTATATATGCATATATACAGAAGTTCATTCTCTAATAGTGCATATATGGAGGGTGCTTCTTAATATGCGCATATATGGAAGGAACATGCACGGAAGAACCTTCCATATATGTGCAATTATAGAAGGTGCATAGATAGAATCACCTTCTGTATATGTGCAATTACAGAAGACACATATATGGAAGTTGACTTCTAAATATGCACATATATAGAAACCAAAACTTGCATATACATAAGTGCATCTGTACATGTGCATATAAGGTAGCACGTCCTTGCCATCTGCATATATGAAAGAACCTTTTGTATATGTGCCTTATATAATGATGCAAACATAGATGATGCAACCATATACTAGGTATGAGCATATACAAGAGGCTTGCAAAAGGTGCATAGATGGAAGAACATTCCTTATATGTGCAATTACAGAAGGCACATATATGGAATTTGGCTTCCATATATGAACATATATGGAAACCAAAATGCGGATATATGAAATATTAGAGCAGGATTCCATATATGTGCATTGCAAGCTTCCATATATGTGCATATGCAGAAGGCACTTCTTTGTATGTGTGCATATTATACACAAGTGCCTCAATGTATGTGCATATACATAAGCACCCATGAATATGCGCATATATGGAAGTGCCTTTTTATATGTACCTTTTGTAATTGTGCATATGTAGATGGTGCTTATATATATATGCACATATACCAAATGTGCATATTAAATGGAAGTTGTGAATATACGGAAGCCTACTTGAGTATTCCATACATGCACACTTTTGTTGATGTATATTCCCACCTTAGATATATGTGCATATGTAAAATCATTTCCATGTATGCACATACATGAAATTTTCTTTCGTGTATATGCAAAATCAAAAGTAGGATTATGTATATGTGCATTACAAATTCCACATATGTGCATATACATAATGGTATTCCATATATGCACATTAAAACTTTCACATATGCACATTACAAATTTTGAATATGCATATGCAGAAGGTGCTTCTATGTATATATAGAATCCTAGAGTGTTCTTCCATATATGCACATTACAATCTTCTGTATATGCATATACATGAAATAATATTTTTTATATGCACCTCTCTTTCCTCGAGATTCTAGGTCTCAATACCAAATATAGGACAAATCCTTTCAATCCAAGCACATGTTCTATCTGGACCAATATAAAAATGAGCTATGATTAATTCATATTTTTTTCGCCTTCTCAAAGTTTTTCTATACAACCAAAATGGGTTAATGCCACAAACATAACTGCATCACCGAGTGATGGAAAACTAACCCAATACCTTGATAAATTGTCATCATAATTATATATCAATTTGAGAGACCAAATTCGAGGATAAAAACAAAAAATAGAGGATGATTTGTATAGTACACCAATTTATTTTCCTTCAAAAAAGGGGTATATATATATATATTATTTTACTTTAATTCATGAATGGGTAATTCTTGCTTTGGGAAACGATGTGCAATTACAACTAACACAATATATTCCTCCCGAGTAAAAGCATAATCTAGTTGATGTGCTCTTGCCACTAAAATTAGTACTCAAATTTCATATTCCAATTTGGGTGTCATACCTTCTAAAACCATTTCTATTATTTATGTAGTACAAGTGCCTATCTATATGATGACACTAGGTTATTTACCTTTTCTTATCCAGATACAAAGAGTTTTCAATTCCTCATAATCGTTCAAATGGACCAAGATATCTCCTTCTAATTTTTCTTCCATTGCAATAGCAAGCTTTTGCAAAAATCATAAATCTAAGTGGATTTTGTCAAAAATAACCACATGTATTTGTCCCCACTACCGAAAATAATTTGACTTCAATCTTTTGAGACAACCAAGATACATAGATAATAGGAAAAAATGTATGTAGATAATTACTTGTTTTACATTCGAAGTTATAGTTTCATCAATTTCGATCATCATAATAGGGAGGAAAATAATAAATGGATGTGGATAAATAAGAAAAATAACTAATGATTAAAATGGAGATTGAAAATAAAGAGTCAAATTTACAACTAATTGTAAATAAATTGTTGATTTTAAATCCTTGTAAACCTAAGTAATTTATTTTTTAATCATGTCCCCACCACCTATGGGACTTAGGTAAAGATAAGATAGTAAACTGAATAATTCCTTGTCTAGAATATCTTTCAGGACAATACCTTTTGGTTTGTGCATACACATAAGCGTTGTTCATCTATGATCATATACATAAGGCATTTTTTTGTATGCTCACATATGGGCTTACGCTTTTTGTATGTGGACATATACAAAAGCACCTCCATGAATGCGCTTATATGAGTCACCTATGTATATGCACATTTTGGTTTCCATATATGTGCATTACATGCTTCCAATATGTGCATACAAGGAAGGCGCTCTGTTTATTCCTATATACAAGCTTATATTTTGTATATGTGCACATATATGGAAGCGCCTACGTGTATGCACATATACAAAAGTTCTTTCATGTATGTGCATGTACAAAAACCAAAATGTGCTTATACGGAATCATGTAGCAGGTTTCAGTATATGCACATATATGAAATGTGCCTCTGTGTATATACATAATCTTGGAGTAGTATTTCGTATATGTGCATATATGGAAGGCACTTTCATGTTTTCCCATATACATACTTAAACTTTGTGTATGCTCGCATATACGCAAGATTCTCAACAATATAAGATTGATGAATAAGACTAAAGTAGATTCATGAGTAGAGAAATGTCCATGTCTCTATGAAATTGGATAAGATGAGATCTCTTAGTGGTTAGAAATCAAATTTTCGCAATGGTAGAAAAAGAGCGTTGGTATGCTGGAGTTATGAAACCCTCATAGTCTTTAGGCTTGTAATGCATTTCTTAAATGACAATATTAAGATGTGAGGAAAGTGTACTTCATGCGTGCGTAACAGTGTTAATCCTAGCCTTCATGGAAATATTACAAGTCAAACAAATGTAAATACCACATTGAAGACCATGTTTGGTTCTTTGTTGTGGCCTTGTAAATATATTTACAAGTAAGAAATATTGTTTTTTACATGAAATTGACTATCTAGTTTTACAAATTCTTGGTAGATGAAACGAGGAAGAATGACAAACATCATCATTGAAGATCAAGTTTGTTTTTTTGCTGTGAACTTGTAAATATATTTACAAGTAAGAAATGGTGTTTTGTACTTGAAAGTCACAATCTACTTTTACAAATTGTGGAATAATGACAAAAATGTGGATAACAACATCATAAGTGAATGAAAATGATTGGATGAAAATAATACACTTGTGATTGTGCTTATTTATTAAGGATTATATGGTGACTTATGCAAAATTATGTTTTATAAAATTAAAGAACTTTTTTTCTAACTTATTATAAAATCACAAAAATGAATTAATATTCAAAATTTATTTAAAAATTAAAAATTAAATAGATGGTATGTTTTCTATAATTTGTGAATTAATACTTAAATTTTAATTAAAAAAATAAAAGTAAAATAGATTATGTGTTTTCTATACTTTGCGAATTAATACTTAATTTAAAAAATCAAAGATAAATTTATCTAAATATAAAATATATAAAATAAATGACGTGTAAATCAATTTAACGTTGAAATATGAACCCCGAATAAAGTAGTGACCATCCATAATTCGACAAGAAAAACATTGAAATTTGTCGAAAAACATTGAAATGAGATTTATAAGTTGGAAAGGCAAAAAAAAAAAATTATTTTTTATTTTTACTTTTATGATATTTCAAGTAAAGATAATGTTATTGTTGATACCATAGTTTCCATTTAGAAGACGAACACCGTTTCCTTTTTGTAAGAGCTAGGAATGATTAAATGCATCGATGATATTTCAAAAATACCACAGAGTTTAAGCCTATCCACTCATGTCTCCTATATGGATTATTGCAGTTGCCATTTCCTCAAACCATCATATTTTGGAAATGGGAAAGAGGGTTTATTTGTTACAGTTTTAGCTCATTCTAAATATAATACATATGAACCATTAATTCATATGAACCTGTTATTTTCTTATAATGTAATATATTATATTTTAGTAATGAGAAAGAGGATTTGTTCGTTACATGATTAGCTTACTCTTAATATAACACACAAGTGCATGCGCATATATATATATGTATGTATGCATGTAGTATGTATATATGTATGTCTGTATATATGTATAAATTTGTGTAGTGAATAAGAGTATCATAATTTTGAAGTGGAAGAGTCATTCAAAAGTTCAATAGGCCCTTTTGATGAGAATAAACTTACATAAAATATATTTTCAAACAATTACCTCAATCCAATAACGAAGTGGTTCACGTTTGAGACCAACTATATTACTATCTATAAAAAGTATATTAATATTTACAAAAAGTAGATTAATCTCCTTTTGAGAGAATGAAAAATGAAATGGTTCCATTGAAGAGTGTATTGGTAAGACCAAATCTTTTAAAACATGAAGATGAATTCGGAAAGATGATGATTATCATTAGATGAATTTCCTTGGGGGGATTTGCTTTCCCCCTTTCCCACCTTGCTCTAGGAATGTACAAATAATACAACACATGTCCAATATATTTTGAGTAGCACGAAACATATTTCCCTTTTCCCATAGGTGAGTTGATTCAAGATGAGAATTCTATAAACATAAGATGAAGATCCTAGTTTATAGTTAGGTTTGTTCATTCCTTCCCATGATGATGGTAAAATTGATCAAGAGTGAAAAATCATCCATGAAGATTTAAATCAACGTGAAAACCTATCTTTTCATTTGAAATACTCGATTAGAGAAGATAGCTTTATGAGATACTATCTCAATGCTGCATTTTTTTTTGTTTAACCAAAAATGCATCCTTCTCACAATGTGATAATGATCCCACAAAGTGATTTGGTTATTCATAGTGATCCTTGGCTTAATCATTAAATCATTTTGAGTCATGCTCTAGTTACATTATGGATGGTGGAGTTATTTTATGGGTTAGTTTAATTATTATTTTTCTCTCATTTTTTCTTATTCATTAGAGCATAATGATGTTTTGAGATATAGGAAACAAACTCACAATAATGTTTTGACCTTTATATCCTACATATTTTGACTCATGCTAATTGGAGAGGATTTTCATTAGTTTCTTTTTAGTCGGCATTTTCCCATGAACTAAGACACATTCACTCCAGGGGTGATTGAGTCTGCAAATCTTATTGATAGTCTACCTTGCATTCAACAAAACTTTTCATTATCGGATTATAGTTTAATAAATCCTTTTGGTGTCCAAATTTATCTCATTCATTCAAGTACTATTGTACTCATACCTCATGGATCATGTCTCACAACCCATTAGTCTAAGTTACCTTTTTTCTAAATGGGATTGACATTTATTGCCTTTGACTAGATGATTTCTCCATGGTTGATCCTAACTCGTTACATCATTGTGGATATTGATACTTAAGGTTGGGTTACTCTAGGCTGTAGTTATTTGGGAATTTCTAGATTCCATTTAGTTGATCTTTGAAGCTTATATATTCCTTCTACAAAGAGACTCTTATGGTTCTGTTTTTTGGGGGATTTCTCATTTATAGTTTTGGGATGCTCTATGTATAATTTTCCCAATTGGAGATAGTTTTAGAAACCATAATTGATTTCTCACAAAATATATCGGGGAATTTAGTAGAGATATTCCATTGGTACATTATGAGATGCACTAGTTGGTTGGCCCATCTTTCAACATCAACAATTCATGAGTTCTAATTAGAGTTGGAAAATAGTCAAAGGTTTTAATGCTAAAGGGTTGAGGATTGGACATGCTTTTGGAAAAGTAGCTCATAGGCAAGGGCATATAAAGAACAAATCACATTCATATTCTTATATCAATTGGTTATAATTCTAGTTGGTAGTGGTTTCCCATACATGTAGGTTTCTTGAAACATCTAAAGTAGGTATGGGAGGTTTAAATCTCCTAGAGGGTATGGTTGGGTATGGTTGGGTTTGTGAGATTCCAATTTACTTGAGAGATTTTGTGTGTCTTGAAAATTCATATTTTATAGTTCTTATCATATATTTCATGACCAGTTTTCATCATTCCATTTTTGGAGACCTGGTATGTAAACTTTTTGACTTTGAGAGTTAACTTTGTTTTATCGTGGGTTACTAGATTTACAATAAATTTTGTATTTGGAGGAGTTATTATTGCTATAGCTAGATACACTTCATGAGGAGCCTTCCTAAGCATATCAGGGATCCTTCCGAGCAAGATGTGCTTCCCGCTTCCCTATTTGAGGGTGGTGGTATACAATATTTAGCATTTATTGTCAACACTCTGGTTTTATATTTTGGAGGTGTTATTATTTCACGCTTATTCCATATTAATATGTGGTTGATTCCTTGGAAACTTGAGCTATTCTTCCTACAAAAATTCACCCTCTATCCTCTTGTCGTTCCTAGTTAATCATTTAAACACTCACTATGTTTAGAGCATATTGTTTGGAGCTATTCTTGGTATGAATGATATTTATTAGAGGTGAGAGGCTATAATTAGAGGAGGTATTGTTAGAGGATTATACTTATTATTTACATGGGATATTTGATTAGGAAGTGGAATTTTCATGAAGATACTTAGTTGAATGAAAATTGGTTCTATTCCTGATTTAGTTGGTGCATAGGTTTTTTTTTTCAAACATAATCTTATGTAATATTAAAAATTCAAACTCCAAATTGTTTCTTCATCTCATAATGTGCCTCCCTGTCATATTTTTAAGGGTTAAGAATATGAATCACTAGTGTTTTAATTCAAGAAAATGATAACAAATGCATTATATTTTGCAAAATGTGTTTATCATGGGAAAATTATGTTTATTTGTTGAGAAGTTATGTTTTTTTTAATGAATTAATCAATGTTTCACAAAGATAAATATAGATCTTAGCATACACTTATCATTTAAATTTTACATGATTTTTAATGTTTTTTATGTTTTGAAAGTTAAAGTTCTAAAAAGAAAAAATTTAATAAAAATAATGATTCTTAAATTAAGAATAACTTACATAATATGATTAATGAAACTTATAAATAAAGTCTCAATATCCTAAGAAAAAATGGAAAACCAAGTCTCAAGATCCAAGAAAAAAAACTGAAAGTTCCAAGAGTGTCAAAACCTTAAAGAAAAAATGGAATTCCAAGAGTCTAAAGATCTTAAAGAAAAAAATTGAAAACCAAAAGTCTCATCTTAACCCTTAAGAATATTACAATATTAAGATATTGATGGAAAAGGCAATATTTACTAATAAACCACATTTACTGCAAAATTTTATCACTGCAAAATTATATTTGCAATAGTTTTTCCAGGTACGACTAACAAGATGTTACAACACCCTATTTACCAATAACTAGTAGAAGGAGGCTATGACCCCCTTGTTTTATCAGTTGCTACTGAAAGGATGCTACGACACCATATTTACCAGCTACTACTAGAAGGAGGCTATGACCCCCTGGTTGTATCAGCTACTACTGAAAGGATGCTATGAAACCCTATTTACCAGCTAATACTGGAAGGAGGAAACGGCCCCCTGGTTTATCAGCTACTACTAAAAGGATGCTTCGACACCCTATTTACCAGCTACTACTAGAACCCCCTTGCAGCCATGTATCTTTCCCTAGCACCACCCTGCCACCCTAATATGTTTTTATTAACTTCCATATCTTCTTATGTCTTCAATTTTGTCATTGGTTTCTCATCACTTACTTGGTCTCTTTTTGTTGCTGCTACATGGATCTAGACTACAGAAACACCTTACTTCCAATTCAGGCATCTGCTTTTATATATATTATTAATAACAACATTCATCCAATCTTCATGTCTCTTCAACATCAAACACGTCCCTTCGTAAAACATGCCTCTTCATTCTGGAACATGACTTTTCACTATCACACCCTTTCACTAATTAACTTTATGTTTATACTCTGCTACAACTAACATTTCACTAAATACATCTCTTCGTCAATCTAATTATGTTTATAATGCTCTGCTTAGTTTTTTAGTCACGCCCTTTAATTATTCTTATTAAATAAATAATATACTCTATTTTGGCAGTCATTATCGTATTTTAACAAATCTGACATTCTTCAACCAATATCATTCTTGCAAATATAATTTGTTGTTTGTTCCTGTAGCTTCCATTTTTAATTTACAAACAGTTTCTTCACTACTTGTAGCTTTCATGTCATCCTTTATTTTGTTGTTATCTACATTAGCACTTCCTTTGTAGAGGTAGACATGAACTCTATTTCTTCCTCGTGTGGGTATTTTTCACCATGTGCACGCATACATCCTTCTGCAATTTCCTTTCTGCAATAGAAATCTTTTCGCAATTGCCTTTCTGCAATAGAAATCTTTTCGCAATTGCCTTTCTGCAACTATCTTTCGGCAACATAAATCCTTCTGCAATTGTCTTTTCACAACTATATTTACGCAACCTGTATTTCTGCTTCCACAATTTCCTTTTTGCAACGACCTTTCCAAAACATAAATCCTTCCGCAACTTCCTTTTTGCAACAAAAATCCTTCTGTAATTTCCTTTATGCAACTACAGTAACTCCTTCCTTCCGCAATTGCGGGTATGCATTTCCCAAATTTCAAAAACGAATTCCGTAATTATGTGGCTTCAACATTATTTCTGAGGTCGGGTTGCGGATTGGATATGTTCCTTCCAAATTTTTCGAAAATGCTTCTGCAATTCGTCTCTTGCAAAACTTCTTTCGCAATCACGGATTGCATATTGCGGGTCTGCTTTTCATAAATTATCAAAAATGATTTTCGAAAATATCCTCTGTTATAGTCTTCCCACATCTTTAACAAGATTACACCTTGGCATTGCAGAAACTATTCTAGACCATTGATATTTCTCCCTCTTATGATATGGGTCATCCAAATCTTCACTTCATAGAAACTAGTGTTATAATGTTTCCAACTCCGCTTAGCCAATTGTGTTATTTTGACTCAATATTTTTGGACTATTTGTTTTGAAATAAGACCATGATCAAATAGCCATTACTTATACCATTCAATGGAAGCAATGGTGAAATGGTGAAGGGATCTACATTTAAACCACTTCAACATTCTATTTTTTCAAATAAAAGTATTGCATTTTATTTTTGGTGTTGGACTTATTTATTTTTTGGGGGAGTGATGTGATATTGAAAATGGAATATTGATTGTTGTCACAAGTTCAACATATGGATCTACATCTCACAATGTGCCTACCAATAATCGGTGCCATCAAATCTCATTATTTAATGACCATAGTTTTTAGGGAAATTCATTGTTTGTTATTAATTCAATGGAAACAATGATGGAAGGATCTACGTTCAACCCACTTCAACATTTTTTTAAGTATGAGGTTTCATATATTTTTTTTGGTGTTGCAATTATTATGTTTCCGACAAGGAATATATATGAATCGGTTATGTCAATTAATTCGATAGGCATATTTAAATTTTTTAGTTTTCAAATGTTTTTAATATAGTTTGATTAAATTTTATTTTTTGAATTATTTAAATATTGATTTAACTTAATTTTTATTGGTCTTTTGCAGGTGACGTTTGCTTGGTTCTTTGTGCCCCAAGACCCGACGGCATGATGACGTAAGCAGTAGTAATGGGAATATGTATTCAGTAAGGTTTATTCTCGATGTGCCTCTTTCTTGTAGGACATAAGGTGACAGGTGGCTCATCCATTCAATGGTTTCCATTAATATCATTGGAATCCAGTACATTGTTCCCAAAACTTCACCAGGATGTGTGCAGCTGGCTAATCAGGGTTTAATGGCTTTAGTTAATGCCATTTAATAGCACTATGAATGGAGCAGTACTTCCCCACTTGTTCGCGGTCTGTTTTTTCACTTGGATGGTGGCTTGTCATATCAAGGTAATTGTGTTGATATTTCTGGCATTTTGAGGAGATTTTGAGTTTTGACGATGACCAGGAGTGAAGGGAAGGGGATTGGTATCGATATGGGAACTACTTACAGTTGTGTGGGAGTTTGGCAAAACGACAGAGTAGAAATAATTCCCAATGACCAAGGAAACAAAAAGACTCCTTCATATGTTACATTTACTGATACATAGCGCCTTATTGGGGACGCCGTAAAGAATCAACTAGCCATGAATCCCCAGAACACGGTCTTTGATTCCAAGAGATTGATCGATAGGTGCTTCACCGATGCCTCTGTGCATAGTGGCATGAAGCTGTGTCCTTTCAGGGTCTTATCCACCCCGGTGATAAGCCCCTGATCGAAGTCTCATACAAGGGCAACAAGAAGCAATTTTCACCCAAGGAGATTTCCTCCATGGTGCTCACCAAGATGAAGGAGATTGCTGAGGACTTTCTTGGACAGACTGTGAAGAATGTTTTGGTTACTATTCCTGCCTATTTCAATGACTTGCAGAGACATGCAACTAAGGATGCCAGTCTCATTGCTGGGGTGAATGTGTTGAGGATTATCAATGAGCCCACTGTTGCTGCCATTGCTTATGGGCTTGATAAGAAGTCCACTTCTACTAAAGAAAAGAATGTGTTGATATTTGATTTGGGAGGAGGGACGTTTGATGTTTCGATTCTGACGATTAAAGAGAGAATCTTCGAGGTGAAATCCACTGCTAGAGATACCCACTTGGGAGGTGAGGATTTTGATAATAGGATGGTGAATCACTTCGTGCAAGAATTTAATAGAAAACACAAGAAGGACATCGGCAGGAATGTCAAAGATCTTCGTAGGTATGGGAATTCTTTTTTTCTGACTCTCTTTCATTTATGGCTCACGTAATTCTTTATTTCTGTGGTCCTTTTTCTGTGAACAATTTATTCGCTTTAAATAGTTGATTAACAATAATCAAAACTAAACATTTGGGCAAGTAGCTCATCCATTTATCCATTTATTAATGGTCTCAATTAATGCCAATAGAAGTGGGTAGTGTTCTAGGACATATACCAAGATTTATGCAGCTTGCTGGTTATAGTTTAATGCCATTTAATACTTTCATGTGCATTTAGGTTAATTACACTTTAGTAGCTTCCATCGCAGCAAGATTCAATTGACGATTAGTTGTTGGTAAGTTTGTGTTTTATTTCATAATCTACTCAAGCGAACAAGGTATCCAGAGGTCTGAGAGGTTTATCTATCTTTTCTGTTGTTATTTCTGTTTTGATGTTACCTAATCAAACTCAGTTGAGATGTTGTTTACTGTTAGTAAAAACTCTACTAAAACAAAGTTGATACTATAGGGATGGTGAGAGTCTGTGAATATTAAGATGTAAGTGATTGAAAAACATTGCTGAAATTTTTGCTTCCTCTGTTAAAATTTAGAGACTATAGGGATGCCCTTGTTGAACCTACTGGACATACTCATGGCTGCGGATAGATCCAGGCACATATACTACAGCATATCCATTTTGAGAGATTAAAGCGACAAAGACAAGTTCGAGTGGATTCAGGTGACTTCCCTCCAGTTGCATTTGATCTTGTGATCTAAAGTTGACATTTAACTTAGCAATTGTATTAATGATAATTCACCCTTCTAAGTAAGCTCGACTCTCTACATTATTGGGAAGCCAGCTCATAGCTTCACATGCCATGCGCAAGCATCGCACTTAGTATAAGTCCAAGCGATACATGGTATTAAAGAATTGATAGAGCTTGAGAGAGTTTGAACGTGAAGTTAGACAAGAATGCTTGGTTCTCCAAATGGCTAGCTTGAGAGAAAGAAATGGCCACCTGCAGTAGGATGGAAAGCAAACAATACCAGAAGACAACACATGGTGTCCATGCCAAACACAATGCCAAATTCACATTGTTTATCACAATGCCAAACAAGTAAATCCATTGTTCCTAAATGTGCATTGGAAAAAATATTTGATATAGTTGTTTGATATCTCTTTCAGTTAAGTTTGAGCTCAAGCTAAAGTCGTAATTTTATATTTTTTCTTCCATTGTCTTAAACCATTAACTGGTTACAATTTACAACATACATTAGCTTAGCCCAGCCCAAGTGGGAATGCCAAGGACATTGTCATCTTGTGGCTTTTTGTTAAAATTAGTCATGTAAATTATGGATAGGAATGAAGCCTTTTGTTTAAATTAGTGATGTAAATTATGGATAATAATGAAGTAAATGAAATATTAAAATAATGCAAAGGAGTCAATTTTTTTATATTGTGAAAAGCCTATACATTCTTGAAATTTCATGTGGAAATTGTCAAATTGTCGAGGAAAGTTACCATGCATTTCAGCGTTTTGAAGATTCCTATATATGCTCATATCTAATTTCTTTGAAAAAAGGGTTATGCTAATATGCTTGCTAATAACCTCTTTTTTTATTTCATTTTAAGAAAAAACAAACATAGATATGATGTTAAATGATGATTCAAGTTGAAGTTAATTCTTCTATTAAAAATACAAGTCGTGTTTGTTTATCACATTAATAAAATTAGTTGTCAGACAAATCGAAGTTATCTCATGAAGCTTTGATGGTCCAATTTTAACTTTTAAATTATTATTATTTAACTTCATACAACTCCTTCAACCAGTTTTTCAATTGCAAAAATCTTTTTGTCATGACTAGTTACAAAGTTAATGACAATGTCGAGAACATTGCCACCACGTGGCTCTTGTTTTATTTGTTCGGACTTGATGTAATATTGAAAATGACATTCTGTTCCTTGTCATAGAAAAAGAGTATACACCTCATAATGCGCCTCCCAATATTCAATGTTATCCTATCCCAAAATTTAATGAGCATATTTTTTTTTAAGGGTAGATCATTGTTTTCACATTATTCCATTAAACATCAATAATATTTGCAATATGATGCAAGTACTTTTACCAGTGATTTAGACACACCAACTAGTTTAGAGATACCATCTTTTCAAGCAATTCTAGATTTGAATATATGAGATTTCCTAGAAGGTAAATCGTTAGTTTTTTTAATTCAAGACAATCATAACAAATGCAATATATTGTTTTGCAAAATGTGTTCAACATTGGACAAATTATATTTATTTGTTAATAAGTTGAGTTAGTTATGCATTTTTATGAGTTAATTAATGTTTCATAAAGACAAATATAAGTATTAACATACACTTATCATTTAATATTTGTAAGTTTTTTATTTTATTTTTATGTTTTGAAAGTTAAAGGCCTAAAGGAGAATTTTACACATCACCATACATTATCATTTAAATTTCACATAATTGTTATTTTATGTTTTGAAATTGAAAATTAGTATATTTATACGCTATATTTTTTCATAAACATTAGCATTATCGTTTAAATTTCATATAATTGTTATTTTATGTTTTGAAATTCAAAGTTGTATATTTATATGCTATATTTTTTCTTAACATTAGGTATATGTAATGCAATTTTCAATTTTATTATGTATGTTAATGCGGTGAAGGAATATTTAAATAAAATAGTAATTTTTAATAAAAGTAATGATTTTTAAATTAAGATATAACTTGCATAGCATGTGAAATAAATAATTTTTTTTCCATTTTTTAGAAATAGAAAATTCTATAATTTATGTAGCTTAGAGGAGAATAAAAATGAAGATGATTTCTTTCGAATATGTTATTTGTACAACAATATTAAATGTACTTATAATGGCGTATGCAATCACAACTTGCTCATAAAATTTTAAATCAAAACAATCAAACTAAGTTTTTTTTTTTTTGGGTGAAGGTGCATCTATGGAAACTTGTAATGCACATATACAAAAGGTTTCTTACATATAGGCACATGTATGGAAGCTTTCTTTGTATATGCAANTTTTTTTTTGGGTGAAGGTGCATCTATGGAAACTTGTAATGCACATATACAAAAGGTTTCTTACATATAGGCACATGTATGGAAGCTTTCTTTGTATATGCAAATATATATGACTTCCCTATTTGCATATATATAGAAACCATAATATGCATGTATGGAATGTTTATATATGCACATATATATGGAAGTGCCTTTAGT
This sequence comes from Pseudotsuga menziesii, assembly GCA_001517045.1. Classification (NCBI taxonomy): domain Eukaryota; kingdom Viridiplantae; phylum Streptophyta; class Pinopsida; order Pinales; family Pinaceae; genus Pseudotsuga; species Pseudotsuga menziesii. The sequence goes on from LPNX010945531.1 coordinate 31,338, forward strand.
AAATGTGCCTTCTATAATTGTGCGTATATAGAAAGTTATGCACATATACAAAAATATTTCCATGTTTATACTTATATGGAAACCAAAATGTGTATTATATGGAAGCAACTTTTGTATATGTGCAATTATAGAAGGTGTGTATATGGAAGCACCTTCCATATATGTGCAATTATGAAAGACATATATATGGAAGCTGACTTTCGTATATGCACATTTATGAAAATCAAATGCACATATAATTGAACCGCATTTGTGTATGCACACATACGAAAGTGTATTTGTGCATGGACATGTGCGAAAGCACATGTGTATGTCATGTACAAAAGCGCCTTCATGTATGTACATCTACGTAAGCACCCTTCATATATGTTCCTTTTGTAATTGTGCATATAAAGATCATGATGCTTATGTATATGTGCATATATGGAAGCACCTTCCATATATGCACAATAACAAAAGGTGCATAAATGGAAGCATGTTATGTATATGTGCAATTATAGAAGGAACATATATGAAAGTTGACTTTTGTATATGCACATATACATAAACAAAAACATGCATATGTGGAATTACATTTGTGTATAGACATTTATGAAAGTGCCTCTATGTATGCATATATACAAAAGTGCATTCTCTAATAGTGCATATATAGAGGGTGATTCTTAATATGCCCATATATAAAAGGTACATGTACGAAAGCACCTTCCATATATGCGCCAATTATAGAAGGTGCATAGATAGAATCACCTTCTGTACATGTGCAATTACAGAAGACACATATATGGAAGTTGACTTCTATATATTCACATAACTTGAAACCAAAATTTGCATATACAAAAGTGCATCTGTGCATATGCATATAAGGTAGCGCGTCTTTACCATGTGCATATATGAAAGAGCCTTTTGCATGTGTTCCTTGTATAATGATGCAAACATAGATGATGCACCCATATATGGAATGAGCATATACAAGAGGCATACAAAAGGTTTATAGATGGAATAACCTTCCTTATATGTGCAATTACAGAAGGCACATATATGGAAGTCAATTTCCATATATGAACATATATGGAAACCAAAAGGCACATATATGAAATCTTAGATCACGCTTCCATATATGTGCATTGCATGCTTCCATATATGTGTGTATACAGAAGACACTTCCGTGTATGTGTGCATATTATACACAAGTGCCTCAATGTATGTGCATATACATAAGAACCCATGAATATGCGCATATATGGAAGTGTATTTTTATATGTGCCTTTTGTAACTGCACATATGTAGATGGTGCTTCTATTAATGCACATATACAAAAGGAACATATAACAAATGTGCATATTAAATGGAAGTTTTGCATATATAAAATCCTACTTGAGTATTCCATACATGCACACTTTTTTTAATGTATATCCCCACCTTAGATATATGTGCATATGTAATTTATATTTTTCATATATGAACATATATGAAAGTTTCTTTCATGTATATGTGAAATCATAGAGTAGGATTATGTATATATGCATTACAACTTCCACATATGTGCATATACATAATTTTCTTCCATATATGAACATTAAAACTCTCACCACATTACAAATTTTTCATATGCATATACAGAAGGTAAGAATATTCTATGTATATATATAATCCTAGAGTATGCTTCCATGTATGCACATTACAATCTTCTGTATATGCATATACACGAAATAACCTTTTGTATATTCACCTCTCTTTCCTCTAGACTCTAGGTCTCAATACCAAATATAGTACAAATCATTTCAATCCAAGCACATGTTCTATCTGGACCAATATAAAAATGAGCTATGATTAATTCACATATGTTCCGCCTTCTCAAAGTTTTTCTATACAACCAAAAATGGTTTAATTCCAAAAACATAAACCTCATCACCAAGTGATGGAAAACTAACACAATACCTTATGAATTGTCATCATAATTATATATCAAATTGAGAGACCAAATTCGAGGTTAAAAACCAAAAAATAACTAGCGAAGGATGATTTGTATACTACACCAATTTATTTTCCTATGGAAAAGGAAAATAGAATATGTGTGGGGGGAGGGTAATTCTTTTGATTCAATTTAGTTTCTTTTGATTCATGAATGGGTAATTCTTGTTTAGGGAAACGATGTGCAATTACAACTAACACAATATGTTACTCCTGTGTAAAAGCATAATCTAGTCGATTTGCTCTTGCCACTAGAATTAGTACTCCAATTTCATATTCCAATTTGGGTTCCATACCTTCCAAAAACATTTCTATTATTTATGTAGTACAAGTGCCTATCCATATGATGACTTTATATTTATCTTTTCTTATCCAAATACAAAGAGTTTTCAATTCCTCATAATCGTTCAAATGGACCAAGATATCTCCTTCCTCTAATTTTTCCATTGCAATAGCAAGGTTTTGCAAAGAACATAAATCCAAGTGAATTTTGTCGAAAATAACCACATGTATTTGTCCCCACTACCAAAAATAATTTGACTTCAATATTTTGAGACAACCATTACTCATTTTACATTCAAAGTTATAGTTTCATCAATTTCAGTCATCATAATAGGGAGGAAATAATAAATGGATGTGGATAAATAAAGAAAATAACTAATTATTAAAAAGAAGATTGAAAATACATAATCAAATTTACAACTAATTGTGAATAAATTGTTGATTTTAAATCCTTGTAAACCTAAGTAATTTATTTTTTAATTATGTCCCCTCCATCTATGGGACTTAGATAAAGATCAGAGAGTAAATCGAATAATTCCTTATCTAGAATATCTTTCAGGACAATACCTTTTGGTTTGTGCATACATGGAAGCATTGTTCATCTATGTGCATATATAGAAGGTATTTTTGTGTATGCCCATATATGGGCTTACGCTTTATGTATGTGCACATATACAAAAGCACCTCCATGAATGTGCTTATATGAAGCACCTATGTATATGCACATTTTGGTTTCCATATATGTGCATTACATGCTTCCAATATGTGCATAGATTTTGACTAGCATGAAACATATTTCCCTTTTCCCATAAGTGAGTTGGTTCAAGATGATAACTCTACAAACATAAAGGCGGTGTTCTCGGGCATTATAACCTTGGAACTTTGATCAATTATCAAAAAGCGGCAGGAAACGGAGTGATGGAGGGTTCTCTGTTGGTCTGACTTTCAGGCCGTCATGGCACCGAATGTAGTAATCCTTCTAGCTGGCTATAATCCTATTTTCGCTACCCCCACTGAAACCCATGACTCCAGCCCTGCAATTGTTGGTATCTCCGTTCCCTTGTTTCTGTGCTCCGGATGTATTAGGGTTTCTCTTCGCTCTTGTCGACCTGAAACCCATGACTCCAACCCTGTGATTGTCGGTATTTTCGTTCCCTTGTTTCTGTGCTCTGGGTGTATTAGGGTTTCTCTTCGCTCCTGTCGACCTACTGATGGTGCCATATTGGAGTCCCTCCCCTTACCAGGGGGAATAGTACCAACCAATTCAAAAAATTGGGAAGGAGCTCGCCTTGTTTACCCGCCTCAGTAATTCGACGTTATGGTCTAGTTTTTGGTTTTTTTGGTGTACTCTGGCCATCACCCTGCATGGGTTTTCTTGTTTTCATTGTCGTATACATGGGTGGGGGTTGACTTCTGGAGCTCCATGATTTCCTCCAGTTTTCTAGAGTATCTGTCGGTGTTGACCCATGTGCCTGGTTTATTTTGTTTTTTACCACGGTCTCTGTTGGGTTTCGATTCGGGTTATCGGTAACCCTAGCACATCCCTTGAACTGACTGGTGGAGTTGGATCTTAACACAGGTTTATCCTTAGGTTGGGTTATTTAGACTATCCTGGTTTTCTTTGTGGTTTCTAGTTTTTTTTCTGATTATGGGCCCGTGACTCCCAATTTCCTATTTACCCTCGACTTGCCGGGCTTTTTTATGGTTTGCTTTGGTGGTCTTTTTCTGTGGCAGCACTATGAGTTATCCTGATTGTTCCACGGGTGGAATATCTGTGTCTTCTGCTCTCTCTTGTCTTTTTGTGGCTGTTTTCTATGACAATCGTCTCTCCAGGCTATTCTCTGGTCATTGGGCTGTGCTGGTTCCGGTTTCTCCACTGGGTTGATACCGCTTGGATTTGGATTAGGGTTTTTAGTCACCTTTCTAACCCTTTTCCGATGGTCAGGGTTTGCTGACTGTCGCAACTTTTGCGGGCTGTCTCTTGGGCGTTGACCCACCATGGATAATGCAGAATATTTGTCTTACGCCCGTCGTAGAATACATGCAAAGAACATCAAGACACACACGGGAAAGTTCCTCTTCGTCATAGGACACGATATCTTTATGGATAGAGTATCATCTCTGTGCTCTCGGGCGCTTATCGGTCGACTTGAATATTGCAGACTGGGAAAGCGTGCATGGATTGACTGGGCTACAGATTTTTGGAAGCCACTTCTGACATACACTCCGACCATTAGCCTCCTATCCAATGGCTGGATTTTTTTCATCTTCTTAGAGGCTGAGCATGCCTCCCTCATATTGGAGAAGACCTGGCGTATTGGTTCGGGGTCCCTTGTCCTAGGTTGTTGGCACCCTCACTTCGATCCTCTCCATGAAAGGGTGATGAAATGCCATCTCTGGAGCCTACATATCCTAGAGGGTATTGCAAACACTATCGGTAGATTTGTTGTTGTGGACAATGAATTTCACCTGGATTTCGACAAAAGGGTGGCTAGGGTACTTGTTGAGATGGATGTCTCCTTGGGTCTTCCTGCAGAAGTTGAAATTCTCTGTATGGACCGCCTCCTCATTCAAAAGCTGGACTATTTACATGTCCCATTTCGATGCAGTTATTGCAAAGATACAGGCCACCTCCAGAGAAGCTGCCCATCTCTCAGGAAATTTCCTCCTAACTCAGGTCCGACTGATCTCCTGTTGTTTTTCCCTACCAACGACTCCTCACTGTCAAAGGATGCTAAAAATGGTAAGTACTCACAGTCCCTCTCCCTCTTTGAAGATGTTTTCGAGGCTATGATTGATGATATTGATGTTTTAGTGGGAGCACCTATTTCTGGTTGTGAGTCCGATCATATAATGGATGGACCCTGCTCTACGGTCTCTCCTGTTGATCCCCCAACTGTTGGTACTAGTGATCCCCCACATACTTCACGATTTTATCCCTTTGCTCCCTCTGCTGACCATGTCGATAGGACATGGGATGATCCCTCTCCTTTGACGCCAGTAGTGGCACCTGTCTCTGACGACCTTTCAGATTCTTATCATGCTTCTCCACTGATTACTTCACTATCTCCTGTGGTCCCTGTCCTCACCTCTTTAGTGGATTTTCCTCCACTTCCCATAGCCTCCACCTCACCCCATATACCTCCATCTCCTTGTAGTCCTATCTCATCCCCTTCCTTCTCAAATCCTGCCCTTCATAAAAAGTTGCCAATTTTTTCTACTGTAACCCCGTCTTCCCCCAATACCCTCCACCTCAACTCGATTCAATTCGAGAATGTGACCATCAGGAAGAAGAAGAAGGAAAAAATGGGCATTTCTGTTAACCTCTCCTCTGCCTCACCTCCTTACATCCCTCTCTTTGTCCACATTAAGGATGTTGCTAGAGGTCAAAACTCACGGGGACTTAGAGCATCTCCTCCCCACCGCTTTGTTCCTTAATGCTGATCCTTTCTCTTAATGTTAGGGGTCTGGGGGGCAAGACCAAATAGTGCAGCCTCCACTCTCTCTTTCAAACCATTCCCCCGGATATGATCCACCTCCAAGAGACTATCTGCAGTACCTACCCGGCTATGCATGCTTTCTCTAAGCTCCAACCAAATTGGGAATTTTGCGCCACTAGTGTCTCCGGCCTCTCTGGGGGTCTTCTCACTGCATGGAACCCTAGAAAGGTTAGATGTCGGGCATATGAAACCCTCGTCAGTATTCTTGTCAAGGATAAATTCCATGGCATGGCTGCTATCCTTGATATCATTAACTGCTATGGCCCCTATAAGGTGTAGGAATATATTAAACCCACTCACAACTTAGGATAAAATAATTAATCATTATTTGATTAATTATTCACCCACTAGCTTAATTAGTTGGCATCCACTTGCACCTTAAAGTCAATACATTCCATCTATATCCTAGGAATGATTTATTTCTGATTCTGGGTTGATCCAGAATTAGTATACAAGACTTTACAGCAAATTCTGTTTTTTCTGCTTTTTCCTGCTTTTCTATGGATAAGATAAAATCTAGTCAACTAGGAAACTGGGAGCTTTTGTTTCCAACCCATCCTCCATTAGTTTTTTCTCCATTTTCTAGGATTAGCATGTTATTTCCATCTCCTTGACAACTCACTCATGCTTTTGACAACTCATGAGGTCCTTGATAGATTTAGCAAGTGCTTTATCCACCTATGGGGGTTTGCTATATTTTGGTAAGTCAACCTTTTTGAGATTTATGAGTTGTTTCCATACAATTCGACTTTCCTATGAGGGATGTACTATTTATGTACACTATTATTCATAATTATTCAATGGAAGGATACACACCAATATTCATCTCTTCATTCATGTGATTCAATCTCTTTTCTTCTCTCTATTTTTCCTGTGTATGCTTGTGAGAATTATTAGTAGTAAGATCTATCTTCTGTACTTCTTCTTAGCATCATTGCACATAGCATTGATCTATTATTTCTACATGGTATCAGAGCTACAATGTTGATCAAGTTCTACAAATTTGAGGAGCGCTTCCAGTCTCCTATCCCTCTTTGAAGAAGAGCTTGTCTAGCTTACAAGATTTTCTCCTAGTTTGTTTTGCAGGTTGCAGAGAGTATCTCTTAGAGCATATCAACAACTTCAATATCTATTCAAAATTTCCTCTACTATCTCCTTTCAACTATGCTTATTGGAAACCAAAGATGGGTGCATACTTGAAGAGGCAATGTCTCTTTGATGTCTCCATTGGTGCATTGGGTGAACCTGAGTCTTATGAAGAGAAGATTGATTGGCTAAATAATTGTGATAGAGATTATGGAATTATGTGTTTGGGAATGTCTCCAAATATATATCATCTCATATATTTTGCTGAATTTCCATTTGAGCTTTGGAAAATTTTGGACAAAGTTTTTGGTTTGCAGGAAATTGAAGATGAAGCATGGAGCGAACCTAGCATCTCCTCTTGTTCTCTCTCTCAAGATTTCTTGGCCTCTACATTCTCTGATGAAGTTGATCATGATGAAGAAGTTTCTCATACAATTCATGTTGCTGCTTCCCTCTTTCATTCGAATGCTTCCTCCTTCAATGAAGAAGCAAATATTGAAGAGCCATCTTTTTATGTGTCTCTTGAAGGTGATTTTTCTTCTTGTGATAATATTGATTAAAAAGAAGTAACATATGGAGCTGCTGCTGATATTGATTATGATCATATAACCCATTCATTGTTCTATAAATCTCCTATCTTAGATTCTGAGATCTATGTGCCAGATTCTTTACACCTCTTGCATACCTCTCTCATTGATGGTGCGCAACCCAGTGACTTACAGGATGTTTGCTTAGCCACATCAAGCCTTATTTGTGTCATACCACTTACCTTACTTGATCTCATTTGCTTCAGCATATCCTCCTTTGTTCTTGACATCAATACTCAGAGCCTTCTTGAAGATTGTGAACATCTCATTCTTTCCTCCTTTCATACAGAGGATTCATTACTAGTGTATTTCCATGAGTCTATTGATATGCTTATA